>JAUBOD010000924.1:3316032-3348923 GCA_032353885.1 Nothura maculosa
CTGCTCCACATAGATTGTAAGCCATTAGTATTACTCAATCTTTGAGCCATTCTTTTAACATTATTTGGAGATATGTTGGTCATGAATCAATTCTCGTAGGATAAGAATAAGACTAGTGAGAAAGGAAACAAGTCCCCAGTGCAGAAAGCAAAAGAACCTGCATTTATGGAGTAGCAGAAAAAGTTCAGGGAAAAAGAAGGAAGAAAAGATTTTTGGGGCTGAGTAATGAGTTAAGTCCCTCAAGAAGACAGAGTGCTGCAGAAGACCTCCCTAAGCCAAAAGGCGTAAGAGAGGGAACAGAAAAAGCTAGACTAAAATAGCAGCCTTAGTGAAATTAATACACATTTTATCATTGACTTCAGGGGCTTAGGGCTTCCCTTTCTCTGCTGTCCCACAAGCCGACTCATTTGCTCAGCAAATTACCTGGTATGACTGAATCACATTTTTTAAAGTAACAGTGCTGATCAACCTTGGAGATAGGAGCTAGCAGCGTTTCACCTACACCGCAAATACTGTTCAAATACAGGCACCCTGACTTTAAGCTTTTACTCTGTTCCATTTATGATATTTTATAAATATACGATTTATCATCCCACTAGACCATTTTAATTTATATTTATTAATAATAAATATAAAATCTGTAATAATGATAATAATTAAATACATTTAAACTTCACTCATAAACTTATTTACCTTCCAGTGCTCACATTAGAAAAGTAAATAAATTCAGCCATCATTTTAAACAGTCTGAAATTCTTAACATGAAGGAAGTAATATTTCAGTGTATCTACATCTTTCTCATTTTCTTTAAGTATCTCTTTCTCATTTCCTCTTCTCTTGGTCAACTCAGTTCTACTTTTTTTTTGATTTAACTTAAAACAAATTTTATATCTGCATGGTACAAGTGAGGTACAGCAATTGAATAGTGAGACACATCCATGGCAGAGGTCTACTTGAATCTCTGTTTTGTATTAGATCAGGAAAAAATTGTAAGTTATGATTCCTGAAATTTAGTGTTCAGTGCTGAGTAGGTAGAAGATAGATATTTCAAAATTAACAGCAGCAACAGTGCCTTAAGTATAGCCCTATATAACCAAGCAAAATCATTCCATTGCCTACTTTGAGTTTCATGTTACGTCCTAAGTGTCGTGCTTTCCATAACATATGCTTCATCCATATTTTGTAGACAGCACACATGAGAAGAGAAAAGCAAGATGATGTGACCAAGGTCACTGAGGACAATAATTAGAGAGACAGAAATCAGGATCTAAGTTTGCCTGCTCTGTTCCAGAACTTACTGCCACCACTAGTCTACACTCGTCTCCATCAGTCTGCACGTCCTCTCAGCTCTGAAGGTTTAAGCATTAGGAGAAATGCTGCAGAAAGCTTGACAAATAACCTTTTCCTACAAAGCCCACTAAAGGCATGGGGAAGAGACCCATTCATTATGTGAGCATTGGATAAAGCACTAAGAGCAAATCTGGAAACAAAGATGAAACATCATAGGCTGCAAGTTAACACAGAGCAAGAGGATGGTCAGAACAGCACAGAAGGCAACGAGCAGGAACTCAGAAAACCAGACAGAAGATATTATGACAAGCCACCAAAAAGGCTTGACAGCTACAAGGCCAGACCAGACATACAGCAGCTACCAATTTATCAAAACCATCGCGCAGTTCCCAACAGGGAACTAAGAAAAGGCAAAAGCCATCTGTCCCTCTAATAGCCATTCCTCTGTCCTACTGCTGCAACATGCCGGAGAGTTTAATGATTCCCACAGGGGCATTTCCTTTGCTGTGGGTGTTTGGGTCACTCTACACAGAGCACCGTCGCCCAAAATAAATAGTAATCCATATTCATTACAAAAGAATCACGCTCTTAAACCACATCCTGTCTTCAGACTCTTCTACTAAAAATCACTTAAAAATTAACCAGGCTGTAGAGAGAAAAAAAAAACAGAATTAAATTCTTCTAGCTGTTACTTAGTATAGAATGCAGGTTCACTGACACACCTGTATAAGAAGTGTAGGTAGGAAGGATGACTTATAATAATCTATCATCTGAAACCAAACAATTTTCTAGTAAGTCTTTGGTATTTTTGGTCTGTGATGAACGTGGACAGTTCTACTTTGCAGAATCTGATAATATTAGCATTACACAATCAAAATGCAGGTGGTTATAAAGACATTTTCCTAAAATTCGATACTAAGAAATACACATGAGCAGATTTTTGTATTTTGTGTGTTCTTTTATAAAGAAGAAAGAAAAGGAAATCTCACTTTTAGCTCTGGTTATCTGCAAAAAGAAACATCTATTTCAAAATGAAAGTTATCTTCACAGTGCTTACAATTGCTTTCTGCCTTTGTCTCTCCCTTTGTTTGGCCCTTTCAGATTCCCGTTTTTCATACTCTTTGCGGTATTCTTCCCTCTTCAGCCTTTCATGCTGATATTCCTCATAGCTGTCATATCTAGGAAACATAACTTAGTTATTAAATCAAGCACCTGCATTTGTTAATATAAAATTAATAACATGACTTCTAGAATGTTTCACTGTCTCTTGAGAACCAACTGAACAGCAAACCAAGTGCACACAAAATGTACTACCTGGGTCTACGACTGCACGGCGATCTGGACCGTGATCTCGCATATAAGGGAGAACTTCTGTATGTTCGTTGTCTACAGTGGCTGGACTCGTAATAGTAACAAGATCTGTAGGAAGAAACACATTTACCTCTGTCATTCACTCCAAGTCAGTTGACACCATTTTCTCCCAAGCCAGCTCTTACCTGAACTTAAAATTTCCTCTGAGCTACCAGTGAGATTTTCCAGTGACAGTTTGCGATCTTCTGCTCAACTAAGGGACCTCAAGTCATTTTTCTTTTCCCTTTCTGAAACGTGCCTTATTGAGGCTACTGCGGAGCACAGAGCCAGTCACTGCCAGCTTCATCTGATAGTGGTGGCTGCTAGATTGGCACGGGGCAGCTTGCAGGCAGTGGGAAAGAGCAGCTCTCCGAGTTTCCCACCCTCTGCTCTGCCTCTCCTCCCACTGGCTCCACTTAGAAAGTGGAAGTTTGGCAAATTCAAAGGACAATGGTGAACTGGTGTTTGTGTAGCATGCCTGTAACCAGCTGATTTAATTGGCAATAAAGGCAGTTGCACTGTGTTAAATTAATTCTCATTTTTTATTTCTTTGTTTTAAATTGCTTTATGCCTGTTACAATTTTACTTCTTATTACTCATGATGATGACATGAATTTGCTGTACTGTACCTTGAAGAGGATCTACTACAGGGCGACCTTGATCTCGATCGGGAATATGGAGAACGGGAACAAGACCTGCGTTGAGGAAAGGACCTTGATCTAGAGCGTATCCTTTGGGATCTTTGAGAAAATAAGGATTTGGGTGGAGACACTGAATCTCTGCATGGAGAGTTAAAAGAAGAGCAAGAAGGCGATATATCAAATAATGAATAGGCTTGTGTCCCATCCCAAGGGTAGCATAGTTTATCATTTTCATCTTCGCTATCATCAAAGAGACCATCCATTGCTAGTCCTGAATTTATAAACATAGGTAGTTTGGAGAATTGTTCATTGCTATAATCATTGTCCCTTAGTTCACTGGTCTTATCTGCCTCTTCATCAAAAACAGCTTGGCTGGGGTGACCAAAATGCTTATTCAGTTCAGCCCGAATTTCCTGGTCTTGGAGCTGTTTTCTGTTATTACAGTGGGAACCCTGATTACTTGTCTGTAAAGTCTCTTTCTTGAAATACTGGTCTTGTTCTAAAGAAGAACAAATCTGACACTGCCACCCAGGTGAAGAATCCTTAAATTCTAGTGGTTTGGAGTCCTGAAGTTCCTGGGATATTTTAACGTGTATTTCCGATTTTGAATTCACAGATTGACAGTAGTCATGGTCACCAAACAGCCGCAAACTGGGCCGTTTTGTCTTTCTCTCCTCATGTCCACTGGACAGTGCTGTAGTCTTGCTAAGCTGTGCATACAGCTCAGATGATTGTTCTGGACCCTTCTTGGTTGGGTTATTTCCTGGAGAACCGGAAGACTCACTATAGCGGGGCTTTTTTTGAGGTGGTGCAACAGTCTTGCATGACTTCGGCTTAGGTGAAGTCCTGAAAGGATTATCCTGGTTGGCTTTATGAGGAGGGGTTGTCGGTGGAGTTAGGCCTAAGGGGTGAAGAAAAAAAGCAGAAGGAAAAGAACATTGTTATGTACAGAAACAATGTCTATTAAGAAAGCACACATGCTTCTTAAAGGAGATAAAAATAGCATGAACCCATTCTGCGTCACTTTAACTTAACAGTGCTATTACTAGGAATAAGAGTATTTAGGGTTTGAGATGCCGAAGTTCATATAACAATAATGGCACCAGTACTAATGCATTGCCATTTATCTTCAACATTATTTCTGCCCCTCCCCTTCCTTCATGACATTCACTTCTCTCTTCCTCTGTACTTTGTGATATAGAAAAAAAATCAAAAGATAACGATCAAAAGCCTTTTTTGATAAAAATCAAAAGGATTTTTATATAAAAATCAAAAGTCAGAAGACTGTCACAAACCTAAAGAAATTAGCAGACAAAACCCTGGATAAAAGCAAGTCTGAGAAAAATAAATGAGGTTACCAAAGGAACCTCTGTAGTACACAGAAGTTAAATGCAAAGAAGTACAGCAACTGTACAACTTGACTGCAATGATTCTTTGTCTCCACAGTTCATTAACTTAGTAAACCATTGCTAATGTATGTATAATACAATACTGTAAGCATAACTAATACATTTTGCCTGAAATGGGGTTCTGCAACTGAAACCCAGGCAAATAATAGGACTACTGTAAGTATAATGAACCATTACATTTAGAACTAAATATTAGTGAGGGACAAGAAGTAGGGAGAGTGAACTTTACTTGATGATAGAAATAAAACAGATAACTAAAGCTACCAGTAACTAACAGGATTTTTCACATAATTATATCAGATTAAACCGCTATGGTGAGATGAAATTGCACAAAGGACTGCAGTTCATTTGAGTAAAACCTGGGAATTAAAGACTCATCTTCCAAATTTTTCCAAAGTTATTTTCTAATTTCCAAGTTATTTTCCAAAGAAACGAAATGCCAAAGTTATTTATAGAATCTATAATGTAGTTATTATGACTTTATAATAAAGTAATAAACCAGAACAAGGTAACAGCAGGATGGGACCAGTGTTCAGGAAATAACTGCTTTTCAGGAAGGCACTTAGCACTATAAGTTTTAAAAACCTGCTTCCAACTCGTTGACCCCAATGTATGCCTCTGTGTACAAGGGCTTAAAAACAAAGAAATATGTAACTATATTCTTCAATTAGGAACAGAGATGAAGGAATTCTTCTAGTTTATCCAGTCTATTCTTAAGCATCACAGAGTCCAATGCTAGATTGGGCTTCATTTCCTAGCCCAGTTAAAAATCACAGCAATGAGTTTGCCATTATTTCCCTAGCGAGAAGAGAAAAAGAGCTCAGACACACTTCCAGGAAGCATGTATTTCAAATATGGCTACAGGGTTTTATTTTGTATATTCACCCATACAGTGGAGCTCAACAGATCAATGCAAATTGAACATGTTTTATAGTGTTTTGTCGTAAAGAAGGAAAAGCGTCCATCAATGCATAGTGCTCCCTACGGAACATAAATGGAGACTGGGAGTCCCTTTGCATTAGCTGCAATGAATTTGTTCCAGAAAAGAAGATAGGACGTACCAGGACATGAATACTTCATGTGCAAGAGAAGCTTGATTTTGTTTGCACATTTGGAAAAAAAATGATTATGAGCTACCCAAGACTCCATAAAGACTTTATTTGATGCCACTAGAATCAGGGAAACCAAGGCAGAAATGTTGAACTCTAAAATTCCAGCTAGCCACATGAGAATATAAAGAATTAAACAATTTTGTGCAAAGCTGTCATTGTTAAAACTACTTCCTTTGTGCCCTCAATTTTCTCTTCCTTCCCTCAAATTCACCGGAGCCAGCAGGACAGATTTCACACCTCAGCCACCACTTGAATAGCAAACGATTTACACTGGCGAACAGGCTGCTGTTGCAATGACAGGAGCAAGTCCCTGCAGTGCTTGGCAGCAAGCATTTCCGGGTTCAAAATTCACGTTCAGATTCCAGAAAATTTCAAGTGAGATAACCTTCTAAACTAAAAATAGAGAACGGCGTTTTTATTCATGAGATTATATAGCCCATGAGGAGCCCTGGGGTGTGTTACTGATTTCTGGTATGTATTTTTAAAGAAAGAACAAACTGAGAGAATATTAATTGCAGCCTCTCCTTATTGCATGCTTACAAAATGCAGTCACTCCATAGCAAGCGTCTGGAACACCTGCAAACTCAAGAGTTTTGGGGAAAGAAAGTCCATGTGTAACCCAATGCTGGAATTAAAATCCTGTTTCTATAGCTGCTTCTTTAAAAGCGATGCTGGGAGGAAGGAAGGGAGCTGCCCTCAGTGTAGTTCAATTTCCAGGAGGCCCACGAGGAGTCCGGCCTCCTCCAAAGCACAGACTGAACCAGGGCACTGGCACTTCCACTGCCGGCCAAACTGTGTCGGGGACGCCCTCAGAAAAGGCCTCCTCGTGGCATTTTGGCTTTTTTTCCTGGCTCTAAGCAGAGGCAGGAAGCGCAGAAAGGAGGACAAATAGCTAAAAGTTGGAAAATGTTCATTTAACTCCTGAGCAAAGCTTGAAGTGCGGAAAGGCGGGAAGGTCTGAAGCAGATCTTGCCGGTGTCACCGTGGTGGAGGCCGCACTCTACGCCCGGCCTCCAAAACACAACCTTTGGTAGCGCCAGCTAATCGCCCTAATCTGGACTTGGTGCCACGATGCTGAATCAACAGCACAAAAATATTCAAGCGCCCCTGGACCGTTTCAGAGGCGCCGATCTCTCGGTGAAAGCGCCGCATTTTGCCGTCGACAGTGCAAGGTATATTCTGTGCTCTCTCTTGAACTTTGCAGGTTTTGACAGATTTATGTAAGGACAGATGGCCATTACGGGCTGCAGGCTGACAAGAGGCAGTTCGGAGCGGTGTTAACACACTTGCACAAACTCTCAGCAGTGCCGCGCTGTGCAGAATGTAATTCAGACTATAGCTTTTTTATTGCTGCCTATTTTCTTTTGTCAAAAGAGCCTGCTGTGCACAGCAACAAATGGCTGCCATTACCCGGAATGTAATGGGTGTCAGACAAATCACGTAACACAAACAATCAAGAGTATGTAGGTCATATTTCAACAGAGCACAACCTTAGCAATATTTATGATTACTGCATTGAAATGTGCTCTATAATAAACAAGTACCTCTACATCACTCACACTTATGTACTTCTGCACAGCAAATCTGTTAGAAGTGGCACATACTCTACAATCATCCCCCTTAAACAGTCTTTTTTCTTTTTAAAGTAAAAGGCGAGTATTTTTTCACGACGTGCTATAAAAGCATTTTCTTTGTAGGGACTTTTCTTTAATTGAATGGCTTCGGTAAATGGCACGTTTGCACTTTGCCTCGCTCTGTCTATATACTGTGAACTCACTCGGTGATCTTGGGCTTTAAAATAGCGTCTATCAATTTGCGAGCACTGCTGCCAAATCAGCACTGTCCTTCCCGCGGCTGTGCGACAAAAAAGCTTGCACGTTCACCGGCTCGGCCACCTTGATCTAGTGACTTCTTCTCAGGAAAGTCTCAGGAGGGATGGAAGTCATCTTGACACATCTCCAAACTGCACTACAGAAACCTCGGTAACTCCCTCAGTGCAGTTAGGTTCATAGCAGAAATTAGGGGAGCGTGTGTGACATGTTGGCTTTTTAGGACTCATTTGCAATGCTGTTTTATATAGATGCCAATCTTCCTAAAAACATACTGTTAGCATTTAAATATTTGATGAGGTTTGTTGTGCTTTGGAGAGACTGAGAATTCGCGGCATTTGGGGAACGCAGCTGCGGAACCTTTCTGCGGAGTGCACTGGGCTTTGGGGAAGCACTGGAAATGAACTCTTTTGTACCTCCTAAGTTTGAGAATGCATTGTCAGAGAAACGTTATTTAAAGTCTCTTAAAACACTGAATGCAAGATAATAGCCCCATTCAGTTAAAAAAGAATCAGAGGCGCTTTTGTGTGGCACAGGACTGCAGAAGCCGGGAAAATATAATAAAATTAAATAGGCATCATACAATTAAAAAATGCTTGTTGAGTAGTCAACTTAATCTTGTCAGTGCTGAAGAGAATGAATACAGACCCCTGAAAATATCTAATAATTTACTAGATTATATTCCCTCTGGACATGTCTCTGTACCTCACATCTTATTTTATCAGAAATGATTCTGAGGTCAAGCAAGTTATTACATGATAGAATTTAAGTATCTGTTCTGATAACTAAGAGATAACTCAGATCTAGAGGTGAGTGAATAGCAGGATTTAAGATTCCTCAAGGATGCTCATGAATTCAAATCACTATTCAAGTTGATTCCGTTCATATAGCTTTTTTGTCATCTTTTTTGGAGAGATCAGAGTTTGCACACAAGAAGACTGGAGAGAATTTTTTGTTCGAGTACAAGTTTCTACAGGAATTTGTGTGTAAATGAAAGACTTTTCATTGGAACTCCAAGAGGAGGATAGAATTAAGTCCTCCAGTTATTGATTTGTTACTTCACAGAACCACAGAATGGTAGAGGTTGGAAGGGACTTCTAGAGATCATTTAGTCCAATGTCCTCTTCTCAAGCAGGGACACCAAGAGCACGTGGCACAAGGTTGCATCCAGGTGGCTTCTGAACATCTCCAGAGAAGGAGACTCCACAACTCCCTGGGAAGCCTGTTCCACGGCTCTGTCATTTGTATGATACTGGAGCCTTAAATATGTAACCTCACATAATACATGCCTATCTGATAACTTGGAGTATTTATAACTGAAAGTTTCAAAGGAAACAGAAGCTGAATTTCAAACATTTAGGAGCCATGTTTTCCAACTTTTGCCATTTGGAAGCTCAGGAAAAAGTCTGACATAATCATTTGGGAACTGTCTGTCCTCAAAAGAGAGACAGTCATCTCCTTCCCCTAACAGAATAGACATCCTCCAGCAACAGAGGAATGTCCCATACCCTGGAAGAATCTATGTTGTTCCTGCCCATGGCTTCCCAGCACAGGATTTGCAATATAGATAGAAAGGAAAAAAAAGGGACAAGGATCTCTCTCTGAGGATTCATCACCTCTTAGGCCAAACAAGCTTCTTACTACACAAAAATTTCATCCACTACACCAGCATCAACTAGGGCTCCACATCATGATGTCCTGGCCCATGCTTCTCAGAATAGCACCACAAATAAGCTCTAGGAGATGCGATTCTGGATAGTATTGGACTTGCAAAGGACAAAATATGTATGTATGTAAAAATATTTTTACAGCTTCAGAGAGGCAAAGTTACATTCATGAGTAGTAATAAAACCATTCTACAGTAAGATACCGATACATGTGACAAAGATTGATGGTTTGTGTGGGAAATGCTTATTTATTTATTTATTTATTCTACTCTATGGTTAATGCATCATGAGGGGACCAACACTGTTTCGAGCAGAAAGATCGAGGGAGCCACAATTTATATTAGAATACTTTTTGCTTTGATAGTACGAGCAGCACTGCTAATGGTCTTTTCAAGTTGGCAGTGAGATCAAGGCAACTCCTACTTAAATTACAATAAATAGTGCCTGTACAGTGCAAGTTGCCCTACATAATGAGCAATGTGCTGCCCAATGAGCAATGTGGTTGTCTGGATATAATTTGGAGTTGCCAGGGTCTCACTAAAGAACTCCAAGGTATTGTTAATCACTACTGGCATTGCTTTTTTCCTGTGATATTTTTTTCTTTTATTTAATTATTATTGAAATGAGCCCGGTTCTGCCATGATTTACCCAGTTACTCTGTAAATTCTTCCAGAGTTATCTTACGTACTTGGTTGTGTTACCTCCTTGCTTGTTTCCACCACAAGTGGACTTAGAACATAACTATATATACACACATAAAAATAAAATTGCGTATATGTAAAGGTAGAAATTAATATAGCTACTAAGAGAGGACATGCTGTCTCCCGAAGCCTCCTCACTAGGCACTCTGCTGAGCAGAGCAAGCCCTGCACGGGGTGGGACAGCCACGGGAGACCAGCACCCCAGTTCCTGGCTGCAGGCCTTCCACCAACTCGTTTGCTCTGGTGAGCATGAGTCAACGAAATACAATGCATTTCCTTCCAGACAGAAAAATATTCCATTTTTGTGGTGCACTGTTCATCTTCACATATTCATCCAGTTCTACTATTTCTTAGCTTCTGACACATATAGAATTTGCTGGTTGTTCTGGTTATATTGCCTAAACGAACTGCAAAGCTGTTTTGTTTCTTCCTCTGTGTGAAGCTGATATCATACAGTGGAAGATCACTCCAGCTGCCCTTCCTGAGTGATTCTACAACCCTACGGAAGGATCGTATCAACTTCCAGTTTCTGCCCAGCTATCTGATGGGAAGAGCAGGCTGCTACCGCTCAGTCTGGGAGACAAAACTATTTCCTTCAGTGCTTTCAACAGTGTCTCTGATCAGTAGTCACCCCATCTGCCCCCTTTTGGCAGCAGCAGTATTATTAACACGAATAATAAGGAACGCACAGGCACACCTGGGCAGATGTGCTTCCCGTAATGATGGAAGAGGCTTCCTTGTACTTTGCACTTGTTGAGGCTGAATGGGCTTAACCTGCTGTACACAGCAAACTTTGCCATGTTTGCACTGGTTATGCAAAAGCAGAGTGCACTGGAAGGACACCTCCTTTTGCTAAGAGGGGCTGATTTAAACTTTAGATTTACAGGACAGGTATGAGCAAAGCATGTGTGTTTTCAAGCTGAATTATGAACAGTCTTCTGAGAAAGTGGAACACTGGATGTTAGTAGCTGAAAACAGCAGCACAAAGTGCATAAACCAACCTATGGGTTGGACCTGCTCTCATGAAAAGCTGCCACTGTGATCTACGTAGCCAAGCTGCTTCAGAAGACCTGAAGATCCAGGTTGTAGTGATCCTAAAAATACTACAGAATACATAATTTATAATGCACATAGCTGCTAGGTATCTTGCTAATAAAACACACTTGTGTATTTCTTATTTTTCAATATTATGGAACTGAGAAAAAAGACTTCAATAGCTCAGGTTGAACTGCATATGCAGCCTTATGTTCAGTCCTGGGCACTTTAGGAAAACACTAGCAAAATAGTTCAGAAAAAAGCAATAGCAGATCTGAGATCTGAAGGAAATGACTTTTATGGAAGGAGCAGATGAATTAAATGAGTATAACGTGGTGACACATCACCTAAAGCAGCTCACAATAAAAATCTTTCAAAGGTGCAAGCATCAGAGAGCTGAAAGGAAGTAGATCGGAGGTTGTGTAAAGTGTGCTAATGGAAGAAATAAAGAGAAATTGAGAATATAAAATGCATATCAATTAAAAAATACCTTTAAGCTACAGAATAGTGTTTCAAAGGCAGAGAAGAAAGCTGTTAGTTGTGACATTTTAATCTAGAGTTGACAAAACACCAAAATGTGCAGTCACGTACAGCCTTACACTGGCCTAGAGACAGACGGGATGACATAACTTTTTCATCTGTAACATCTATTACACTGTGCTGTGGGGGTTTGTGTTTGAAAGATAGCGCTCAGCAGTACACAAATCTAAGGGGGAATAGAGAAGTATAACAGATAAATAGCTTCATTCATATATTTTTTTCAGAAATTATACCCTCTTGTGTCGGTTTGGAGTCATATTTTCAATCAGGTAACTCTCTCAGTAACAGGATAAAAAGTTAATGCAAAACTGTATTGAAATTAATCTGCTGGAGACCTCTATAACATCTCAGTACACACGTTGCATTAGGAGGAGCAAGCACGCAAGCAAGCCATGCAGAAGGGAAGAGCCAGCACTCCACGGGTCTCACCTGCAGTTCCAGAGAGTTCCACACTTAAGGTTTGTTCAATAGTCTTGTTCTCAAATGGGGAACCCTTGGGATCACTGGAAGACAGGGCACATTTATAAAAACAAGCTGAAATGGAGTTGCTGTAGCCAAAATGTATTAAAGCCCCCTCCCTTTGATAAATGTTTGCACTTTTTAGTACTTACTTTGGTGACTCGGGTGTCAATGGAAGTGATAAACTTGTTGGTTTGGCTAAAGTAGTAAAAAAAAAAAAAAGAAAGCAATTAGTAATATTTAAATACTCTGTAATGTATACTGAAAAGATTTCTTTTTATTTCAGTGCTGGAATCCTCAGTAAGTTAGTTAGGCTTCAGATCCAATAGTTCCGTAGGCATCTCAGCGTATCTTAAATAAATAAATATAGAGATTAATCCCAAATCCTCATTACTGGCACCAGATGACACCTGAATTTCATCAACAATTTACATCTCTTATTGTATCTCTTAAACATGGTACACAGCCCAAATGCCACGAATTTTTCAAAAGCAGAGTGGTACATGTAAAAAATCAATGAAGAAATTTACAGGATATACTGTAAAAAATGTTATTTCTCTTAGATTTAATTTAGACTACAGTTCACGTTTTATTTGGAAACAAAAGCAGCAGAATAACTACAAAGTAACAGAACGTTATGAATATTTAGTTAATTTTACTTCTACAATATTCACTTTTATATACAGCACTGAGAATAGGTTGCTTCTGTGAGGCCAGAATCCAGCAACTATCGTCCAAATTCCTGTAAATTATCCTGCAAACTATGACAAGCCATGGACTTAGTCACAGATGGTTAAAAATGAGGTTGAAGCTCTCAGCCCTACAATCCTTGACATACACAAACCCCAAAGCTTTAGCTGTAAAAAATCAACTCTCTTTGCCTTTTAGTGTTGCAAATGTGTATTTTCCCAAAGCAAAAAAGGACTGGGACATGTTAAATCAACTAAGGTTCCTTCAATTGCCAATAAATTGTTTCAAAGTTAGAAAGATATTTTATTGCTTGCAAATTTCAGTTTTCCAAAGTTAGATTGATGTTTAAATGCAGGGAGCACTGTACCAAGAACAACAGCAGGGGATCTCTTCTGCAAATTAATTACTTAAGACAAAATGTTCCCCTTGAACATTCCTGCACTGCAGATCTTTTGTCCAGACTGTCACTACTGCATATTTTGTATTCATTCCAGGCATGGAACTCCCATCGACATTAAAGGATTTTATATGCAAATTGATTACTTTCATAAGCTCTAGAGCATTCCTGAAGTAATATTCCATTTTTAAAAAATTAACTCAATTCTCAAGGGCTGCATATTGTTTCTCCTCCTCCCCATATGAAACTTAGAAGTGAAAGTTCAGGTGTTCGCCTCAGGTTCACCTTCCTCAAGAGTCACTGTCAGAGAGGAAATTCATCTAAATGGGCAATTTGTCCAGTTCAGCATTGCATTAAGAAAGCTGTTTCACTAAGACTCAATGCAAGCTGACACATCTTTGTGCTTATGCATATATACATCTAGGGATCGAATGTTTGCCACCGTTGCTGGTGCCTGCCTAGAGATAAAACTGGCTTAAAACCAACAAACCAAAACCTGCCGGCCACCCCCTCCAAACTCACAGTAAGGCTCAGGAACACAGTTTCGTGGGCAGGTTTCCACTGCGCTTTAGAGAATAAAATCTACATACTCTTACCCAATTTCATCTTTTTGAGCAAGCTGAATGTGTAAGAGCTATTTAAGCCTCTGAAAAACCTCATTCTAGTTTTCATTACAGAGGCAGATCAGAATATATATATATATATATAATGTGAAGCACTGAGGCACAGTTCAAATTTGACAGAGATGGGCATGGAACCCAGGTGTTATCTGACACTCATCTGCATTGATTTTAGGCAGATACCAGTGAGCTCTCCCACTGAGAAATTCATATACCAAAACAGCCATTAGGCATTTTCCTACTGCTAAGCAAGGTCTTGACCAAACAGAATTTCTGCCAAGGATTCCTCCTCCCATACACGGATATTGAGAGTGTAAATATTTAGCCAAGGCAATATCATTTTCCCTGGAACGTGTTTATTAGTGTTTCGAGGTCTGCTTCGGGTGCATGTGTGTGTATGTGTGTGAAACTGTGTGTGTTTTAATATTAAAAGGGTTCACATGGAGTCGCTTGTCCCTGTAAATTGAAAACATCCAGGTTCAAAAGAACTAAGATTCCTCATGGGCAAATTTCAATGCAAAACCACAGATGATCTTTGGCGTGAATGGGTTTGTGGACATTCCCGTGGGTTTGCAATATGTTTGCAACAGTAACCCTAAAGGAAAATATCATTTGACTTATTCTTTGTGAGCTTTCCCATAACTTTGAAAGAAAATATCAGACTGATTATTCTTTTAAAACACAAGGAGGTCTGTTTTTTTTTCCTAGTTCTGATGAAATGTATGAACAAATGACTACAGGTCTGTGAACCAGTTATATTTGCAAGGTTGATTTTGCATGAATTGACTGCTCAGCCTATTCTCTGTGCATTCTATCAATACTGAAGTCGCACATTGGGGTATGAGACAAATTTGATGAATAAACAACATTTCAGAAGCCTGCAAATTGAACTGTAGAAACTCAAAAAGAGACCTGTAACAAAGAAATTTAGAAAACAAACAAACTGTAATTTCACCTGCAAGACTACTGAAACCACTGTCACCTATTAAACACTAGGAGGTTGTTAGCTATATGCCCCTATGGGATTTTGTGTAAGCTCTCCTCCACCCCTGCTGGTACAGCCCCACTTGCCCTTCTTCCTTGCACTGAATCCACACAAACACTTCAGCAAGGGCGAAAATGCAGCCCTGGTCTGAATAGGGAGACTGTTAAAATCAGTGTCTTTTTATTTCTTTTTTTTTTTCATTTATTTAATTAGTGTTATTATCATTCAATAGTGCTAATAACGGGGCTACAAGCCCCCAAACTAGGGGAGTCAGTGCCTCGCTTGAGGGCGGCTGCGGTGGGGACCTGGGCTGGCCCTGCACGGCGCAGGCTGGGCTCTGCTCGGGAGCAGCCTGCTGAAACCAGCCAGAAGGAGCGGCAGTTGGCGTCCGAGCAGCTCTAGGGGCACTTGCATTTCTTTCTTACAAGAAACATTGTTCACAGAATTTGAAACCGTAGTGGGGAAAACTATACTTAGAGGTCATAACGTGCAGCTGCGAGAAGGAAATTTAAAGGTGGGAAGGGAAGATTCAGTTTTATTAAGTTTGCCTGACCTTAGTAGGGCTGAAAAAGCCAGGGTGAGGGAGAGGGGAAGAGGAAGAGAAATAAAAAAGCACACGGTTTAGAATTGCCCCCTTAAAAATATGAAGTAACATGTTCTGGGCCGCATTCACATCTCTGTTGCAGCAGAATAACTTCCATGGAGTTTAGCAGAGTCACGCAGGATCTGCACTGATGGGACTGAGAGGTATGTGGCGCTCTACAAGCCAAGCTAGTCTATACACAGATGTATTTTATAGTAACAGCAACTTTAAGTAAGCTCCCTTTGGGCTCATAAGCTTTTACAGCTTTTCTTTATCTTGGGAGAGCAGGCAGGGGAGGGGGAAGGAAAGCAGGAGAGGGTCTTTAAGTTTGTGCATCTCTGCCATAGTAGCTACTTGTAATACAGCCCCCACTCTTTATGCATTGCAGTGTACTAAAAGTCAACACAGGTGTTTAGTTTTGGCCATAAAGAATCTAAAAAGAGAAAGAAAGAGAGAAAAAAAGAGAGAGAGATCAGAACGGTAGCTAAACTTCTGACTATTTACCAAATAAAATAACAAACTGGCATTCCAGCTTTAACAGGAATGACACATTTACTGCTTATTCAGTAGCAGTGAGAGTGCTATTTATTGTCCCTTAAGGACTGTGTGGCAGGTTAACAATGCCTTCAGTTTTACGCTGGTGAAAAGAAAGAAGCTTGCTAATGAACCAGGCTGCCCAGCTTGTTTAGGGGTATAATGATTTCTTAGTGGTACAGTGCTCTGCGAATAAATATCTCCAGCTAGCTTGATTTATATGAACATGTAGCATTCATTAAACTTCCAGGTTCCTTTGCTGGGGTTGCGGGGGGACCAACAGGATTAAAATTGTTTCAAAGCTCAATCTACCTAACTAATTCTAACTTCATTATCCCGTTTTTAAATTCTCCCTATACAGAAGGGCTTCTGGATTTACAATACTAATCCAAAGAACAGAAGAGGTATTGAGGATATTCACAGCCACTGTATTCCAGCTTCCCTCCATTAATGCCGGTACCAAAGCTATGTTCTCTGATCTCACCTACCTTGGAGAAGATTTGTCTGAGACTGCAGATGGGGCTTCCTCTTGGAGGTGCATTTCTCTTTGCTGCTGTTCCTGTTCTCTGCTGGTTTGGTCTGAGGAGGGTCATCATTTGTAGTCAGATATTTGAGAAGTTCAGAGCAGGGACGTCTTTGCGGCTTTTGTTGTTGACAAACGCTCTTTGCTTTATTGCTCCATGAATTCTCAGTCTTAAAAACAAGGCATTAAAAAAAAAAAAGCTAAAATTAGTGAACTGAACCTTATCAGAATGAATATAGGTTTTCTGAAGAGATGAGATTTTCAGTGAAGTGTTCAGTCTAAGTGTACTAGATCTATGAGCTGTGAATAATTGTTTGCAGAACAAGGAAGGAAAATTACATTTAAAATTCCTAAATGACATTTATGCAGCTTTTTATTTCATTTCTCCTACATTTCAATGTTCCTACTCAGCAACATGTAACTAACAAGACCCTACAGCGCCTTTACTGTGAACAAAAAAATAAGCTGGTTTAAACCTTAATTTGCTGCTGATTGCTTGAGCCCAGTATTCACAACTCTCTTAAGTACCCCTAAACGCTCCGTTTTCAGTTACAGTGAATGGCAAGACAAACATTGTTTAATACTGCCTGCTAACAGAATTATGTCATAGCGGCATTCCAGCCAATTAATGGTTGATATAGACCTTTTGCCAAGAATCCAGTGCAATTTTTCTTAGCTCAGACAGCTGGTAAAATGGCAGTCCTGCATCTTATGAGTCACTCATAAACAACATCAGCCCATCAGCAAATTTTATTGTACCCCCTACTACTCTGTGTATCAATAAAGTAGGCAAGAGTAACAGACGGTGGGACTACAACTGAACTCTGCCAAGAGAAAAAACATAAATGAAATATTCAGAGCATAAAGGAGCTCAAGTGATTTTCTGGAACCCAGTCTATAATCTGTTCACGTTTTTTGAAGCAGTTGCAGGATAGTAGACAGATTAATACTGCACATATACATCTACTGCCCACTCGATTGCTGAAAGCATAAAAGACCCTGTTACACTTTTTTTTTTTATTACAAAGATTAAGTTTGTACCTTAACAACCACAGGGCTTGTTCTGATCCTGTGATTACTGTTTGCATGGTTTTGTGTGCTGAGACCACTGCATTCATTGTAATTTAGCTGAGTGTTGGCTGGAGCCAGCAAGAGCTTCTTAAGCTACAAACAGAGCAGGGAAAGGGAGGAGGAAGGAAAGGAGAAAAGTTATGCATCTTTATGGATTAAAATGACTTATCTACATTTCTTGCATAGTTACTTAAAATTAGCTATATCACTCTCAGCAAGCAGAGTATATTAAAACAGAGAGAAGGGCTCAACAATCCCCAGAGCAAACAGATTTCATTTTTTTCTGAGGTTTGCCAGCCTATTTCTGCTCCTTTTACTGCAGTATATTGCAGGGCAAGAAAGAAGAACAGAGCCCTTAGATTTCTTAATCCAAGGCAATATGAAATGCTTAGTGACCCACTTGACAGAGTAGGTCTCTAATCTGAACTTAACTTCAACAGAATAACAAATTTCATGGCAAGACACTCGTATTTGACCACAGCTGCAGACGTCAGGGTTAAGAAGCCTTCACAAGAAGCAGAATCACATCCCAAACTGCTTTTACAAAGCAGGATGCATAGCACAGTTTTACCCACATCCTCACCCAAGAAGTGGCTTTGCCTTGAGTATCATTAAGCTGGTGCTTACTGGTCAAATCAATGTTAAAGGCACAGAATTAGCCCCACAACCCGCCAGACTCAGTGGGTGTTTCTTTACAGATTACCAGAAGTGAAGTCTAAACATACATATAAAAAGCCCCAAGAAAGGAAATGTGAATTAAAAACCATTACCATGACTCATTTGAACAGAATGATATGCAAAAGTGCCAGTCATTAGCACAAGAATCTCAACAGCTCTCTCTTCAATACACTTTTTAAAAGATTCCCTCATTAGTCATCCTATGACCTTTTCCGTGGTTTTCTTTTTTTTCCCCATTTAAATTTCACTTCTTTACTTGATTCTCCTTCTCAGCCTAAATGAAAAGCCCAGACCTTACTGTGACTACATCATACCCATGCAGCGGGTAGCCAGAGGCACATCCAATTGCTGTTAAACAGTAGGAAGGGTTCTTACTAGAGACGGCTCTTCTGCCTCCTGGCTCGGAGGGGTGCCGTCGCGCATGGGCGAAGGGCTGGCGTCATTTTCGTTGGTCACATCTCCATCTGTCAGTGCATCGAACGAAGGCAATCCATCCTCATCCACGGGGATACTGTCCAGCGTTTCCGTGAGAACTGCTAGCAAGTTTGCCTCATTTTCTTCGTCTATCTTCTGTAGGAGAGGGAAAGGAAAAAGAAGAGGAAGCTGATGAGAAGACAAAAGGAACGAACCGATGACGACTTGGTCTGTAAAAAAGGCCAAGTGTAGCTGAACTAGCCTGTGAAGTAGCCACCTGCAACACTGTCTCATAAAGCATAACTTACAGGGAAAAAAACTCCCTGTTTTCATTGAAGAGAGAAATATCTTTGCATTTGCAATGCATTCTTCCAATTTACCTTCTTCCACACTTTTTTTTCTCTTTTTTTTTTTTGTTTTTAATCCAACTCTAGTAACAACAGATAAATAATCACAGGGGGATAGAGTTTCAGGATGCAGCCACGCTGCTGACACCTAATGAAGCCAGCGTGGCCGAGGCTGTCTCTTTCAGCACTGAATACCAGTTAATTGACCTGACAAAATTACAAGAATCACAGAATAAGACAGCTAATCAGAAGACCAAAGAATGTATTACCAGAGAAATTAGGCAAGTCTTGCCCACGTATGCAGCCTAGTGCGACAGAGAAAGTGTTTCTCTTTCATATCCCTGGAAAGTCTTCCTCCAAAAACAAATGAAAAGCTCCTATTTCTGAGCATCCTGGCATAAGCCTGGCAATCAAGGCTCACACTGTTAATGGCAGACTCGCTGCGTTTCTTTGAAATAAATGTATTAGGCAGGTTGCCTTTGAAGTTGTCCTTTCCAGTTATGTAGCTTGAGTGCTCAATGCGACTATTGTATGCGTTTATCTAACTCAGACTGCAATTATAAAAAGTAGATTAATTCATAATCAGATGTGGCTGTAATGTTAATTTATATTAGATATTTCAGAAACAGGGCTTGTTTTTGTCAAATTGAGTAAATTTAAATTCCTTCCAATTTTTTAATGAAATACAGTCCCTACTGTATATGAAGGCTCAGATTTTTGGAATACTAAGAGCCTGAGCAATAGAACTGTGGAAAAATCATTACATTTATTTTTCAGAAAGATCAGAAATTGATCACGACAGATTGATTATCTAGGATTTTGCCACTGATCCTTATGCTATTAAAGTAAATGAAAAAGCCTTTGACAGATTCCAGTGATCTGATCCAAATTCCAGAACTCTCAACAGGGAGTTTTTTAACCAACTTCACAGTAGTTCATCACTCCAGGTTCACACTGTGAAGAAATTTCAGCTAATTTCAGTGCTCACAGTTTAGAAGTGAATTAGCAAGGAAGACAGGCAGTTGAATACAGCAGCAAGACAAATAAGTTCTCTCTCCTTGTTAAAAAATAAATAATTAAAAAGCTACAAAAGTCTAAGTATCTCTAGGAACATCTAAGAAAGAAAGAAAATGTCAACTCCCAGTATCCCCATAGCGTAGTTTTTACTAATACTATGTCCACCAGACTATGAACAGAGGCTGTCATAAACCACATGGATAATTCCTGCTGTCAGGAGCCTCGGCCAAATCACACCTCACAGGTTCTTACAGGAAAAGCTGTCTTCTGACGATGGCAGCGCACAGACTGCTCTGGTGCTTATAGCCTCATCCCCAAGAAACAAAGAAACATCCCCGCAAAGCCAATGTATGGAAAGAACATTTATTTAAAGGACAAATGGGCTTGACCCCCAAGGAAAAGAATCGATGTCTACAGATCTAGTCATTTCCACTGTATCAAACAGAATTATGCACCACACAGTGAAAATCCAGCTGCTTAATTTCAATTAGTGTGGAATATACTGAAATCAGGGGAGGGCTAGTCGCCTTTGTGACTGGCATTGCCCTCCATACCTAGCTTTTCACAGCCACTTGTTGGGCTAAACATGCAAACATCTGGTGTCACATCTACTAAGGCATATTAAAAAAATGTTACTAGATGAAAGTCTCATTTAAGGCAATGAAGTGCTAACAGTATTTAAAGTACCTTTCCTTCTCTGGAGGTCTTCAAAACCTGCCTGGATGCCACCTTGTGCCACATGCTCTAAGTGACCCTGCTTGAGCAGGAGGGTTGGACTAGCTGATCTCTAGAGGTCTCTTCCAACCTTGAACATTCTGTGATTCTGTGATACCTTACAAGCAAGCATTGCAATCAATAGCAAGACTAGCCCATCTTGCTGCCTGTCAGCCTAGAGGTGGGAAAGCTGTTGGAAAGCCCTTTGCCTGGAGTGGCTCCAGGGGGACTCTGGCCACTAGCTCCACGAGGGTCATGTCTCCAGCAAGCTGCACTGGTGTGATGCTGCTCTGCCCTGCGTCGTCTTCACACCACACGCTGACAACCAGGCTCTGAGTGTTACTATTTCTAACTGGGAATGCCTGCCTTAATAATAGCATGCCAGGAGAAACCCTGATATTTGCTGTTAGCTGCTCGGCTCTCAGGCTTTAAACAGACATTCAAGTGCACTGACATTCAAGAGCAGAAAGTTGAGTGGACGCTGGTCCTCATCAGAGCAATTTCAATTAGTTTTGTACAAGTTTCAACATTCAAACACCCCAGAGAAAGCAAAGGATGTGACAAAGAGGACTCTGTTAAACAATTAATGTCACTTTCCATTATTGCTTCAGTCCCAATTTACAGAGCAAATAAATCAAAGTCACCACGGATGAAGCACACTAGCTGGCTAACACATGTCTGTTCACAAACGACATGGCAGCGGGAACACATTAGTCACGAAAATGACATTGCAAGATAACCTTTTAAAGGTTTAACTCTGTGATTGCTCCTAATTGTCCTAAATTACTGTTTATAAAGAAACACACTGGTTACATACAGCAGAAATGGGGCTGAGAGGAGATGCAGAGAGTCAGGAAGACTGTCTGATACATCAACGTCCAAGTAATAATCACCGAAGCAGCAATTCTCAGCTTTGCTATCACAGCCTCAGTCTTGGTGTTGACAGCCCTGGGAAGAAGCAATGCCATGGCCAAATGCAGCGTGTTCTGCTATTTCAGCATTGTCACCTGAAAAGTTTGTTTTCCGGACTGGTATCGAAGCTGCTAATCTAACAGAGTCTGTGAATACGAAAATACTGCTCAAAAAGCACCGAGCACCTGCAATGTCCACTGAGGCCAGTGGAAAGGAGGGCTGCTCAGCAGCACTCGAGTGAAGGCACTAAGGAAATAGGTCAGCTGGGCTCCTAAATGCCAAACATGGCAACACTGAAAGGGGCTGCTAAGTATTTAGACCACTTAAATGGACCACAGTGCGCAAGAAGGAAGGATGGAGGATTATATTAAATGTAAAGCCATATGGCAAATATCTGCAATTACTAAACTTATGAAAATACTTCATAGTAGTATCTTGCTAATTAATGGAACTATTTATACAAAAGCAGTTATGCATCACTTCTCAACTGTATCACAAGGACTTCTTAAAATCCCTGGTTGTTAGTTTAACATAAAGAAACTGGAGCTATAGTCTATTCTAAATCCTGCAAACTTCCACCTAGCTGAAGGAGGTTCATCCCTATATGAAATTGCTGATGAATGTTCATCCTTACATGGAACATGCTGCCCTTGCACATACCTGAGAACAAGTCTGTAATATATCCAGAATGTTATTAAATGTAGAGGGAAAAAAATCTATAGCTGTGGCATCAGCGTCACTGTGGAGGGAAAACACAACATGGAAAGCTGGCTAATGCTGTGAAGTACCAGAACACCAACTGATCCTCCAAAATGAGTGACCTAGGAGGCCAAATAGCACAAAGAGTTCCTAACTGTGCTTTTAAATGTATTGCCCTAATGCTTTAATAATTTTACAACACTAAAAATAATTCTCCATCTGAAAACAACTTACTAGTTGTGTAACAATCTTATTCTAATTGGGTTTCTGCCTTTAGTAAAATGTCTCCAGAGATATTCTCTTTGGCCAGTGAAATGCTCTAAGTAGGTTGATAATTTAGCCACACAACGGTATTTAAATTGCCTACCCCTGACAATTCTTTCTCCTCTGCTTATTCTGCCTATTGATACAGCTGGGATGATGCAGCGGTTAATAATTTTATGCCCATCATTCCTGCTATTTGCTGGCAATCCCAGTATAGAAGCCAAAGACTGAGGTGGAAGGGAGACTCAGTCACCTTGTCTTTCTGAGGTATCTGTTTAGGGAGTGTATGTCATACAATGTTGTCACTTTTTTTTCCTAAGATATTGAGTTTTCTTCCTTAAAAAAAAAATAAAAATCACGTCACATTTTAAACCAGTCATTGCTACCACCGCTAATCCTGTCTCAAACACCTCGATGCTGGTGTGCAGGACCAGGACACTGCTGCACCTCTCCTGCACTCAGCCCGAATCCACGCTGAGAAAGGGCCCAGTCCATCATCCAGAAAATCTCTCCAAAGTGTCATCAGCTCCTCCAGCGTTTGTCCCCTGGCTGATTCCCCCCGCCCCGCTGGCGACGGCTGCATGCACAGCTTGTGCTTACAGCATCTCAAGGTATAAAATCTGCTAATGAACGGTGACAACGCTCTAAAGTTTCCTTATCGATAATGTGAATGATGTGAGGCCTGTCTTGATTCATACTGAAAGATTAAGGCCTAAACGGCGGTATTAATCCAGAGCCGGGAGCCGTGGCAGCTTGCCACGTCTTCGCAAAAGGCCTAGGAAACTTTGGGACAAATCTGCAGCTGGTATAAGCTGTCACCGCTCCAGCAGACCAGCTCTAAGCAATTCCGAGGAGCCAGGTGCACACCTGAAGTCACAGGGGATCGCCATTTCAACCTATCAACTCATTTCTCTTCAGTAGCCTAAGATCTATTCACAGCACAATTAACAAAGAAAATAAAAGACCTTCCTCCAGCTGAAAACATGCCGGTGATCCAAAAATACTAATACATTTCAAAAGGACAAAAATGACTTGCAAGCACATCTGGGATTTCAAATAGGATTTAGTTCTTTTGTGACATATTGTGGAAAAGGACTGCCCTGAAACTGCACAGCACAGAGAGAAATGGGGCATATAGATGAGTCCCTTTTGCATGCAGGGACACAGAGGCAATGAAAGGACTCTCTTTGCCAATGGGTCCTTGCAGGACATGTGGTGGAGTATGGAGAATCTCAGGCATCTCACCTGGCCCCACAAACTCGACTTTATCACCTGAGGCAAAGGCAGAGGAAAGGCAGGAGGAGGAGAAGTTGGATGCAGAACCAACTCCCACTCCCACCAAGGAGGAATGAGGTGAAACCAGGGACTGCTCTTGGGAAGCATCACGCCCTGACCACCCCGTCACCTCACAAAGAAGGCACCAACCTGCCCTGGCTCTGGAACGGGCAGCGAAGCTGAGGAGATTTTGCTGCTTCCCCGATCTGCTGTGCGAGGCACGAGCTCCCTGCTCGCATCGGAGCTGCCCGTTCCGAGCAGTAATCCCCCTGTGCCAGGAGGGAGGCAGCCGGTCCAAGGGGAGAACCATCGTGTTCCACTCTAGCTGCTCACCATCAGTCCCTTGCCATTAGGGGTTTTGAAAAGTATCGTGATTTTACTTTACTCGTTAACTGCTTTGCAAATCCTTAAGCTTCCTGCACTGCCTTACAGTAAAAATCCACATGGTGCATTTGCATTAGAACATTTTTCCAAGGTCTGTTAGCCTGGTCCCCAAGAGACATTCCTATAATTGAAATGCTTAAGTCTGGAGCTATCAATTATCTTTAAAAACAAAATGGAGTCCCACTAGGAGAAAATTACAGCCAGGTTCCTTTATATCTAGTAGAAATATGGGGATTAATTATCACCACCCCTGTGCAAATGCCTTTAGGGTATGCAAAGGAAACAAGAGATCTTGAAGGAGACGGCTGCACTCACCGCTCACGTGCACCTGCAGGCAAAGAGCACTTGGATCTGGAGCTCACTCTCTGCTCTGCTCAGCCCCATTGCCCAGCATGAGGACCATGCACGCACCTTCTCCATAGGACCTAACACATCCCAACACACACGTAACTCCAGTCAGCTTTCTGTGCTAATCCAACAGGTCAGCATTTAACCAGGAGGCCAAGACATCTTCCAGTTCAGGTAGGTGGCCCAGCACGCTGCTAACAGCAGAGTTCACCAGGAAGGTCTTCAGCACACACTCACTGGGCATTGTAAAAGTACTGTCAAGTACCTGCTATTAAAACAACACAGATCAACCTAAAACCCTGACACGGGCCATTTTAAAATAAGGTTTTCTTTAAGATCCATTGTCAATCACTAGAATTAATGCCACCACGACTCCTTTAACATGGAACATCTTTTCAGGTGAAAAAAAATTCTTTTTACTATAAACTAAATATGTCACTTTAAAGAGCCTACTAAATATTCTTCTATCACCAAGTCACTTGTTTTATCGCTTCTAACGAGTTGTTGCAGTTCAGAAGTTTTCATTACAGCCTGGCAATTAAGTTTCTAATAAACTGAAGAGCTACTAATTGACTTATTCATCTCACAAACTGAGGGATCCTGCTAGCAACCTGTAACACGTTTTACATCTTCTGACCAAAATTCATTCACATTTTGCAAGTCATTTCAATTTAATTTGTGTAAACTGCATCTTTTCTCTCTACGATAGTAATCTTTGATTCCACAGTAAAGACAAAACAAAAAAATCATCTGAGAACAAGCTAGCGTGCCGTTGACTGTGTTAACGGGACCAATGATAAGATATTGCTGTGCTAGAATCAGTGCATTGGTGGTAGACCCAATATCAAAAATTTATGGTAATTGAAACCACAGAATCTTTGGAAATGCAGTCAATTTGACTCAGTATCAAAAGGTCACTCTATTCAATTTATACTTGATGCTGAGCACAATATTGAGAAAACACCTGAAAGCAAATGATCTTATCAGCAGTTTGAGCCTCAACATTTACTGGCTACATAGGCTAATTTGCTGATTACTAAATAAATGCATTAACTATGTTTTACACGGGTTTAGCTTACCTTTTTAGAGTGTTGTACAGGACATGGTACCATAGAAATGCTACCAAACCATCATGATGATTGGCATTTGGTAATGCTGGAGCTTCATGGAAGTGCTGTCCTGCTCTATGGAGATGTGACCACCTTACACAGCGTGCGAGGAGCTGCTGCTGCCTCCCTCTGCCCTCGTCTGCTCATGGGCAACCAACAGCATGGGAAGGGAGACTTGGCAGCTCCCACACTGCTCGGTCTGAGCAGAGCTCAGGGTCGGAAGGACACAACTCTACCCACATCACTCCTCCCACAGCAAGGGATGAGCAACGTGCAACAGGAGGAGTCAGATGGGAGCCACAGGCTTGGGGAAGGAGGGCTGCAAGGTTCTCTCTTCCCTGCATGAACAGCACAGAGCAAATGCAGTGTGGTGAGTTGAGCATGGGATGCAAGGGGAGGCCAAACTTGCTGATCCCAGCATTGGCAGGAAAATGGAGCTGTCAACGGGCATGAGGGGCTGACATGATGCCTATGGCTCCTGCTTCCTTCCCCATTTACAGGCAGTCATTCGTTCGCAGGATAAGATCCTGAGCAACAAGGCATACAAGGATTTTAATTATCATTATGCACCTTAAAAAAGAAGAAAAAAGAGCAAGGGGAACAGGGGGATAGAGTTATAGGTCCTAATCAGAAGTCCCAATTCAGGTAAGATCTAATGAGGAATGAAATGAACATTGCAAAAACAGTGTGGAAGAGGAAGAGAAGTGTATGAGTTATACTAGAAAGTTAGGAAGGTGTTTAGGACTCCCTCTGTTAAAGTTTCATTGCTAAAACCAGCTGTATTTTTGTCAAAATACTCAAGTACTCTTTGCTTAGATTTATTTCACTGATTTATGGCACATGCCTACACTAATCTCTCTATGCAGTCATATAAAATTTTTCAACGTGCATCTACCTTCACTAGGCATCACGGCACGGTAAGCAAAAATAGAGAGTCATATATATTTTGCAGCAATTCATTCACACCTGTAATTGGTGCAAGTTTTGCCTCTTGATAATGACAGAGAACCATAAAAAATTCACTTGAAGTAGGATAGATCCTTCCTCCACAAACTGTGAAGCACAAGCATGTTGCCTTTGTTCATTTTCTATTTTAGTGCTGCATTTGCGTTAGTTTTAATTATATTGGATGTGTCAGGACGTCTATCATAATCCCTACTTCTTTCGGGAGATTTATGACTCTATACAAACTAAATTTCAGGGTACAATTACATACAATACACTGGAGAAGGTTTACATATATTTTTAATTTAATTCAATTATATGGAGGCTGTTTTTTGTGTGGACAGAAAAAAAAACACACAAAAAAAGTTTCATCTTAAATAACAAAATAAGACACGCACTTAAATATGGTGCTTTTACTGTCAGAAAATTGGATTTTAATTTGACCAGGAAATTAGCATTTGTAAAGTATCAAATTCATTAAATGCTTTTTATTATGCTTTAATTTATCAGTGTGTTCAGCTCCATCAAACCTATCTATATTGCCTGTTGAACAGGTCCTACAAACCCAACAGCTCTAGTCATGTCTCACAGGAATAAAAACACACGGAAATTTTTCTTAGACCTGTGGCAAGATTGGATCAGTACATCATTACTGCCCATGAGTGTCCCATAAATTTTTATGGTGATCTCACTGGATGGCTGCCATATGGTCTTGCTTCCTACATCCTTCTGAGCTGGCTTTAAGAGAGTCCATTCAGACACAGCACAAAACCTGGTCTGTAAGGCTGGTGTCACATCCGCGCTACATGTCGTTGCCGTGCAGCTGTACTGGTGTCCTTAGGTGTCACATCAATGAGTGCAACATCCCCAGTACGCACTGACACAAGTGTCCATTGATGGGGCCAGCAGACACCACCGAGAGATGGAGCCTTGGCAGGTACAGCAGACAAGGACAGTCTCACCATCCACTAGATAGGAGTGAGGGGCTCTAAAGGCCTCAGAAAATGCCCGTAAAGAGGAGAAAAATATGTCTTTACACATGCACTGTGTTCTTACTATATTAAGAAAAGCTTCAGATGAACTTGGTAGCATTCTCATATCTGAGGAGATACTTGGCCAAGAGAACATTATTAGTACGTGACGATATTTTATTTCCTTCTCCTCTTCAGGGAAGGTCTCAGCTGGGCCTGGTGGGACACCATAGGTACCTGTACTGTAAGTGTCTTAGTCTGAAAGCAATGAAAGGCTCCTTTATAATGAAACACCAATTTAAAATGTGGAGATACCATAGGAAGGAAGGTGCTAACAGGCATCAGAATCAGCACAGCATAAACCACAAATGCGTTTTTCCAAGCTTTTCAGTTCACCTTTACAGTCACATCAAAACAAAATATAAGCTTGTCAACATTCAAATAAACTCCTGCCTCAAAGACTAGAGATTGAGCAATGCACCCTGGTAAACTCCTACAACCTCTGAGGACACCTTTAAAAAACAGAAATGCAGAGGAATTTTCAGACAGTTAAGCAGCTGGATTAGTTTAGAAGTCTCATAATATCCTTAACTCTGTATTTCCTTGATTTGTGACTATGTGTCCAGACTTCAGAGTTCTTTCAGTGCTCATTTTTTCTTTGTGTATAGAATCACAAACTAGAGATGGTGATTTTTAAACAGAAAACATCTTAAATATATAAGGATCACAATAAGGTAAGATCTGTTGCCAGATCCCCCTACAGCAAGTCCACTGTGGGCTTGCTTTTAAGCATCTTGGAATTCATTAGTTTTCATAGCCACTGTTGATAAACTGGGTTGATATTAAAATGCAGAACTCCTTTATGCTAAGTTTATGCTAAGCCTAAGAGTGACAGTTATGTAGCACACACATGCATTGCTATGTACTACAACTACCACAGCAGTTGCATTCCTTACTTTATTTTCTAGCCAACACCGAATGCATTACTCCTTTGTTGCTAGCTTTGTAAAAGTGAGTGTTCTTGGTCACCAGCCTTCAATATGAAAGACACCGAAAATTTTTACTTTTTTTCATAGATCTGGGAGACCTTGATGTTAATCTGCCTCTGTTTTCATCAGAAATGGTGAAAAGGAACATGATATTTTTTCCTTTGCCTCTTTAAAAATGTCCCATAGTGGGCATTCAAGCTCAGCTATAGCTATCAATGCATTAAAGATCATATTAATCAAGTTGTAGGTTCCTCAAGGCAGAGGCTGCCTTTTCTGCCATGCTAACATAGGCCCTTTTGACACCAGTATCCCGATTTACAATTGTGCGGTATCTGTAATAAATAATATTGTGTACTCCCATTCAGTCCGGCTAGCAACCAAAAGAAAAAGAACTTGGGCCCAGATGTTCAGCTGCCGTAAATTAGGGCTTCTCCACTGCTTTTAATGGAGCTATGCAGATTTATGCTAGCCAGGTCCTCTCTTCTTAGGGCATGTTGATGCTGATACTCAGAGCAATGTATCCATCCTATATGTGCCGCAGTCAGGCCCTGGGAATACCAGGCCTCCTGCCAGGGCCACTTGGGCTCTAGCAAGGGCTGATTCTGATTCATCCTACTTGCCAAGCGAATTTTCCAGCCGAGCACTAGGCCGATAGAGCTGAGCAGCAGCTTGGACAAGTCCAGCCCATGCTGGGGCAGGCACCGAACTGCTGCAATTGCGCTGATGGTATCAGGTCACGTCAGGCAGTTCTTCGATTTAAAAGTTATCCTGGTAGAGCTAACACAAGTTCAATCTCGGGCCTGTGTAACTAAATGCTGGACCCACTGCCAAGAACTCAAACAATATGCCCAATCTCCAGGAATACACAAATAAATACATGTAAATTGAAGCCATTTTCTTGGCTGAGCTGGCTTTGGACTGCACCACGGCCACAGTCCATCTGCAGCCCCGGGCTGCAGTCGTCCTGACTCACGTACCGTGTCCCAGGTTGGGACTATCTGCCCACGCGGCACTGCTGGAGCTGCGTTGGGAGCCAGGGCACTGCACCCCAGTTATCCATGAGTTTGAGCAGAAGACAGGATGCTCCAAACAAGTGTGTTTGGAGAGAGTAGATGGGACCAATCATGTGTAGGGAGTAATGAAATTTGGCTTTGTAAACTTAGGCAGGGCTAACACAAACACACACAGGGAAGGGAGGAAGAGAAGAAGGGAGGAAGTATGGCTGCACTATACAAGTGAAAAGAGTGGGGAAAAATAATTGCACGTCACTTCCAGGAATGAAGGGCTACCTGCAAGTGTCTAACACGGCCCAGTTCCACACACCTCCAGTGCTCCACGCTGGAGCATGGAGAGCCCCGCTCGGGATTGTACGGCTGCACGTGGGTTGCTCAGCGAAGGCGCCCGGGCTGCAGCGAGGCTCTGCTGCCAACCCGGGCACGTTCTCAGTTTCATTCTCCTGTGGCTTAGGATGCTATAAACCAAGAGTAACCCCAGTGAAGCCATCGGATTTAAACCCGTGGAGATTAACTGTAAGTGAGAAGAAAATCAGACCTTTTATGTCTGCTTTTCTTTCCCCAAGAAAAACAAAATACGTTGCTTTTTCCTCAGCCACATCAATAACAATAGTCTGAACTGCAAAGATTCAGTTTCGCCCATGGTAATGTAGTAATGCTTATTTCCATTAGGCTGGTCTATAAAATCCTCCTTTTATTTCAGTGCTTCTCTGATTTCACAACAGCAGAGCCTGACATTTTGGTCTCTGACAAGCAACACTTAATAGTGGGATGTTTGAAAAATCTATATGAAGAAAGCTCTTAAGACAAGATAGGCTGAACATTTTCACCACAAATGGTTTGTTTTAGCTATCTCTCTTCCTCATGTAAGACGGAAATCAGACAGCTTATTGGCTTAGCTTGTTAGGCCAGGTTAAAGGGAAGCATTGCTGAAAGGCTCTTACAGCAGCTTACCCTTGCACTAAAAATAGCAGGCACTAGAGAATTATCTTAAATACTACCAAACTTGCCCTGCACTGTGAATGCAGATAACTGTAATATGTTTCCATTTTTGGTAGTTTTAGAGCTTTTTAAAGTTATGCTTGCTTTAGCTGACTATTTAATTAGTTTCTGATTCTATTTGCCACTTTTTCGCTCAGCGACATAGCCCGAGGGGTACTTTGCCTATGAATCTTTTGTATTTAGCAATGTTGCTCTTGTTAACATCTAATGAGCTGTTGGACTTGACAAACACTCCGGATAGGTACAAACGTGTCTTTGAAATATAAATGTTGAACACATAGCAAATAGCAAATCAAAAGACACTCCAACACCGCTTCCTCGCTCTCCCATTGCATGTCTCATCAAAAGAGAATAAAAGTCTGCTTTATCCCATTTCACTCTGAATTTCAGAAACGTTTATCTGAAAGAGACATTTTTGCTTACTTGCCAGGATTTTAGAAGAAAACTAACAGGTTTTTGTTACTGTAAGAGGTTTGAAACCTATGGATGAGGTTCCATGGTTTAACACGTCATCCTGCCAGATGAACTGTGGACTACCAAGGTTTTCTTTGGGATACAACTGCAAACCCCTTGGTCTGTAATGGAAGCAGTGCATATTTTCACACAGAACAGTCTTGCTACAAGTTGCTCTCCTTAAGTGCTCTTAAACCAGGGTAACTTCTCATCGACTCCTTACACTGAAAACCAGGGATAAATATCAAAAGAAGGAAACTCTAAAGCACAGTCCAGATGTTCCCAGTCCTTACAGACGTTTTACTCCTACTACAGGCAGCTTGAAAGGTATCATCACAAAAATGAGTCGTGCAGTGCAGCATCCTTGCTATTCTTGTTGCCTCACCTCTGAGCACTTGTGCACGTGACAGTATCGTGGGCACTTGCTCGGCGGGCACAGATCAGGAACTCCACAAGATCCGAGCAGGAGGCGCCTCCGCATGCTAATCCCACTGCCCACTAAGTGAAGTTTCAAGCACTACAACAGTCTTTGCATTGGAATGATTGCTCTAATTACTGTCCCGAGTGGAAACCAAAAAAGGGACATTTTTTAGCATATTTTCTAGAATTTTTCTTCCTTTTTTTTCCTGCAATGTTTAGTAGGAGTCTCTTTTTTATAATTTAGAGATGCAAGTAAATCTCACCTTGACAAAGGCCATTTTGGAGCCACAACTTGAAATTCTTCCCTTATGGGCAGACATCTCATTTGCCTGCTGTGGAGCTGGCAGAGCTTGTCCTCGCAGACCCATTTTTCCTTTGACTTGCTTTTAAGGGTGAGAAATATTTTTCCTAGTAAATAGTGGGGGAATTCTCCGACTCCCTCACCCCGTGCCTCTGCAAGCTAACGCAGAGCGGTGTAACCTCGCCATTACTTGCAGCTGCCATATGTCTTCATTTGGGAAGCAAGTTTTCTTTCTGAGTCAGGAGTCAAGTTCACAGCCCTTCTGTCAAATAAACAACATGCCGGTTGTCACCGGGCTGCTGAGCAAGCCCTGCCTTTGAAAACATCCACTTTTTAGCCATCGATTTCTCAGCATTCCCCTCCACTGTCACACAACATCTTCCTCATTATAATTAACATTACTATCCATCTCCTACATTTCAAAATTGCTGCAGTTTTGGTGTTGCTCAAGCACCACCCAGTCAACAGCCCAACTGCACTAACTGCTTTCCAAGTACATGCTTAGGGAAAATATCTGCCCAGGGAAATAATAGGCAAGCTCCAGCAAGAAGCGTTCTAATCCCATTTTATAGCAGGGATTTGATGCACAGAGATGAATCAATTTCTCCAGGTCAGAGATAGTGGACGGTCGAGTGCAAGCCAGCACTCCAACCAGCACCACTATCTTTCCTTGCAAAGCAGGCAAAAACCTTCCACAAAAGCCAGCAGCGTGTGCAGAGCCCGTCCCAAAGCGCCCCGAGCTCCGTGGCTGGCTGACAGGAGATGACTGAAAATGGCTGTCAAAAATGCTGAGGTCACAGCAATATAACTAATGGGAGTTTCATTTTGTGGCAATTCTGCCTTTTTTGTTTTTCCTTTCCTTTTTAATGTACAAAAAGAGTACTAGCAGTATTTGCTCAGTTATTACTGGCATTCCTGAACATTATGTTTTGTTTTTCAGAAAAAGCTAATGACAGAAGAGCACAAGGACAGTTTACCACATTACACACACGACAAAAGTATAGCAATGTCTTTATGAAGTAGCAAACATCACAGAGATTATTAATGGATGAGAAGATGCTGAATTTGGACAAAAAGGAAGGAACAACTCGAGTTCAATGACTGAGTTCAAGAGTGAGTATTGAGACTACACAGCTTAACACACCAAACTAGGCCAACCACCAAAACACAGCTATAATAGAAAAGCAATTCAAGTGTCTT
>JAUBOD010000924.1:3365225-3395071 GCA_032353885.1 Nothura maculosa
TTGGTCGCTGGGAGCCTAGCAGGGCTGCAGCACATGGGCTACATGCGGTAGCGCCGTCGCGAGCAGAGGTTTCATGCGCTGGCACCAGGTCTCGGTGCAGCTGGTGTGAGCTGTGATTTACCAGACACCTTCCACGTGGGCCGGGACACGGTGAGATAACCACGGAGCGGGCCAAGGGGCAGGGGAACAGAGAGGCTGCAAAGGAGGCTCGGAAACATCAGCTGCTTTTACTGCTGTTATTTGAGGGGCTGCAGAACTTGAAGAAGTCAAAAATCTCACCTAAGTAACTGTCGCTGCACACAACTTATTATTGCTTTGGTCACAGAAAAAGAAAAATACAAAGAATAAAATTAAAGAGTTCCCTCTTCTTTAGTGCTAGACATAACCTTCCAGTAGAAATCTTATAATGCAGAGATGACCTTTTTTTGAAGCTTGCACAAAAATCTCTGATCTCATTAAAGGATAATCTAGTTTTTGACTGAAAAGGTAGATTCTCAGCATCACTCTCAGTTTTGTGTTGTGGAGGTCGGTAGCTTATAACTGATGCCATAGACTTCTGAAGTATCCTGCTGATCTGGTACTGCTTTCGTTTGTAAAAATAGCTCCACTCCGTGAACCACCTAGCTGAACGTGTTAACTCTTGGCAATACTCATTATTAACTCCTGCAATGGCCTTTTGGAGCAACATCAACAACTGCGTTCAAAAAATCCTGATCACTGAACCTCTGATTCGCCTATAATGACTGCAATGCCACTTGAGAACGTACTAGCTGAAATGAAGTATATATGCGCTTGCCAATGTTGACATGTTCTGAATATGGCATTATGCTTCTAATCTGAGGCACATCAGTAGCAAGTGTCCCTGTTATTAATTTATATTTGGCCTTTGACGATGCCAGATTTAACACTCCAAGTCCTGAACCTGTCCTCATCTGACACGCTGCTATTTACTGGCTGCCCATACATCTGTAACAGGTGCACCTGCATTGCTATGCTGCATCCGACCGTCTTCCCACCGCTATCGCGTATCGTAGTCATTCCGTAACTACGGCCCTAATTTCACAGTAACGTTTAGGAGGATACAGCACTCACTAGACACAAAAGGCTAATTATTGTGCGTTATTTCACTCCATCGGACTCTTTTTTTTTTTTCTCCTAATTCAGGCGCAAACAATTAATTAGCTTAACTGCACTGATGATAATGAATCATTATAATTAAGTATAATTCTCCATTAACCTTTTGGATGTTTTTGTGTCTTTGCAGGTAAATTCAAAAAAAAAGAAAAAAAAAAAAAAGAGACTGGACTTGTGCCATATTAATTATATTACTGAAAAAATAATCTTCCTTTTATTTTTAACAAGTTTTTCAACGAGCCGAAGGGATGAACCCTGGAAAGAATGACAGAGCTGACAGAATGTGTGCCATGTGGATTCTCTCTATCAATCTTCACAACCTTACTGTACATCACCTTCATTAAACTGTGAAACACTGGGGACGCCGATCAGATACAGTGAGGCAGGCCTTTATTAAGCAGCACGCCATCCTGTCATTATGTGAGGGAGAATTTAATACATTTTAAGGTGACAGCAAACATTAACGATTCAAAAAACGAAAGCTGCCTCCAGGAGCTGCTTCCTGCGGTATTTTAGAAGGGGAAAGGTGATCCCCAGAGCCAAAACTGCATGCAGACACCACTGCCCTGCTCCAGAAAGTGCAGTGCCGGAGCCACTTGCTAAAATCCTTCGGCAGTTAACCCATATACCACACAATGAATATTACCATCAACCTTTTTTCTTTTTTTCTCCTCTCCTTACACCGTCAAAAAGTCACTGACATAAATTACCTATTCTGTTACTAGCTTGAAATTACTGCAGGAACTCTAGTGATTAAAATAAATCTTCAATATTTCCACAGAAGCCGGTTCCTCAATCAGCTCCTAGCAGCATCAGGAATAATACATGATGGAAAAATGAAGCTACAGCAGCTGAGACCCATGCTATAAGCCAGACAACAACCCACAGGATACTCCAGCTACTCAGAAACAATTAGGACTTTGGAGCCAGAAAGTCATCCACTTACAGCCTTGACTCATAATAGCTACAGGACATATAAATTATCCATATCTATTCCACTTTACCAAGAAATCAAAACAAGATAAGAGCAATTACAATATGCAAACAGAGATCAGGGGGTACAGGGGCAAGCTGCAGGTATTTAAAGCACTACGGAAAGCAGCGAGGAACCCGCACACGCGCTCCACCTGGCACAAGAACCTACCCGAGAGCACCAGCACTTCTGCTTTAGATGGGCATCTCGTGGCACGACCATGGCACTGAACAGGCACCACCTGCCCCGTTTCTCCCCCCCGCCTAAGGGGAGCACCTCAAGCGCTCGCTCCAGGCGCGCAGGCAGAGGACTGGTCGCTGGCAGCACGGCTGCATTTCGGCTTCCTCGCGGCAGGGTCCACGCAAAGTTTTTTCTCGCTTCACAAGTTGCCAGAACTTTCAGGTAACGCTCCATTTTGCTGAGTGCAAACATGCAGAAATCCTCAGACCTCACTTTATACTCCAGAGATTACCCGGGAAGCGCTTGCTTTTCCCCTTTATGAATTGTAGCCAGCAGAAGCTGTGGATTTGATGTATTGCCGTCTATTTTTACACAAGCAGCAGCGGCGGCAGCAGCAGCAGCAGTTCACACAGTCCTGCATAAACTCTATTCTCCTGGTTCATCCTGTTGTCTCTGCTGTACAGGAGGATTTAACCATTTGTTGGGCTACTTGGATTCACTGAAACCCTGCCCTACGGGACACTAACTGCAGGGCAATTTTTCCAACACAACAGGAAGCAAGCAAGCCTCTATTTCCAGAAATCTCTTTTAAAAGCATCTAAAACAAACCAACAGGGCATTCATTCCCGTGCGTGTGCTTCAATTCTACAGCCGACAACAAGGAAAAAGCCTTCAACAGAGCACAGGGAAACCAGCAATTACGATACGAAACCATTAGTTAATTTAACTTCTTTTTTTTTGGGGGGGGTGGGGAGGTAAGATGGAGGGGGCCAAGAAATGTAAATCTTATTCTAAACAAACATGGCATTTTTCCAACCAGGCCACTAAACGCCACTGGAAAGACTTCAGACTCTGATTCATATCAATATCTTAGAGCATAAATATTGCATATGACAGGAAAGCGAGCCAGAGGCACATGAAAATAGTTTCCAACTGCAGGAGATACTGATGACAGGAGCTAAGCTTTGATTTGCTCAAGGCATCGCAGAGTAACCTTAAAATAGCAAACTTACTGGAGTTAAGATAAGATTCAGACTTGTTCGCAAAGTATCCCCCCTAGTCCATTCCAGCATTTTTCTTGCAAAAAAAAAAAAAAGAGAAAAAAATAAAAGAAGGAAAGCAAGACCAATTCCCCAAGGCAAACAAAGGCGGGAGCGGGGGGCCGCGGCGGGGCCGGCGATGCTGCCCACCCCGCCGTGCCCGGCTCACCTCTATGTCACTCCACACAGCGTCCTGGTTGCACATGTCCCACGCCATGCAGCTGCCGGAGGCCAGCGGCGAAGCTCTGGACGTGCAGCGCGGCGGGCGCGCAGCGCAGACGCACGCAGCCACCGAGCCCCTCTCTGCGCGTGGACCCAAGGCACCTGTCTTACTACTGCTCCCCGTCACATGACAAAGCTATTAAAAAGTAGGCTGGGCTGTCACTCATCCAGCCTTCTGGTGCCGCCGCCGCCGCTGCCACCAGTGACGTCACCCAGAGGCAGACCTCGGCTTAAGTGAAGTAAATCTTTTTAAAAACCACTCAGACCTTGGAGGCTCCGGCACCGCGCTGCGATTCAAACCACATTTCCCCGCCGCGCAACAACTGCAGCCCCCGCCACCCTCCTGCCGTTCCTTCTTTTTTCCCCTTTATTTTTCTCCCCGCAAACAAGCGGCAGACAAAGCTGCATTTGTCATAAAGAAGAAAGTGAAGTAACTCCAAGCCCTCGCTGGGGACGGGCGCCAGCAGCAGCTCCCACCGCTGCCTTGGGCAAGGCGAGCGCAGACTCCTGCAAAAGTTACAGCCCGCCGCAGTCTTTTTTCTTCTCTCTCTTCTCTCTTTCCGCTAATGGGGTTTACATCTTGCAAAGAATATTTTTCTTTTCTTACACGCACTCGGCTAATGACTCCTGAGCGCTAACTGCTCTAAAGCTAGTCTTCCCACAAGCAAATGCAACAGCAAAAAAATAGAAATAAAAGTGCATTTCCCAGTAATGGGGAAAGCATTGATAAAAAGCAAATAAAAAATCATATAGGTATCTCACCTTCTACCTAGGAGCTGCTGTTTCCAGCTGAATTACAGCATTTCTCAGCTCAGTGCCTCGGTGTACTCACCCTAGGAGCCCTAGGAAGGGTGACTACACACACTGCCAGCACTGCCTGCAACAGTCCAGGTGCCTTTCTGCATTTTCCTCCACGTCCGGCTGCCTTGGTGCTGCCTTAGGGCGCGTTTTGGTACCAGCATTTTGCACCAGCCCCTCTCACCTGGTGCAGGCATTTTCTCCAGGAGAGCAAACGCAGAACAAGCCCTGGTCCTGTGGCAGCGGGGACAGGGTTAGGGACCAGGGTAGGGACCAGGGGTGTCCCTACTTTTAAGCCTGTCACAGCTCTCATGGAGACAACAGGGGCTGCTGCAGGTGCAAATGGTTTACGAGGCCACGAGACGCTGCATGCGTGAACTCCAGGCACCGAGCAGTACAGCAAGCCCTGTCTCACAACACGGGAGGGGGGGAAATAAATAAATAAGGAGATAAATAAATAAGTGCAAGAAAAAGGTCGTGTTTCACTAACCCCACCTGGCTGCTCGTTTCCTTTAGGTGCATTTCTTTAAACACGTGGGCTCTATCGTGGTGCAGAACGTCAGCACGAGCTGAGTGGCGCTGCCAGGCGCCGACCACGGTCATTGGTCACTCTCCTCGGCATAAAAGATTCATTCCTGACGTCAGGTTATTTGCAAACTTGAATATTCCGGAGGCTAAACAGGCACAATTATGCAATTTTGCTGAGAGAAAAAATAAACAGAGAGAAGTACAGTTCTTGACATAGCCTCTCTCCCCCCCCCAGATATGAAAAACTTCAGAATCTGCACTAGGTCTCAGCAATATTCTTAGCTTATTTGTGTTCCTTTGTAATTTATTACTGCCAGTTCTGATAAAATGTGCCGTTTCCCCTGCTCGTGCTTAAGTGGCAAATCACATCACACTGTCATATTTTCACCCGGCACAGATGACAAAAACGGCATTGTTTTTTACTTTACTTAATTAAAAAAAATAAAAAATGCACACCACAAAATACTGAACGGCTACAGAAGGCCTTTCCTACAAATGATTAGATTAACAGTATTACTTTGCTTGCACGATGAAAAAAAAAACAAAAACCTAATTTCCTTCCCAATTATATGCTGATTTAATGACAAAACTGCAGTAAATTATTAAGATGTGGGGCAAAGGTTGGTACCTCTGGCCCCTGCACCGTCAGCTGTGGAGCCACGCCGGGCACCTGCCCGCCGCCACTCGAGCTGCTGCGTATTAATTATTGTCTGCAGATCCCCTTCTCCTTCACTACCTGCTTGGAATTGTGTCCATGGACTGTGCCCAAGCCATCCGCTGCTTCTTCTCGTTCTTTCCCCCTCCTTCCAGTTTCATTCACACCTTTTATAGAAATGTATTTACACTGGAACACTTTATAGCGCTGCTTGGGATGCTCTGACCCGCTCGTGTTGCTTCTGTTTTCTACATTTCCCCTTCATCGCTTTTCCTTCAAATTAGCAAGTTAACTGATAAGTATAAACTGCAACCTTCATGGTGCTTTCATACGAGACCAGGAGATAGGAGAACTTCCTGGGCACATTGCAGGCAGTGCATGTGATATCCGATAACACTTGGGATTCCTCCAGCGCGTGTCTGCACGCCTGACCACCTCCCAGCTTGAGGCTGCTGGGGTGGGGTGGCAAACAAGGCTCAAATATGGGTCCCCCATCTCTTAGGAAGAACTTCTATAATGGCACAGTCCAACTAAAGTGAAGTTTTACTCATCAAGTCCTGATCTATTCATCAGGATCCTTTCCAGATGTTACATTTTTTCATTGCTGTGGTTTGTTTTTCGAGAGAATGCAGTAGTGTCTGCAATGGGAGAGGGGAAGGCACACTCAGCACCTATCAATGAAATGCCTGAAAACAGGGTCAATATCCACGCTACTGTCCTCCAAAGAAATCCTGGTTCCAAAAATGTCCTGGGAGCTTCAGCAATACTCTGCCCTAGAGTTCTGACAACATGAGAAAATGCACAAAGATCTTTTCCAGGGCAATAGGGTGGGCACACGTTAATTAATTCTATAACAAAATGCATACAAAGAAAACGCTTTCTCAGTTGGAAAAGTCTGCAGGTCCATTTGACCCCATGTTGTTCTGCAGTAAAGTCTTTCATCAGAGCACATCCCTGATCATTAGGTTTTCTCTCTTTTTAAGTTACTCTGTATCTACACTCAGCAATTTCCAAATTTCACCCTTTATTCTTCAGAGACCACAATTTGGGAAAGTTCTGAAATTCCCTCCAACAGCATCTGGGCACAAATTCCCAAATCCTGATACATCTTTTAACAGGATTAGAAGGTATGGCTCTCTGCAGTAACAGCAGCAACAGCAGAACTTGAAGACCCAAGTCTCCAGTCCCTCTGTCCTTGACTTTCTTCCAAATTCAGTGTTCACTCATTCTCCTATTCTCTCACTCAGATTTTCAGGGTCAGTTTTTTTCCACCCCCTCTCTAACACAAACTTCCCAAAGAAGCTCTTGGTTTCGGAGCCCCCTGATTCTGAAGCCTTTCCTGGCTTCAGAAAGAAAGTTTTTCCGGGCTTCCCAACTACAGTACTCATTAACGTTCAGAAAAATTAGCTACTTTTCCAGTGGAGTAAGGATGATTAAAATTGAATAAAAGAGCAGTGCTGAAGTCAAGTGAGGAAAAAGAGTTTTCACACCAGCTAAGATCACTTGACTTACCAAGACTGAAGAGTATAGTAGAAGGTAAGTCAATGGTATAAAAGGTATAAAATATATAAAAGGCAAAACTGCACTCCAAAGGTATGTTCAAATGGTGTTCTATATAAAGTGTATATACTCGATTAATTTTTTATTAGAAATCTTCCTTCTGTGCATCTTTTATTTTTTCCACAGTTCTTTTGTATTTGTTTTCCACTCCATTCTCTCCGTTCTGCTTCTATCCTATTTTTTGATTGTTTGTTTTTCTATCTTCTCAGCTTCTTTTCCTTATTTGCCCAGTTCATCCTAACCTGAATATGCACTCAATAGCATATGCCAAACTCCTTGAACTGCCGGGGTATTTTAAGAGGGTTAACCAACTTCATGGTTCATTGGTAAAATTATTTTACAATGGAAAAAAACAGTGTGTCCTCTCCAGTTCTCCTCGGGCAGCCATGAACTGAGATTTTTGTACAGAGAGAAACCACGATGGTCCTGAGCTCCGTACTTGTTGTAAGACCTCCCAGGAGTGGCTAGTAGTAGAGGTGCTCCCAAAAGCGAACGTCCTAAATCTTTTCCTACCTCTGAACATCTCCCTCTTCACATACATGTTTCAGTTACTCATTACTTAAATAAGAAAAGCAAAGTCACTCTAGTTGACCACATAAAAATCCACTTATCACTTGTTTTCCCCAACACTAGGACCATATGTTCTCCAGGACCCACATTTTCTGATTTGCAGGAAAATTCAGATTGTCAAGACTGTTAAAAGCAGCGTGAACAAAGTCTTTCACCCTGGCATTACTATTTCACAGAGTGACTAATCTGTAAAGAAGAATCTACATTTGAATTTATTGCCCCTATATGTTGGAGAAACTGAGCCATATAAACACACCACGATGTCTGCTTGAGCGCGTACACCTGGGCCAGCAGAGGAGACAGATCCCTGGTTTGCGCATTGGCAGAGCCTTCTACTCATGCACAACCACATCAAAATCACAGTCTGTTGCAGATTTTGACCCTCTCTCCTTCACTCACCTGATAGTTCCTTGCAACAACAGAAATCATGAAGTTTTGTTTTTTTTCCCCTTCAAGCGCTTTCCCTTCTCTGCTTGCATGTCACTGCAAAGAGCACAAATGCTGCTCGTGTCTGATGTTGAAGGGAACAGGCTTCTGGCAAGTTCTCTACTTGCGCTGCTTTTCAGCGGTGCGAGGGAGATGCCCTCGTGCTCAGAGGTCCTATCTTCCCACCACCACCCCCAGCCCACCAGTCGTGCACACACATCCCCATGGACGTGTGCACCCCTTGTCCGGCCCCTGCTAGAGGAATTTGTGAAATCTTCGGGGACACAACTACTGTCTGCAGCTCTCTAGAACTAGGGAAAAGCCCACCTGGATTCCCTAGACACTCCAGTTGCCATCCACCTTGCACCATTCCCCTGGAACACTCACAGGAGTTCCTTGGTGCCCTGCTATCCACTTCTTTGTGATTAACACTAGCCTGGTATGTACTGACTTTTCCAGAGAGAGGATATAACCAGGATAATCCCAGCAGCAGTGTAGATTTGGCACCCTACATGCACGAAAGATTTCTGGATCTTTAAGCAGTTTGCTGGGGGTCCAGCCTGTACCAAAGACACTATCTAAGGGACTCGTAAGAAATGTATGTTAGTTCATGAACTCCTTTTGGACAGGAAATGTGACTCCTTCAGTGTCTGACCAATGGTATGAAGCCTATATCCAGGAATGGTCTTTATCACAACCCCCAAATGTCTCCGTTTTTGCAGAGGAGAAATAGCCTGTTCTCACCGGCCCTCCCATGGAAAGCCACTCGCTGCGAGTGCTATGTGGCTGCCAGGTAAGCTCAGTTTGGGGCTGAGTTTGTCACGTTGGCCATATGGCCACCGGACTCGGTCTCCCAGTCAATGGGAAGCTGTGGCATCCTAACCCCCGGGTGATGTGGCACATTCAGCTCGTAGCCCCTTGGCAGGCAGCGAAGCAGCTCGGGGAAGGGAAAAATTCCCATCCTTGCCCAGCATATTCTGCCTGCTCTGGAAAATGGAGGGGAAGGTGACTGCAGTGGAGCACACACGAGTCTGCAGCACAGTACTGGAAAGAACACTAACCTTTAAATACTCCAAAATCAAATCTTGTTTTACACAAAACTGCTATGGTAAAGTCGATGTGAATGAAGCACCTTTGAGTGAAGGAACAGAGGCAAAGGCAGTGGACAGCTTTAGTGCCTCCTAGCAATTTTTTTTTAATAAACTCGAGATGACAGACAGCCTTACCAACACATCTCTCATCTTCAAATAAGACTTTCTTCAGACACAGCTCTGTGGAACTGAGTCAGCCTTTTTTTGCTTGGGCCTTGCTCTTGGCATTTTTTGTATTAAAACAAAGTATAATGTGGAAATAATTCTCAACTGAAGTCATCTGATCTGATTCTAGTAACACAGGCCACAGATAAGCTCAGCTACAATTTTAGGCACACAAAATCAAATGAAGATATCTCACAAAGGAGCTGGAGATTTTTTTAAACCTGCTTATGCAACAAATAACTCTTTCTGCGGTCATGCCTGGCTGCTGAAGAAGGCAAGCTCCTATGGAGAAGGTGCAGGAAGGGGACTGGAGTCCAGGAATGTTTCCCATCTCAGAGGATCCCCCACCTTCCCAAGCCAGCCGAGCATAAGCCCAGGGTCATGCTGGAATGGCCAGGGCAGGCTCACACAGACCGGGCTTCTCAACGATCCGCTTCACATGACCTCTTAACTAGTAGTTCCTGCGAGCCCAAATGGAGCCCAGCAGTTATTTTTAGCCAGGACTCTTCATGAATAGCAGTTAACTTGCAATATGCAAACCAGTAACTAGTGCTAGAGGAGTCCCTATAGGATTCGTGGTTCCACTCTGTGCTCCAAAGTCCAATTATTCATTTTTCTTGGAGCTGCAATATTAATCTAAAAAAGTTGCACAAATGGCAAGAGATGTCAGCCTCCTTCCACCCCCAGTTCAGACAACAGAAATAAAGAGAGATGAACATTTAGCTTGGGGTCATGAACTGTCCCACATGCACTTGTAACCTTTGGATGTTGACCCTCCCCAAGTGATGCTTTTGACCAGAATTTTGTCAGTACTTCCATCCTTTGACCTGGGGCCAAACAGACCAGTACAGCATCAGAATGGGGAAAATATTAGGTATAGCAAACTCTGGGCCAAGTTACTTGTTTCTTTGCTTTTACCTCATTTTTTTCTATTTTTTTTTACAAAAAGAAAGTATAAATACATTAATTATTTAATTAATGAAGTAAAAAAAGATCAGCAAAATAGGAAGACTAAAGTGGCTGGCATGACTGACTGCTCTGAATCCTTCCAAAGGAAACTGAAATTTTTAAATGGATTTAGCAGGGGCTTTTGGACCTGGCTTTGTCACTGAAGATAGGACTAAGTTCAGAGCAGAAACTTCTCCATCTTTCTGCATTTTTTATTTTGACTTCACCCGCTTTCCCCTGTGAATGGAACAGGAATAAAGCACGGAGATTGCATCAGCTATTGCCATTTTGGATATCTTTGTTTCCAAGGAATTTAGTATTTGCCAAACATCCTTTGCCCTGGGGCACTGGTGTAACTATTTTATAAATGAGTACTGGCAAAGATGCACAACCCGTCTTTTCCCTAAAAGAGCTATGACTGTATTTTCATTACTTCATGTCAATCGACAAATAAGACAAGTTTGCTGCTTACATGTTTGTCCCTAATGGATCTCCACCGTCGTAAAACTCCCCGACAATCTGACACAATTAAACATTATTTGTAGTCCCTGCTCTATTGAACCCCGCATGCAGAATGGCAAGGCAGGACCATGTATTTAAGCAAAAGGCAATAAAAAGAGCATGTAGCACTCCCACTAACACACTGCCTCGCTAGAGGGGATCGTCTCACCTTTGCCCATTCGCAGGCTCACGCTTCCTCTCTGAGGAACGCAAAACCAAGTGAAAATAAGAAACTGTCTGAATGGGAGATTGCTTTAATTTAATGCTGCAAGTTGCTTAGGAAAAGAAAATCCCCAGCAAACCCAGGCCTAAGAGCACTTCATCATAATATTATTACCAATTTATTAAGCCAGGATTGCATACAATGGAGAAATGGCTGTGACACATCCCCGGGGGTTTTCTGGAGGTAGACCTCCAGCTGTTTCATTCTCATATGCAGCCCTGTTTACAAAGACATGGAAAAATGTTTGTGCTTCAGCTCAGTGCAACACAATACAACCTTGTTTGCAGATTTTCTTTAAGGCAGAAGAGGAGCGAACCGGAGGCAGCTACTTTGGGCAGACAGATCCACCACCTTTAAGGCAGAATGGGGGGGAACACATGGCAGCTGTTAATTTGTATCCTGGACAATGCTATAAATCGAAGCCGAGCTGACAATTCCTGCCCAGGAAACATGTTCAATTTCATCTCCCGTAAAAGACGAGCAGGCACTAAACAGCAACACATTTTGATTTTCATTTAGCCACTTTAATGATAGGTGATGTTAGCAGAAAAGATCATTTATCTTCAGATTTATTTTAAATGAGAGAAAAGGCCTTGCCAATTTTTTAAAATTCATTTACAGAAGTGAATAAATCTTCCCAAACAATGAGTGTGAAAGTCATATTTCTTTAACTTCGCTAAAACCTAAAAATGCTGATCTTAGAGTGAAATAGACAGTACCGGCATTTTAATCAAGAATATAAAGACTCCTCTTCCAAACAAGAGGCAGAGCTTTACTCCAAAAAAAAAAAAAAAAAAAAAAAAGCCAAAAAAAAAAAAAAAAACCTGATTCAGAGAACAGTCTTTCTATGCATTTTGTCAAAAATCTCTGCCAATTCAGGAGAGACATGTGCAATTTTTATATCACCTTCATTTTTAGATCAGCCCCAAAGTGAAGGCTACCTAAAAATAGACTGAACCTAACCTTTCGAATATCTATACTGCTGCATACCAGCGACGCCAGCTCTCAGTGCCTCTCCCGGCTTCCAGGGGCTCGCGCTGTCCCTGCCTTCTCCCCAGCCCCGTGTCCCGTGTGGCGCCCGAGGAGCTGCCGGCTGCGGGGCAGGAGGAGCTACGTGCTCATCCAGGACGCGTGGCCGGACCACAGAGCACAGCCCCCTGTCCTTGCAGTGCTGCTGGAGTCTAACAAGACACTGCCTACCAAATGAGGATGCAAAAATGAAGCTGTGCCGGTTGGCCCAAGAGTTTTGCTTGGAAAAGCAAGCTGTCTGTTTTGCAACACGCCGCTCTGCTAACATAAGAAGGGGAACAATAAGATGCTTTGTCTTATTGTTTGCTCCGGGGCTTGCCGATACACTTGTACCCACTTAAAGATGAGCCCTTCCAGCAGGATCCTGCACTCGCACTGGCTGGTGTAGAATTACAACAGGCTCGAAAGCGTGGTGACTATTCCTTTGCATTGCATTTTCTAAATTGTGATGCTGCCTGGCCTTAATGGTATAGGTCAAATTCAACCCAAGTACAATCCCAGCAACTGCAGGTCAGTGGTACTTGAAAAATCAATAGCATTTAAGTTGATGAAGTTATAACAAGGGTGATGCTGGCCCAGGCCGCACAGATGCTTGCTTTCATTGCATGTATTTTTCACCGGATCTCATGCTCCAGTGAGTGTATTTTCGTGTTTGCTGCTGCTCAGCACACTTGTTTATCAGGTTCTGAAGTCACACGATGAGCTGGTACAGGAGAAATCCATACTAAACAAGGCTGTGGGACTGCCCCGGGGGCTTTCAGTGACTTTTGCTTACATGAAATAAAAGATCGCCCTCGTGCCAGTTGTTAGCTAGCTACTCCTTGGAAAAACTAGCAGGAACAAGCTCAAAAGGACTTGATTTTCTTGTTTACTGTCATACCCTCCTACACCAGAGTCAAAAGTTGATCAAGACATTTTGCTCTGTCAAAAAACAAACAAATAAAATAACTTAGGTGAATCAGACAATGAAACAAAGAAGCCTCAGACGCAATGAGCTCTTTCAAAAAATTCTGGATGGAAAATGTCCTACCTGCTGACAGGGAGGCAAGAATAGCAAACAAAGGCGTAGGAATAAAAACTATTCAATAAAATATCGATTTCATTATCACCACCTATTCAACTTAATTTTCTTGGCATCCATATCCCTAATGCAGGTTTGTGATAGATCGTACAATCACTTTTTAATTAAGCCCTACTGTGCTTTGTATTAAGAACAAGGCAGTAGACATTATGGCACAATATATCTACCAAAATATTTAATGCTTATCCTTTTCATTTTGGTATTTAAAAGTTGTTCTCTTAGGAGGTGGTATCAGTATTTAACAACATTCTTGACAGCAAGTATAAGAAACAAAAAGCTTCATACTTAATCTAGCCATGTCAAAACTGAAACCCCTTAAAATAATTGCTTCCTGAATATATGGTATTTCCATTGCATTATTTCATTATTACCCAGCTTTCAACATCTTAAGATGCAAAACTTGTCCTGTCTCTTACATACTGATGAGATACGAAGTACCAAGAGGTTAGAAAACTGACATTTGACCAACACAATTGAATGGTATATGAAACAAATGTTATCATGTTACACGAGATATTTAACAAGGAGCTGTAAATGACTCATAGCTTCCTGAGGTGGTAGTATTTTCTTTCTTTTCAACTCTTTTGGTACATTGCAGCGCCGCTGCAGGTGATGGGGCAGATCCTGTAAAATAAGAGCAGCTTTCCTTGCAGGAGAGTACTGGCACTTTTCAGAGGGCAACATTCACTTTAATTACTAAAATGTACCCACCTTCCTCTTCCAAGGAAGAAAAGACTGCTGTTGCATATATAATGTGGTTTTAGTTTTTAATGCCAGAAATGAATCAGTAAACATAGTTACATTATGGTATACTATTTCTTATTCTGTACCCATAGTAACCAAATTAATCTCAAGGCACTTGCTGGCATTAATTCAATCTGAAGCTCATACTTTGGATTTCACATAGGTGCCTTCACTTTATTCTTTTTCTCAACTAATAAAATGTTAATATATGGCAATATATTTATTTCTGGTTCAGTTCAAGTTGAGGAGTGCAGTACTTTGCAGAAACCTAATTAATATCAATCATATATAACAACACTGAGGGCTTTAGTACACAAGAAAATCCTATGCTAGCACATCAGGATGGAGTAGATGACCCAAGATTTCCTCTTGAGCTTTAAGTTCTCTGCTTCTAGGCTAGGGATGGCCAATCTCCCCTTCAATCTCCATAACAAGAATCTGTAACATATGGCCGAGAGCTACCTGAAATATATCACAGACACTGCAGAGCCAGGAGGAGGGAGATATTGGGGCATGAGGTAACGATGGTTCCCTCAGCAGCGACGTGAGGGGGTCTGCGCTGGCCATCAGCTCCATCTCCCTGTGACCCGAGAGGGCTGCTGGTCACAACCCCCCACTGCTGCTTTTGTTAGGGCTGGAACTTATCAGCTTCCAGACAACAAAGGCACTTTTTAGTGGCAGTGCACTTCCACGGGCCAAAAATTACAGTTGAACTGCTTGGGAGACTTAGGCAGCTCATGGCCACCGTTTGGTCATCCTATTCTGCAACACGGCAAATGAAAACCGTGGTTCTTCTCTCAGGCCTCAATGAAGGCAGTTGGAGGCCTCAGGGATCCACATCCCAAACCTCAGAATCTGTTGCGCTCCCTCAGCCCAGGAGGTTTCACAGCAAGTGTGCGGAACCCAGAGCTGAGGAGGTGAAACTCTGCCTTCCTGCACGATATAAAGCTGTCCTGGCACGGTTACGGGTGACACCTCAGTGTCCCCCCACGGCTTCAGCAGAGCTTGTGTTGGCTTCCAAAACTCCTGTGCTCCATGTGCTGCAGCAAAAGTCAGTGTGATCTCTGAGGCGGCCTGCGTGCACTGGCAGCCCTGTGCCCACCACCACAGGGCACAGCAGCCTTACCATGGGCCTCCATCCAGGCCTTCAGCTCAAGCCCAGCTCAGGACTCGAAGGAGGACCTGAAGTGCGGAGCCACCTCCAGCTGGCCTGCACACTTCAGGGTTGCTCTGGTCAGCTGGTGGTCACCAAGCCCTGCTCAGCATTTCAGGTCCTGCCTTGGTCAAAGAACAGGAAAGCTCCCAGGGCCCCGATCAGGCCTCGAGGCATTCACGCACGGCTCCTGCTTGCCTCCCTGCACGCCGCATCCAAGGGCACAACACAGTCCTTCAGACTTACCGACTGCGAGAGAATAAGAATTCCTAGGACGGCTCAAACACATACGAGTTCAAATCTGGGTGCTTTAAGACTTCTTTTCTACTCCAAATTATGCGCTTTGCCAGCTTCAAAAAAACAGATGGAAAATACGTCCCTAAATGTGCACCCTTGTGATCATTCCAAAAAGAAAGCAGCACCAAGTAGCTTAAAACGTTTGCTAGAAAAAGTCTTTTCCATATCATGCAAATAGCAGACAAAAATAACTGCTAGGCAATTGATATACATACAAATATTGGTTATTTTAAACAGTAATTTGTTATTGAGGACATCTCAGTGAAATATTATAATATTCAATTTCCTCTGCATTTGCATGGAAAAGGAGCTGGAGAGCACATGACCATTCATTTAACTATTACATAAATACGTCTATCATAAGATCACACAGCTTTTAAGCCAGAGTTCAAACACATGTTTAATGCATGAGTGTATGATGAAGAAACTCGTGAACTCACAGGTCTCGTAGCCCAATCTCAATCAGATACGGGCTAGGTGTAAATATGTACAGTATCATGTGCCTTCCAACAGCATCGTGTCTCAGGGGAGCAGTCTGACATCAGCAAAGGAGACAGGTGGTTCCCTTTCCAGCCGAGGAGGGGAAAAAAAAGGGAGTTAAGACACCGTATAAATATAGCAATATTTTTTCCTCAGTGTTTTGCTATGGTTTTCATCCCTTAATGAAACTTCAGTGCATGAACAATTCTCCTAACATCTTTGCTACAAATCAGTGAGTAGATGTCATGTTCTGGATATTTATAACCCAAAAGGTAGTGGTAAGTGATACTGTTTGGCAGCTGAAGATTTTTGCCTTTTGCTTTGCTAAGAAAGGAGCTCCAAGAAGCCAAAAAAATTCTCAGTTTCCCTGCTTTAAATGTATCTCTCCTATAGTAGGTCACTGTTACTAATAATGCCCATAGGAATGACAAACAACAGTCAATCACATGCACAGAGCAGGTCACAGCTGACTTCAGGCACCTTGACTTTGCAAACTCTAACAGTGCAAGGTGTGCCAAACCAGTTGCCTGGTTCGAAACTCACATTACTACAATTCACATATGTGCTAACCTGCGTACAAAATAACCCCATTCAGCCTTGCTTTCCTATCTGTACATACTTTTTCACACAGTGACAGCTACTGCCTCTTAAACCATTTTCTTTTGTTGCATTTCCTTAGAAACACAAATCTTGTTCCTTGGCAGCAGTTGCTGTAAGTGCTGTACCACATGCCCAAACTAGTTCTCACTCACAGCTTTAATTCACAGTAAGTGGCACGAAAGGAGGTCAACACTTCTCAGAAACCACTTTCTGTTCTCTGCTGCTTCAGTATCTATTCTATAAAGCTGTCCTCCCTAACAGAAAGTTGTTTCTCATATTGAGTCCCTTGCTTTTTATTACTGTCATCTTCATGGAATGGGCTACAGAATAAAGTAAAGGAAGATTATTCATGAAATCACATTCCTTGTCTTCCTTTTGCAAGATCCTGAAATATAAGTTAAAAAAAAATCCTTTCCCTAACGAAAGCTAAATATCCCCAAATGTCATATACATTTTTCTTTCTTTTTTTCCCCCACACATAAGGACTCTATATAAACAGTCTCCTGGGATTCAGTGTCAATCATTATGTCTTACTTTCAGTTCAGTTTCCTCACTTATGACGAGGAATACATATATATATATATATAAAATATATATAGTTTAGCAACCCTACAACACATCATGGAAGCTGAAAATCAGAAAGCCTTCTTTCTCCTATGATGCATCACTGGGAAGAGGAATGGCCTTGCTGACAATATTTTGCTGTCATATTTGCCTCAACAGCTTCACTGGCTTCTCTGTGATCAATGAAAAGAGATTTTGACCTCATCTATTTCATTTCAGACCACATTCTGCCCTGAGACACATGAGTACAACCTATCATAGTTTTAGTGGCAATTGGGGCAGAATTTGTTCCTTACCTGACAAATCAGCATATGATTCATGAACCAGAATTGAATCTAACTCACCTTTCCTGGAACTCCTCTGGTTCTTTGGCATTAACATCAGTAAAAATGCAGTGAAGATGAATTTATGTTGGTCCTATCAACAGAACCAGCTGGGCAGTCCATGATCTGACTGTTCAGCAAGACATTATCAGACTGTTAGTTCTACATTTTATTTACATAACTTATTTTGTAGACTGCTTCATTCTTCATGTAACCTTCCATTGTTTAAGTAATGGGATCGTAAGACCCAAAAAACCACTTCCTAGTCTTGAACTTTTCTAACTGGTTTAATAAATAGAACAAAAAAGATAATCCTCTCTAAAAAGCACAAAGCCATCCCACTGGATGTAGAATATTTGGTATAGAGGGTATACTGTTTCAGACGATAACTGGACAATCAAGTTTTCCATTAATCCCGAAGACAATGGACCACTTTTGAAAATACAGGCTTCATTTATACTTGAATATCCCACTATGAGCCAACCCTAGCCCACACATCTTGAACAATTCATTGCCCCGAAGACACAAGAACACTTTGATGTACAAGATACAAAATGGACACATACAAATACATGCAACGCCCCAGAGATCAATGTGTGCTCTAGGTACAACCTAATGAAGCCAGGAGTCAGCTCAGAGGCACGGGGCAGCTTTGGCTCTCCAGGTTCACCACTGGGACCTCACATGATGGCTCTGGAGGTCCCCAGCATTTCACTCGAGATGACAGACACTACTTGCACATTTTGTACCATCATCCTCTGTAGCACTGAGTTCTCAAGCAAAGGCAAGGTTGAGTTCACTTTGAAAACCTCACCCAAGGCATCTAATGAACTGCATGCTGGGGACTAATCTATAGTAGAGTTGGTGTACGGTAAAAATAAACTCCTTAATATAACAAAAGCACTAATCAACATATTAGGTCTGCAAAGTGCCAATTACCTGATGAAGAGGGGTAATACTAGGTGGTGACATTTGCTTCAGTTATTTAACTATTTAAGTCAAAGAAATTTAGGGAAATCAATGCCTACAGCACCCTGCTCTGTTATACATATGGAAATGCAAACAAAGCATTTGAGTAGAGATTTGAGTTCACTGAACAACGAAACAACAACATAGTTCAGGACCTCAGAATCCTGCTACGTGTCACTACTGTCCTGCTTATTATAAAACTTACTTTTCTGGAAGCCAAATACTTTTATTTCCCTTAATATGTCATAAAAATACGTTCAAAGTGAAGCATAGAACCTGTCCCTGCCCCATTAAGTCCAGTTTTACCACAGATTTCAGTGCAAGCAGGATTTTTGCCATCCTGCGGGCCATGCAATGGCCATGTGGGCCATTCAGTATTACCTGAGGCTTTAATTCAGTAACACCTTTTCACCAAATAGCTCAACGAGATTAGCTATGGTTGCAATTATTAACCATTTCAAGCAAACAGTCTACAAACATCCTCTTGCCCTCTGCATCGCCACAGCATAGGAGATGCACATAATCTGGGGGAGATACACACAGGCACAGAGGGAAACTGGGCATCTTCTAGATATTAACTGCAAAATGAATTCTGGCTTGTTAGTATCTTCCTGGTAATGAGATAAAGAACGTTTTTTTTCCCCCCTAACAAACCTGCAAACAAACCTGAACAGCTGATTCTAAGATTCTATGATACTTAAAGAAGTGAACCTCATTCATTTATGAGGTTTTTTCCCAAATATTTCGGGGATTTGTTCTTTTTTTTCCAATTTTTTCCAAGACCTGTGACTCTTACCCTTTTAAGCACAATATGTCTCGCTCACGTCTTTTATGCCTATTTCCTACACTTCTTGCAAACTATCTGAATGCCACACAGTTGTTCACATAAAACTGCGAACAACTTGGCTCTCCGTCAGGCAGTCGCCCACCTCTGCCCCTTCGTCTATTGCACGGGCAAAAGCAGGCTCTGCTTTTCCCTCTACCCTGTCCCATTTCGACCAGCAGCAAGGAAGCTCCCACCTGCAGAGCCAAGGGCTTTTGCCAGAGCTCGGGAGCGCTCTCCGGTCCCGGAGCCCCGAGGGACGCAGGAGGGAAGGGCTGCCAGAAGTGCTGATTCACTGCAGCCACCCAGGAGGCTGCTCAGTAGCTGAGCAGTGGGGGAGAGAGGCGGCACAGAGTGGGGGGCACCGCGATCAGTGCAAATAAATAAACAAGAGGCACCACCAGAAGACTGGATCCCTGAGATGTTTGCCTAATACACGCACACTAGTTCTTTTATTGGAGCAAAATCTGTCAGTGCAGCTCTAGCCATAGGGGGAAAAATGCTTGCAAATGCACAGAAGTCGTGTACATCAGAGCTGCTGCTCTACTTTACAAGAAATTTTCTCCATTAATTAATTTCATGACTTAGAGCAAATGTGCATGGTTGGAAACAGGGGGCCCTGCTGATACCAATCTTACAGCATAGGATACTTTTGTTTTTCTCATTGAGATATATAGCAGATGTACTCTCTGGCTCAAATCCAGGTATGGACTAGGTTCTGTACAGAAAACACTTCTCTATACTCTCTTCAAGTCTTCTTTTATTTTTTTTTTTTTTTTGGAGTTCCAACATATCACCTGGAAAAAAACAGGATTTTAAAATACAAATTCACAGGCCCGACGCATTTATAATTAGAACAATTTGATATGACTGGCATTAGTGCGAGGTAGGAACATAGCACAGAGGGCCAGCAGAGAAACTATTTCTCACTCCTAAAAAGGGGGTTTCTTCCAAGTAGAGATGTCATTAGAGTCACAAGGGCTCTGTGCAAAAGTAGCACTGCTTCATCCTCATGCCTCCTCCCAGAAAGTCTCACAGTGCTGCCCAGCTTCGTCCAGCAGACCACACCACAGCCTGCAGCCCTGCACAATGGCCCTGCTTGATAAGTCTAAAACCACGTCTTTCAGGTAAAAACTGACTTTTCTAAAGGTTATGGTACAGCTACTCATAACTGTAAATAAATATAGCATTTATTTCCATTGCTATTACACATAAAAACAGAAGTTCTTTTATTAAAAAAAAAAAGAGGTGCAGCACTGGTTGCAAGTGCAACCTCTTCACAGGCTGCTAAAACTGCTTTTCAGGTTGTCTGTCCCCATTTTACAGAAAGAGGAGGAGGAAGGGAAGGTGAGAGCGAAGGAGGGACAACGGCAGGGCAGAAGCTAAGCGAGGAGGAAGGAGCGACATTAATGTAGGTACTGAGTCAGCACGCAGACAAAATGAGAACCGCTAGAAGGAACCTGGCAGCAGCCGGCACGCTCAGTGAAACAGCAACAAAAATAGTCTGGAAGACAAGAGAAACCCAGAATGCAGACACTAACAAGTTTGTTCCTGGAAGAGGATTTATCATGCCAGGATTTGGTTGTCTTTTAATACCCACACCTGGCTAAATACAAGTGAAATTAATTTTATACCTGCAGTCTTTCCACATTTTGCACATGGTGATTTGCTGAAAGAAACCCTATCAACAAGCTGTCAAAACAGAAAAGAAAACACAATGTGCAATGTATTTTTTTTTTTTGGAGAGACACCAAGTATAGTTATATGCAAGGTAACACACCCACAGTGTGAGGGATGGGGCGTCCCGGTGCCGCCAAGGCCGCCCGCCCTGGAGGCACCATGCTCGGTGCACAGGCCTCAGCGCACGCAGGCCTCAGCAGCGCGCAGCAGGGACAGCCCCTTCCCTCTGCTCCCCAGGCTGTGAAATCCCTGTAAAAACCTCACACGGGTGAAAATGCTGCGGTTGTGGATCAGGTGAGAGCTCCCTATGTGAAAAATGGCAGCTCTTCCCCTCTGCTTGTCCCTCTCAATTCTGTCCTAAATTACACCATGGGTCGTAGAAGTTTGGCTGGCATCAAGCAGTCAGTCCTTCTTTCAAAGTTTACAGCATTCCCTGAAAAGCACTAGGACCCGTGTCCATGGCACAGACTGGAGACTCATGCTCACAATAACGCTCTGCAGGAGCTGTGTGGTGGAAGAGACTGTGGTATCACAGAGTCACAGAACTCCTGAGGTTGGATGGGGCTTCTAGTCCCCTGCTAAGCAGGGACACACAATCACAGAATGGCTGAGGTTGGAAGGGACCTCTAGAGATCATCTAGTCCAACCCCTAGTCTATCCCTGCTCAAGCGGGGATACCTAGAGCACGGGGCACAGGGCAGCATCCAGGTGGGTTCTGAAGATCTCCAGAGAAGGAGACTCCACAACCACTCTGGACAGCCAGGACTCTGTCTGTAAAGAAGTTCTTCCTCACATGCAGATGGAACTTCCTGTGTTTCAACTTGTACCCATTACCCTTTGTCCTGACCACTGAGAAGAGTTCGGCCTCTTTATGTTCTCCCCTCAGTTATTTGTACATGTTGGACATATCCCCTTTCAATCTTCACCAGGCTAAACAGGCCCAACTCAGTCTTTCACCGTATGAGAGATGCTCCAGTCCCTTAATCATCTTTGTTGCTCTCCACTGGACCCTCTCTAAAAGCTCCGCGTCCCTCTTGTACTGGGGAGCCCAGAACTGCCCCCAATGCTCCAGGTGCAGTGTCACCAGAGCTGAGGAGAGGGGCAGGATCCCCTCCCTTGACCTGCTGGCAACATCCTCCTGATGCAAGCAGGAACCCAAAGGCCACAATGCTCCAATATATATCCTCATAATATATATATCCTCTAATATATATCGTCGTATCCTCTAATAAAAGAGGAGAATGTTTGTACGACCACTTCTGCTGAGAAGCAAGGCCTGTCATTCAGCCTCTCTGCTGCACCTATAAAACACTTCTCTAGGACAGTGACATTTTTCCTGCAGCTTGCTGTGGTATGGGTCGTAACACAAATGCATTTGGTTCCCTTTCCTGGAGCCACAATAGGAACAGAGCCCTCCAGATTGGTCCAAGGTGCGCTAAAGCAGCATCCAGTCTTTTATAGTAGAAAATTCACAATTTCATAACACATAACAGGGCTGAAGAAAAATTCCCTTTCTTGGAGCAAGCTACTAAAAAGGCAATTTGCTTTATGGTATTTTACCTGACCCCATATTATCACAATTGCAGTAAGTTAATGGTGGTTACTGTGTTATAGTGCCAAAAGGCCCCAATTTTTCTTTCTGAGTAGTTTCTAGTTTCCTCCTTTGAAACTATGAGGCCATACATTGGCAATAGTACTTTGAAAGGTGCTGCCCCTAGAGAAAGCAAACTCGTGTGAAAGCATTTCTTAGTTAACTAGAGGACACTTGACAACGTGGTGTGAACAGAAGTCTTTCAAATTATTAACAATGACAATCAATACTTAAAAAGAAGCTGAAGAAAACTTTCTAAAAAGTTTTTTCCCCTCCAGTTTGCAGTATTAACACTTGGGTTTGCACCTGATGCTAATTCCTTCTCAACTTTTGTGTAGAAAACATAGCACAGTCCTACAACTGTGACATTTCCAAGTGTGAACAACACACTATACCTGCCTTTGTTCGGTATTTTACCCACAGCAAAGGCCCTAAGCACAGCAGTGTCTTTACAAATAGGATTAACATAATCAATTCAATCTCTATGGATTCTTCATGGCATTCCTTTATATATAAGAATGAATAGAGACCAAACCAGAAAAAAAAAAGAACATTTTCCTTTTCTTCTCTTTTAGGATACAAACCCCTGAAATAACAGGATTCTACAGTCCTAAAGGAGAGAAGTGTGTAAGTAAAGTAGTACATTCATACCTGGAAGGATAATGTAAATGATGAAGAATTAAGAGGAGGAAAAAAACACTGACATTTCTACAAGGCAAAAATAGCCAAGTGTGGGACCTGCACCCTAGCAGTATAAGGGTTATACTTAGATAGTAAATTTAAGCATGTGAGACAGCTGAAAGTACCTTCCACTTGAAGACTACCACGAAGAGATATAGGCAAAAATCACCCATTCATAAGAACACAAAAGACCAAAGTTTCAAAACTCCTAAAAACTCCTAAAAATGGTCCTAAACTCCTAAAAACTCCTAAAAATGGACAATCCTACCGACAAAGCTACATGTTCAGTTTGGCCTTGCTTTGCCAGGTGCCCAGCTCACATTTGCAGGAGGGCACTCAGCAGTGGGGTAAGCTGAGTGCCTGGACAGAGGCACAATGCTGTTTGTAATGTTTTGATTTTCCCCTCTTAAAAGGAAAGAAAACTCTTCCATGAAAACAAGTATTAGGCAGAGTTTCCATCTACTCTTGGCTGGACTCAATAGTCAGCTCTGAAGTACATAGTGCTCTACTTTGTATTTTTCTTTGTATTTAAGTAAAACTTCACAATATTCACAGGTTCCTTAATAAATGGGAAATGCACTTGCGTCTTAACCACATAGTCATCAATCAAGTCCAAATGTAGCTGTTAAAAATGAAGTTTGGATAGTCAGGAGCTTGTGTTCTTTCTCCATTTTCTCTTCTTCCTTGTGCTCTATGTCTTTCTGCAGTCCTTCATCCCACTCTGCTTTACTGTAGCCTTTAGGGTCAGGTAGAAATTACCTGGGTATCTACATCAGTAACATGTTCAAATCCTTTTCAGGATGACAACTGAAGAAAATGGTCATTTGGTCACACTCCAAACAAATATTTAAGTTTACTAAAATTAATGTAGCAAAGATACCCTAGGAACAGTTCAAAGAAAAACTAAGCAATAGCCTGGCAAAAATTACACTGGCCACCAATTGTGGCAATAACCTCTTGGCAACTGAGCTGTTGGCTTTAAGTTAATAAATTCTAGCCAGTTAGAAACAAAGGGCCCCAAACACAACATACCAATTGCTTTCTTAAAATGCGGGAAATGTCCCTAGTTACTGTGGAAGTAGAGTGGATGCAGCAAGTGTCTGAAAAGCCCTGGCAATTTGCAGGAGAACTTAGTCCCTCTAGGAAGCTCTGCAGTGCATTCTGTAAACCTCATATATTTGTCCCTTCCCTCCAACCTGTTCATAACCTTTGCTTATGAAAGACAAGGATTCTGCATCGCAGAAGGAGGCTGCACTCATTTTCTTATTGTACTTCTCTGTGACCTCCACCCTTGGTTATATAAGAGTGGGAAGCATGTACAATTGATTCTTAATGTTAGCTCAGGCCTGGCCTCTCCTGGGCACTGGCTGAAAATAATACTAAACCACACTGAATCATTTACAGTAGCTTTATGATGGGGATTATCATTCAGAGAGGATTGACCTGACCTCATCACACTCTCTCGTGCAGCACAAGACTAGACACCAGCTGGACTCCAAAGAACGCCACCCATACGGGCTATAACATGGGAATTGCACATCCATGTGGGAAGCTCACACGTGCAAGAAACTGGCTTTGAACGTATCCTTGAGTTATACCTTTGCCAGCTGCATGCCATGCCCTTGCCTCTTCTGTCTGCAAAGGCAGGGCTTTCAAACCGTGAGCTACCCAGACCTATTTGCAGTTTTTACTTCAAGCAGCTTCCCCACTCTGCTTTCAGAGGACACTAGCCATTACAAGGAAATATTTTGTTAATTAATGCTTCCAGCAGTTGCATAGATTTTTATGCCTTTGCTAAAAGAACAGTCCTTCATTCTGCCTTTTCCTTCAGACACAGATTTTGGCCACCGAACATGGGAACAATTTGCCTCCTCCTGGAGATACAAGGTTCACAGTGCAAACTGTAAGCGTCGCAGTCATGCAGGAGCTGGTCATATGGCTGCCCACTGAATTCCTTCTCTTTCCACCATCATAAAAGGGAGTACAAGATGTTGTTGCCATTTATATTCCACTGATTACACAAGCTATTTTCATTTCAGGGCTCTGCTGCTGCATTCCATCGTACATGCTGAACAGATTGAGCTTTTTGAGTGGATTCTGCTAAAATGGATGTTGGTTCCGATAGTACAAATTCATCAGGTAGGGAGCTTTTACAGTGAGTTATTTTAAGGTAATCTTTGTACACATCCTTCTCAAATAGCTTTAACTCTTTGAATGATAAAAGGACACAAAACAATGGTGCCTGTGAGTAGAGAAGAAATGTTTTAAACCCCTTATTGTTAAATGTTAACCCAGGAAACTAAACTTTGTCTTATTTTATATAGGAATTTTCTAAGTGTTTCCCTCATTCTTAGAGATTTCTTACAGGTATGATTTTAAACTAGGGGAAGCAAAGGGACAATTTCCCCAACTGCAGGACAATTTTATTTCTTCTAATGAACTGTCATTATCAATCATTTCTGTTTACCAGTGAGCTCCTACACTAAATAAAAAGAGAATATGAGAATAAATCTTTTAAAAAGATTCCATTTGCTGCACATCAATCCCTGCGGGCCATGTGCTCATAAGTCAATAGTTTAAAATGAAAACATCTGAACAAGGTAACACACCTGTTAAAGTGGCATAAAACTCCAAACCCAGTGGTAAAATATAAACATTATAAAACCTCTTAAAGGAGCCATCAACGTAAACTATGAAATAGGTACATCTGCTTCACACGAGAACACATTCTATTGGTGCCACTCACAATAAATGAGCGTTAGGACAAATATTTCATAAAGCCTATGCAGAGAATAGGGTTTTTTTTTTTCAGAACATGAGTAATTCAGCTCAAGGAAAAAAGAAAGCAATGTTTTTAGCCTTCTGTGCACTTTCTAATCAAGGATCTCCAAGCAATGCAAAATATTAATGATCTGAGCTCATCACAAATCTGCGAGTTAGCAATTCATCATTTGCATTGTACAGATGGAGCCACCGCGATACACAAATGCAGAGAGAACTGACTGGAGCTACCGAGCGAGTCACGGGACTTGGCCTAAAGGCCCGACCAAAGCTCACACACTCAATTATTACTATCACCAGTAAATCTCATTTCCTATCCTAGTGGCCCTACCTTTTGCAATTTTGCTGAAAGGAAGAGCAAAATCCCACAACATGGGCACTCCTGTGGTCATGCAGCCTGGCCCCCAAACCGAAGGCAATATTTATCTCCCAAGAAAGCCTTTTTCCCAAGACACAAACTTATGCAAGTATTGTTGGTATCCTATTTTCTTGTTTCTCTTTTGTTTCACTTTAATTTGAACAATGAGGGCTCAAGGCACCTTTGGAGGGAATTTTGAGCCCTTTCAAAGACCTTTGGAGCCCTTGGAGTCTCACTTGTAATTAGTCTCAACCATATTTTGTCATTCTTAATCCTGCCGATCTCAGATGGGCTCGGCTAGACATTCAAAACGGAGGGAGGGGTTTATATTAACTGCATGTTTCCTGCACCAGGCTTCCTTTCCCAACCTCTCTCCACTTGTGAGGTTGCGGGTTTGCAGGTACAAGGGGAAGAGAAAGGTGATAGAGAACAGAAGGTCAGGGAAGGGGCACAAAATTTGCCTTCGTGTAACACCTTTCATTGGGGATTTTGGGATATTCAGCTCCCCAACATGGTCAATGGCAAAACCTCCACTGGCTTCAACAGCCCAGGGAAAGCTGTAATGCACCTTAATGCACCAAGCAGTGTTGATTTTGCACCCTCGTGTTCCACACGTGTACAGAGGACAAGTCACTCCTGATGCCTAAAACTTTCTAAAGGCCTTCGCTTCTTGAAAACTCTTCCTTCCTCCCTCCCTCCCATCCCCACATAAAATATCCAGCATTTATCCTCAAACTCAGCCATTCACTGTGCTGGCAGGAGATAAAGCTGCTTTGCAGACAGCACATGCAGCCCGAGGGAAGGGAATGCCTCACACTGATTCTGCAGCAACTCTCAAGCCTCACAACGCGGGCAAGATTAAAGGTATCCACAGCTCCTTGTCTGCGTCGGGGCTGTTCCTGCCAGATACAGACACTCACCTCCTTCCTTCCCGTGCCAGGGAAACGAGCTGTGGCCCTTATCCTGGGAGCATTTCACCTTTAACTCCAGTGGTTGCTCATGTAACACGACCCTGCGAGCGCCCTGCCGGGGCCAGGCGAGGATTACGCATGGGACTGAGTCACTCGTGACCGGTGCTTCCAGGAGCGAGGCTTAAATTCTTCGCACCTTTGACGTTCCCAAAGGAACAAGAGAAATAAGGCCTTCAATTTCCCCATCTCCCCCACCTCCAAAAAATCTGCAAAAGTCCAAACCTGGGATTGGGCACATCGCGTTTATTTACAATGAACGATGCCGTTCGTCGGGTGCTCAAAGTTCTCCCAGTGTGACTGTGCACTGTGTTTAACACACCTGTCAAAATAGTTTAGCAGCCTCTGCCGCTCTCACACTTCATATAACCCTGCATTTTTGGCATTGTTTTTGAAATGCCCAGGTGTCACTCTGCGTAAAGGGTACAATATGTGTGCTCGCCGCGCAGTCGCACGCGGCGTGCAGATCGCTGCCCCTCGGAAAGTATCGCCTTCTCGCCGCTGACATTTGTGCAGAACAGCAGAGTCTATTTTGCCAGCTATGACTTCAGTGCAGTTCTCAATAGCTTTAAAAGATCAACCATAACAAAGCAGAAAGGCTTCTGAATTTCACTGGCACGTGCTGCTGCTGCAAGAAATACAAATTATGAGCACCTGTCACAACTGGCACCTTAAAATCAAAAAGAAAAAAAAAAGGAGGGGAGGGAGAGACAAAAAGCAAGCCAGAAAGTGACAACTGTAGGCTGCAAATACATTGAAACTGTGAGGCCAGCCACATTAAACCGGCTGAACAACTACAAAATATTCTCCCCTAAAACATGAAAATAAGCATGAGCTCAGGTCCTGAATGTCACCTCCTCGGGGCTCCTTGCATGGGTGCAGCTCTGCACGGGAGGCAGGCTGGAGCGAACGGGTTAACGTTAGCTGCACGTTATACTCAGCGATGCCTTAAATAATCATCACATGGCTCCTGTAATCTGTTCCATGCTGTCAGCACCGGGTTAGTCATAATAATATCAGATAAGAGCTGTTCAAAGTGACATACTAACCAACATGAGAGCCACATGACTTTCTGGCTCCGCGGCTGCCCTTCACCTGAACTTTGGCTTAGATAGCGCGGCGCGAGGACACCGTGTGCTGCGGCGCCAGCGCCGCGCGCGGCCAGGGAAGCCCTCCCGCCGCAGGGGCACCTGGGGTGACCTCTCCTCTGCGGCACCGCTCGTTGGCTGCGCCGCATGCGCGCCCGGCCTGCCAAGGCCTCCCCACTGCTGCGGCCTGCCGGGGCCTCCCCGTCGCTGAGGCCTGCGCCAGGGCCTCCCGCTGCGTCAAGCCCAAGGGCCCCCGAGGGCACCTCGGCCCCCTCGCTGGCACGGGGACGGATGAGCAAGACGCCATCAAGTGGGGTTTAGTGTGAGCAGTGGGAGCAGGGAGGGGAAGGGCGTGCCAAAAAGAAGGGCTGTGAGACAGACAGGGCTGATCTCAAGTGGAAAGAGCAGAAAGGGGCCTGGAAAGAGGAACTGCAAAGGTCAAGAAAGGAAATGTTAGAAGAACAAAATAGAAACAAGTGTAAGAAATCCAGGCAAAAAAGGGACCGAACTGGCTGCAGGGCAAACGAGAATCACCAAAACCCATGAAAACGTAAGAAAAGTCAACATTGCCAACTGTACATCTATGGACTACTCTGAAGCCATGTGTAAGGTGACCCATGACCAGACCCGGGCAATTGAGCAGCCTCTCTTGAATCTGATGCCCCACAACTCATAGCCAGTATCTGCAGGCCAGACCAGCCAAGGGGAGTCAGCAGGGTCTCCTGTGAAGCTGGCTGTCTTCCACCCTCCTACCTATTTTTTTGGAAGGGGAACTATCTTTCCAGGTTGTAGATGTAATGTTTCCAGTTTAGCTCTGTTCTGGGCTCACAGGACATAATTATTAAGTACAAGTAGTTATTAATACCAAGCACAAGGTGTTGAGCAAATCAGGGCAAATCCACATTTTTTAACCAAGCATGGATGGAAAATCTATTGCCAAGCTACAGTAAACGTGAAGACACCCATCTTGGCAAGTATCTTGTTGCCCTGACAGCGTTCCAGGGGGCTGAGGTTGCTTGTGTCCAAGGGCTCGACCAAGGTGCAACCTGACAACACTGGAAACTTCAGGGAGCCGCAAGCTTGGCAGGGCTGTGCGGAGCAGCTCTCCAGAGTAGGGAAAGGGGACATTTGGACAGGATAAGAAATGAGAAGAGCTGTGCAAGGTGCAAGGATAATGCAGAGTGCTACCTTGAACAGATAGCAAGGAAAGGAAATGCAGAAAGGAAATATTGTGAAGGAAGGGAATTCAAAGCTGATCATCAGGCTCTCAATCATTCAGCAAGGCACCCACAGCCAAGACAGGAGAAGGGTACAACACAAAGATATCCCTTCTCTGGCACATGTAGATGATTAAGGGACTGGAGCATCTATCTTATGAGGGAAGGCTAAGCAGCCTGGAGAAGGTTGAGAGGGGATCTGATCAATATGTATAAATATCCGAAGGGTGAACGTAGGGAGGAAGAGGCCAAGCTCTTCTTGGTAGTGACCAGTGATAGGACAAGGGGTAATGGGTACAAGTAGAAACATGGGAAGTTCCATCTCCACGTGAGGAGGAACTTCTTTACTGTGAGGGTGCCAGAGCCCTGGAACAGGCTGCCCAGGGAGGTTGTGGAGTCTCCTTC
>JAUBOD010000924.1:3395209-3417709 GCA_032353885.1 Nothura maculosa
GCTCTGGGTGTCCCTGCTGGAGCAGGGGGTTGGACTAGATGATCTCTAGAGGTCCCTTCCAACCTCAACCATTCTGTAATTATGGGATCCTGTAGATCTCTTAGTTATTACAGTGATACCTGCTTGGGGTATTGTACTAGGGACAGGGGTGCACATACTAAGACTTAAATTTAAGAAGCTGGGTTGCCTAGAGTCAGTGCACAGAAACAGGCACTTCTGGGCTCAGTTAAAACATGACATAAAAATGTCTTTACTGGCATGTCTGTCTTTCTTTTGACTGTAGAGGGAACTTAAAGCAACTCTGCTCCTAATTTAAATCCTTAGATTAGGTAGGATAAATCTAGGAATATATATTTAGTTCCTAACACTGGACAGTCTCAGTTTATATATTTTTCTTAGAAATAATTAGTTCTGTGAATACTGTGTGGAGACTATTTAATGTCATCTTAGCAACCAGCACCTTTTTCCCTACCTCACTGCTTTCTTAGTGGTTTTCCTCTTCTACTGACGTGTTTCAACGTGTTTGAAACGCATTACATAATATTTGAATGGCTGGAAACCACTCCCTGGTTTCTTAAGAACTCTGACCCTAGATAGGGCTCCGAGATCCACTTCCATCTCGCTCCATCTGAGACTGAAGGTATGTCAGTCCTCTTCGCTTACTGAGCTGTGCAGAATTTCATTGCAAACTATGCCATTTATTATTCATTATCATTTAATGGGACCAAAGAATGCAATATGCGTAACCAAGAAATACGCCAAGTAATGTTCTTTCCTTTAATGACTAGATCAAAGAGAAGTTTATGAGGCTGGTGTGGGCTCAGTGAGGAATGGCATTTGTGCCAGATCCTCAGGTTCAGAGCTGAGCCCACTGCAGAACACCTTGCTCCAGCACACTATTGTATGGACAGGGCCTGAAAGGTGTGCTAGGCACCTTGAGCTCACACGCTCAGGAGAGCTTGTTTTCCCTTTCCAAATAAATGTTTCCAGAAGACATTTCTCTAAGCCAACTTTCAGTAATTGCTTAACATAGCATCTTGGGTACTCAAAAAGCAAACAGTCCTTGGAGAACACTCTTCCTTCTCACATTGTAAATGCATGCACTGGATGATGGAAAGGCTCTTAGACCTGCCAGGAAAGAGACTGTTTTCTGATCTTTCTCCTTTCCCCTTCAGTCGCCAGCTGCTTTATCAGCAACCAGATTCCCCCTCCTCCCTGAAAGATTTGTACATGTCTCTGGTAAAGTTGTAAAACTAGCTCTAGCAGGATACGAATTCACACTAATGCTGAAGACTCAACTGTGATAATTTAGCAGATCATTAATCCCACTCTCTAAAGGAGGCTGTAAAGCAGAACTAAATATGCAAATCCTCTTGTGCTTTAAACTTGCATCTGTCTGTCCGTCCATCCAACTATCTATCTATTGTAGAGGAATTCTCTTAAGATCATACTGTATTCTAATCCATTAATATAGCTCAACTGGAGCATACAAAATTAAATAAAAAAAAGTAAAAATAACACTGAGGCATTGGCTATTGGAGGCTTCGGTGCAGTGGGTATCTCACAGACTTTATGATCTGCACTCCATGTGCAGAAAGGGGGTGCACACAGCGCTGGGGGTTAGTAAATTAGCCTTTTATCACCGCAGAATGACATTCAAACACCGATTACTGTAAGTCACAAGTGCAAATGAGGTGGGTGGCCTCTTTCTAGTCCACTTACTGCAGTGCAACACAATCTGGCAGGACCTCCAATTCCTATTGAAGGTGGCGAGAGCTGCGGCACCCGGGGACTGGGGTCTCCTGGCCTGGCTACGGGCCGTGTGCTTCAGCAATAACCACCCGTACAATGGCTCGGGTCAGGCATTTTGTTCACACGAGCAATAAACGCTCTCAATCACACGTAACTAAATGTGTGATTTACTGTTTGCAGCTATTCTTGCATGGAACTATTCCTGCTTTAACTTGGATTCTGTTTTTTTTATTTTATTTTATTTTTTTTCTGGCCTCGAATCAGAATCCTAAATGAACATTTGAAAATGTAATGATCTTCGCTCCTTAAAAATTGCAGTCTCAACTTCTATGGGGCACCTTCACAGCGAGCACTGCAGTGATTTTTAAGATGCAGTACAAGTGAGGGAGTGCTAACAAACGTGAAGTAACATTGCGGGGGGACATCTCAACAAACACAACCCTGGACCCTACTGTATATACACAAAGTCCAGGGGGAAGAAACATCCCTGACTCCTGAGCAATTCTGTAGGACCACGTATGGTAAAAAGACTACAGGAAGCACCCAGCACTGAACCCAATGGAAAATGCCAGTTCCTTTTTGAACCACAGGAGTTCTGAAAGGTGAGAGGCCTCATTTCTGTTCAGGGGAAAAGGGGGCACCGTGCAGATGGGGAAGCCCCAGCTTCAGCAGTTTGTGTCAGGGAATAACAGACTTATTCTTGGTTGAAAAGCCCTGTGGGGAGATCAGCAATCTTAAGGATGGAACGAGCTCTCTCTCTCCAGCAGCCACAGGATCCCAGCCTTGTCTGGGAATGCAGCTGATGCTCCCATATGGGACTGCGTTGCAGAGAAACCCTCATTTGCGAGAGAAATCTCCATTGTCCTCCCTGGGTCACTTCAGTGTGCTGTGAGAACTACTCATCTGGGGAGATCTAATGGTCCATGTCTGCCTCCCACACCCTTAAAATCCTTGTATTTCCTCAGAGAAAAACCCCTGCCTAGGAACCTCCCAGTGGCCTGTGCTCTAAGGTCTACCTGGGGTTAAAGTAGGTTCCTTCCTATGATCAGTCCTGGCTTCCCAACAGAAGTCCCTAGGCAGAGCCCAGTGCTGGACCTGGCACACAGCATTCAACAGGACATCGAGGGATACCTGTGGATATACCCCCGTGTACTCAACTCCTGCATATTAAAAATGTGCACATATATTTATACACATATATTCATATTTATACACATACATTCATATGTAGTTAGATCAATAAGGAAAAGTAAAAGCAAGCACCATGATTAACTTGAAAATTAGTTTCAAAATAGAGCATGCAAATAATGCTAAAAGAGTATTATTTTCTCAATAATGCTCTAAAACTTCTGTATCTCCTCTCTTAGGCCATTCTCTTGTGTTAAGCCCTGTCCAGGAATCAAACATGCTTTTTCTTTTTGCACATATGAGTTAACATACACGAAGCTAGACATCTTTATTCAGTTATATAAAGAAAGATGTAACCTGGTAGTTATATTCTTTTTTCCTAATAATTTGACAATAGTATATTCTAAATACTAAGTAGTATTAACACTTTAACAATAGCTCAGCCAATTGTGCTCCATTCACAATGTCCCTGCTGGCATAGAAGGAAAGGAGAAAAGGAGAGAAGAGGAAAAAGGAATGGGAAAAAAAGAAAAGAAGCAAAAGTAGAAGAGAATGAAAAAGAGAAAAAGGAGAAAGAAACAGGAAAGGAGAGAGAGGAAAGAAAGAAAAGAAGGGAGGGAAAGAGGGGAGAGGGAGAAAGAAACAGATATTCTTATGTATGGATGTCTTCTGTCAGATGAACAAACTGGCAATAGAAATTAAATGTGTTACAAACAAACAATGCTTAAATATTGTTATACTCTTCCACATGCCAGGGTCTATTCCGATAGAAAAGAACTCAGAAATTAAACACAGGAACAACAGGGACCTTTAAAAATTAAATCCTCACTCACAGTGGATATAGACTTACTAAGCTATTCCCTGTCATGACACGTGTCAGCTCCGCACCCCGAGACTTTTAAAAACCCTCTGAATGGCCCACGTTGTGCTGCATGGCCTGGGTGCGCACCAGAGCGAGGGGCTGCTAACTGGACACCATTATTAACAACCAGAAATTGTAAGTATTTTTTTCGATTATAATTAAAATAATTTTAAACTGTACTAAAGAAGAAAAATCAGAAAAAAGTAATAAAAACCTGCCCTTTAATTCAGAAACAGCTTAGATTTTTGTGTTAGTGAATGAATCATATTCATCCAAATTTCAGGCTCACAATTACAACCTGCTCAAGGATACAACACAGTCTATCTACTACAAAAGCCTCTTGTCATTGCTGAACCCAGCCAGCTGCAAGAGGAACAGCCCAGGCAGCCAAGGAGCCTTTCTCTGGTACCTACAGGATTATCCCCAAATGCAGCTTCTTGCCGTTTATCATCCACAAGCTTTTTTTTTTCTTTTTTTTTTTTTTTGTTTTTTTTTTTTTTTTTTTTTTTTTTTTTATTTTTTTTTTTTTTTATTTTTTTTTTTTTTTTTTTTCTTTTTTTTAAGGAGGAAGCATTTTACCGATTTCTACAATATAGCACATGGTGCTGCATGCAGCACGACTGAAGGCAGAGCAGGAGCCAGTAATTTTGCTATTAGAGTTCCAGCACACAACGTGCCCCTGCAACGGGAGAGATTAGCATTAATTGCCTGTTGTCAAATTCATCGGTTATTCCCAATTTATTAGAAGTTTTGTGCATTGCAGCACCGCCAGAACAAGTTTGTGAGCACTGCAATACACCAATCTTTATTCTGCCTTTGGCAAATTAATGCAGATATTTTGCCTTATGATAATTCCTAATTAATAAGAGGTTTAGGAAAAAAGTCCCGCTCGTTTGGAACTTCAGCTCTACTATTAGGCATTTGAAATTCAACTCTAAAGTGATTTTTTAAAAAAGAAAAAAAAAAGAAAGAAAGAAAAAGGGATGTGCAGTCAAAGATGTGCAGTTCTGTCTTTACCACATCCCATTTAGTGCAAGAATACTTAATATTAGTAAATTGGTCCCTTTGGGAATCTAAATGTAGGCACATATCATAATACAAGTTGAAAACCCTAATTCTGTCATAATCACTTCTCATTTGGGGTTCTCGGGTTTAATTTTTAGGAGCTCATACGGCAAAGGAGGCTTCCTCACTGAAGATTCGCAGTAAGATTTGAGTATTTACATAAACAATTTATGTTTGGAGTGCCGGTTCATTCATGCACAAATAACCCCTTCACACAGGAAACGCTTAAACGTAAAGCTACACAGTTAAATAAACTTCTGCACTACAGATTCTCTTCAGGTAAGCTGTACAATTTTCTGCATAAAAGACCAGCAGGTCAGCCTGAAAACCACTTATGAATGATTTAAAATACAGAAAAAAATAATACAAGCCCGACGCACATCAAAGCCCAGGGCTGTATTTTTGAAGGATACTTAGTGCAGGTGACTCATATGCACAGGGTATTCTTACATCTTGGAGATGTTTTCCAGGGGTGGTAGGGACAGGCAGTTTTAACTCGTTCCGAGTCTGCAACTTTAATAAATGGAAAAAAAAAAAAAATGACAGGGCTGCTCCGTGGTCAGCAGAGGCCTCCCGGGAGGCTCGTGCACCCTGGGGACAGGGACACGGATGGGGCCACAGGCAGCAGAGCAGCGGCTCAACCTGATCTCCCTGCTGGTGCTGGCGACGTGCTCACCGAGCGGCTCCATCCCAAGTGCGGCATCCCAGCGGGATCCCGCAGTCCCGGCAGGATCCCGGCTGTCCTTCCACGGCACCTTGCATGCTAAAATGTGCAGGTTTCCCCCAGGAGCACAGGCGGGTGCGAGGGGGAACGCGCCGTCTTTCTTTAACAGGCCAGCACATTAGCGGCTCTATTTTTTTGTTAGATCCCCCTTTGTCTAGTTGTGGAATTTATGGACTTTTAAAAATAGATTTTGCCAAACAATTGTGTGGGCAACTGCTGACTTGCAGTCTGCAAGATATCTTTCCGTCAGCCTCGGGAAGATTAAAGCAGCTTCTATTTTCATCATGAGGGAGCTAAGGATGTCGGCACAAAGGAGAAATTCACTTTTTGTCCACATCAAGCTGAGCCTCTTGCCAGACGATGCAGCGTTCGCTGCAACAATTGCCAAAATAATGTGTTGCCTTCTATAGCCCCTTCAGGTTGAAGAATAGCCTTGTGCTGCTACACGTAGAGAGCAGGAGTATTTCCCAGTCCCTGGCTCTCTAGCTTAATGCTAGGACCATTTCTTCCCTAATTTTGCATGCCAAAAAGCTGACAGAAAAATTAACATTGGTGTAAAAAGGAGCAGAATCTCCTCGCATCATGTCCATGTGAGCAAGGAAATATAGCTGAAAATAAAATGCCCCCTGAAAGATCACAGTGTTATTTATTCCTAGATCTTCTTTTAAGTCCTGATTCTAATCTCAGGAGCAAGATGCTGGGAGAGAAAAGCAAGTCGCAGGCTGCAATCGGCCCCGGTTAGATAGCAGAGGGCGAAAGGAGCCCTGCCAGCCTATCATACAAGACAAACCTTGCACTAAATAAGACTGCAGGGACTCAGGAATGGAAATGATCTCCTCAGCCGTCAAATTCCGGCCCCTGGTGTCACAGGCTGTAGCACAGAGCAGTCCCTTGTATAAAAGCAGCACTCGCCTCCACCCGCCTTTTTCCATAAGGCTTTGGCCTCTTGGCCACCTTGCTCTTTCCATGGTCACTACTTCCTCTGCTCTTCAGCCTGCATTTCCTTGTTTCTAGCTTATCCCATTTGTTCCTGTGTCAACCCTGTCTTGTAGCTTAAATAGTACTTTCCCTCCCTGGTGTTTATCCCTCTGATGTATTTATAGCCAGCAATCATATCCCCTCTCTGCCTTTGTTTTGCTAGGCTGACCAAGCCAAGCTCTTTAAGGCTCTCCTCCTAAGACAGGCTCTCCGTTCCTCTGATCTCCTTGCTAGCCCCTTGCTGCACCTGTTCCAAATGCAGTTTATCTTTTGTGCACATGGACAGCCAGAATTGGACATGGGATTCCTGGTGAGGTCCCACCACCAAGCATGCCATGGAAATAGCATAAGCAGGAAAGACGCAGAATGTATTATGTGGCGGTGCTGTTACTGATCAGTGCATAGAAGCACAATTAAGCATTAAGTACTTGGTAGTTAATGATATGAAATAAAGATATAAAAGCTCCTCGCATAGACCCAAAATGAGACAAGAAGGTGGAGTTCCATATTCTAGCTAGGCCGCAGAGGGCCGCGCTCGCGGCAGGGCCGGCTGCCATGGCAGGGCCGCACACGTCCCTGCCAGCTCGTTAGCACTAGTATTAAAGGAGCAAAGGGGACACTGAGCAGGGCATGGGGGTTGGCCCTACTCTATTTAAACGTGCCCTGTGATCTTTCACTCCATCTGTTATCAACATACCTCACGAGATTAATCTCGTACTCGCCATTTTGAATAAGCAGATACCATTTTGTTACTCCATATCGTACTTGCCAAGTCTCGAATGTTCAGGGCATGATGGACAGCTAGAAGAGGTGCTACAAGGTTACATGACAGCCTATCAATTCTTTTCAAGGGCAAAACATCCTTTATGAGACATTCAAAGATTTCTTCTTTTAGCATTTTCCCTTTGCTTGGCCAGTGTAAAGCTCAAGCCTACACTGGAGTTTACAGACACGTTGCTCTAACAGAAACCATCCGTCAGCAATGAAGGAAATCTCTCAGAGAAACGCACCATATGCCCATCCTGAAAACACACATAAATTATGATGCTTTTTTTAGGATGCCACGACGGGATACAGTTATAGGAGTGACTGGCAGAGCTGCCTTGGTGCTCCTCGCACAGCCCTCCCGTCCCCTCACGAGCACGAGCAGCAGCCACAGGTTCTTCAGCAGGTACTTCAGAAGGTGCCACCACACAGGCACACAGTTTCCACCACCCCAATGCAAAGCCTTATACCACAACAAGGGCAGCAGGAGAAAAACCAATAGGTTTAACAGCCACAGTTGTGTTGGGAAAGACGAAGCTGGCTGCCCTGGTCGCCACAACGCGAGCGGCCAGGCCAGGCCGCGCTCCTCATCGTGCTCCTCGCCGCCTCCATCACCGCAAAGGCCGAGCTCTTGACAAACAGCAGCAGGAGCCTTTTATCAACCGCTGCAAGCAGGGACAGTTAGCACCAGCCAGTCATTAATCTCGTATTATGCTGTAGGTCAAAATGCCCTTCTGTTTAGACCTTATTGACAATTTCTTATGCTTTCTCAGCATCGAGATTTACTGTTTGGAGCGATGTAACTTCATGTCACTGTCACTTTCACTGCATGTGTTCTGCTGCTTGGCTCTGAGACATCTTGACACCTTGATATACAAACCAGAGGCTAAAAGATGGCTGTAAATACTGTACTGAGATCTAAAGCTGAAAAGAATATACCCGAGCAACTGCATGCATGCGAGAGACTGACTTGAGAAATTCTTAAAGGAAAAGTATTACATTAATAAATTAGGAGCTGCAACCTGGATAAACTTGAGGTGCACTGACTGCTAGAACGATGGCTGCGATGGCTGCAGACAGCAGTGCCAGCCTGCAGCACGGCCGCTTCGCTTGCACTGTCTTTGCAAGGCTAGCACAGCTCCCAGCACAACTGTTGCTGAATTTAAGCAGGAATGCCTGGAAAGCAAGGACTCTATTTTATCCCTCTACGCTTTGGGTGCTTAATTGGGTCCTAAACTAAATATGCTGAATATATACTTAATTAAATGTGCTAAAGAAATATTCCAGGTGCAGTTTGAAAAGATTTGTTTGGTCAACTAAGATGTTTTGCAGCTGTAATTGCATTATTGTTATTGGCATTTCTAAATCATTCTCTGCATTTCCTTTGGAATAAATGTCTCGGTAGCTCACTGATATAATGTATTACTACACTGCAAAACAGGAGGAACACATTATATATTCATGTACACTTGGCTTTAACCACCTACAGGATAACAATGAAGGAAGGATTATTATGCAGTAAGTTTGCTGAATCATCATTCTTTTAAATCATAAATATACTCAGCATATACCATAACATCCAACCAAGAAATTCACTAGACAGAATGCCCCAAACTCCCTTCTACTTTGGGACTGAACGGACAGTTAAAACAGAATTAAACAATCAAATAATAATTTAAAAAAACCAACCCTACAGTTCATAAACTCTGCTATAAGACAGCATATTTCAGTATAAGGATGATTGATGTATTGGTAGAGAGAGACGGAGGTGTATTCTGTATGGTCTTAATACCTATACTAATACATACACTCATTTAAAAACAGTTTTTGATAGCAGTCTTAAATATTGAAAGCTATAGAAAGATAGAAAGTCCCCTTTTTATTACATTTTCTGAAGTAGTATCAACAGTGTAGCAAAGCACGGGAAATCTGTAACAATTTATCAACTCCTAAATGTGAAATACACTAGGTCTTTGATAATATCCTCTATTAGAATGGAGCCAAGGCATTTGCTTTATCAAAAATCAAGATTAAAACCAAGGAATATGCTGCCGCTATAATAAAGAAAGGATAGTCTTTATAACAAATAACTCTACTGTTTTTGGACACAGAAAAAAAAAGTCCAATTTTTCCACTCTAGCAGTTCAGCAACGCACAGGGATTTTCACTGTTCCTGCGTACTGCAGTTTTGCTAATAGGCTCGTCCCAGGCATATGCTTGTATGGATACAAAATATATGTGTTTTTACCATTACTATAATTACCATAATATAATCTTTTTTTTTTGGTAATATTTGAAAATTTTGGTTAATATACCTTTCCCTTTTTATATGTTTTAATCTCTTTCAAAATTTGGGATTTTAAAAATTGGGGGTTATTTCAATGCAGCAGGAACTACCAACAGCTACAGTCTATAATTCCGCTGATCAAACTGAAGTTCAAAAGACACTGGGCACAGTGGATCTCTGGCCCATAGATCTTATTCTTGTGGTGAAGTAGGGGCAGACTACCCATGCAGCAAAGCTTTTAAGCACACACTTAACTTTAAGCATATGATTATTTTAAATTACTTTTTAAAATTACTTCCATAGGATTATTAGCACACTTGAATTAAATGCTCTCCTGGATCTGAACGCTTATGCATGGTGCAAAGTCCATCGCAACAGGGGCTCCTGCACAGCAGAGGGATGCAGGAGAGGAGGGCAAGGTCTCAATGTGCATTCCCAGGATCTTGTCTAGCACCCAGGCAAGAGAAAGACAAGATCTGTCCTAACATCAACTGGAAACTGCAGCTGGTGTCCAGGATTGAGATGAGTGTGTTTTAGAGAATCAATGGTTCTTGTAAAACTCAGTCAAAATCCCAAAAAAACACCCTGATGGAAAATGATTGTTTTGTACAAAGAGGCTTATTGACCAGACCAGAAAACTCTTTTGTCTTATCTCTAATTTTCCCATTTTTCCTAGGGAAAAAAATCCTTCTCCCAAATCCCTTCCCTTCATTGTTTGGTACCTGTTGTTTCTCTGTAAGTTTGGGATAAGAGGTCCGTGCCAAGGAAAGGTGAAAAGCCCATTTGCTGTTGAGAGGAGTATCCTACTCACATTCTGATTTTCAGGACTTGGAAGCATTAAAATAAAAAAAAAAAAAAAAAGAAAAAAAAATCCAGACTTTTTGTTTGTTGGTTTAAGCGGGAGACAGAATAACAATCCTAAACTCTTTCCCAAGCAGCTTTTGTTTCCTCTTCCTCCTCATCCTTGGGCAAGTGGCAGCCAGGCAGCGAGCTGCCCTTTAAGCAGCCCAGCTGTGGGTAGGTTGCTTGGAGAATTAGGTGTCAACCCTTGTGACTGCACTAACCAGAATTTAAAGGAACTGCAGATAGAGAGGGGAAAATACCCCACAACCCTGCAACCAGCTTCCCTGGAACATCCCGGCACTCCTTCCCGTGTATTAGGGAAAGGTCACGCTCCTTTTGATTGTAATTGTAAAACAAGCGTGTTCGGACCACAAAGGTTCAGCATAAATCAACTGCAAAGCATTAAATTTATTAGGTGGTGCTTGTCATCTATTATTGGGAGTGGGAAGCAAATCCAAGCCAGGCTTTTCTACTAATACTTTTAACTGTCTCTAAATACTAGATAACCTTTATGTTTCTATTAAGAATTGCTAATTTTTTTACACCTGAAGATCTTAGGTGTTGCATCTCTTATCTGCAGTGAATACCAAGCAAAACTGATTTACACAACTAGAAATGTTTTTTTTTAACAATGAATAAATATTACTTACGATGGCATAAAAATATCAAACTAAATTATACTCAGCATTTTTAATGTTCCTGTGTGATATTTTAAAGCACAGCCTACGTTAACAGTTTTTATTTTAATAATATAAAAATTGGTGCAGGTAAAACTGAAATCTTTTAAGTTGCTTCAGGTAGGGCCTTAGCCAATTCCTACTGAAGTTCCAGGGTTTTAATGAGTATTGCACATAGACTGTTAAAAAAGGATCAAAATATCAAGGTGATTTAGTTTAAACTCCGTAAGAGCATTTTGAAGAATGGTGATGTATTTCTAACTTGTGAAAAAATACCTATATTTCTGGTTCAAAGTTAAGTCTTGCAGGACTGTGCCTAGGCACAACCCCATAATTAACAGATAGTCTGGCATGCTGGGCTTTCCCCTCTGAAGTAAATAAAGTAATTTATAATAAATCAAGAAAGAGAAGGAGAGACAGCACATGCCCTTCTCTCTGGTGTTTTCTTGCCATACTCTCACTCATGTGTGGATATTTACAAGTATGTCTTAAAAAACTAGCTGGTATTTCCACAGAAATGCAAACCTAAAGGTATTTTGATCTCGACGTGCAGGGGAGTGTGCAGTAACCCCAACAATTCTAATGAGGAGACGTAAGCAGGCTGCTGCAGAGATTTGTCCAAAACACAGAACTGCTGCACCACATGGTACAATATTGGCAGGATCTGTTCGGCCGAGGTACTGGAAGAAAAACAGGATTCTTTCAATAGGAAGAAGTCTTCCTTCGCTCTCTGATCAGACAGTAAATGCAAATGCTCCTGCGCTGATTGAAGGGGAGGATTATAGACCATATGGTCGTTCCGAATGGACTCTACGCGGGAGAAGCTCCTTTTTTGACACGGAACGAGGCAGACAAGCAAGTGGACACCTGGTCCTATAAAATGCCCCAGCATTTGAATGGTGTGCCCATTCGCCAAATTGCTACTGCTGGTCTGAGCCAGAGTAAGTAAAATGTGTTTCCCTTACACATTTCAGCTGCTGTGCCCTATCCGAATGCTTTCCAGGCTGGTATGTGAAAACAAGCCCAGGCATCTTCCTGTTTTTTTTTCTCCAAATTCCTACTGGTTTTCACATTACAAAGCTGCATCTGACAAATATTCCCATTAGTGCCCTACAATAAAATTAGGGCTAACAAAGTCTTGTCACTGGGCTACTATAAAATAGCAAATATGTGTTATTTTATTACATAAAGTGCTATTTGAATTCCAGAGATTGTTTGCTCAGTCCTACAGGCAGCTGACAGGCTTAATGGGTATGAGGAAAACTTCCAACCTTTAACTAAAGCCCAGCATCCATCTGTAATGGAGGAAAGCTGGCACTTCCCAACTCGCATCCCAGAAATGCATCACCTGGGCCAGTCTCTTCCTGATGGGGCTTATTCTTCATGTTGACTACACTTTAGTACGGCCTGACAGGTTCCTACCCATTGCCACCGCACGTACAACCTTCTCATCATTCTCTCCTTATCCTCTCAACCAGAAGGACAATGGGACATGCTGGTTTCTTCCACACCTCCACTCATGCCTGATCTTTCCAGGCTCTTCCCATTTCCTGCAGCACCTCATCCCGGGCTGAGGGGCATTGGCTGGAAAAGCTCGGAAAAAAAACATGTTCACTTGTTGCCTCACTCAAGCCATCCTTCATGTGAATCTACCTCTGCTCAAAAATTACCTGAGGAGAGCTCAGAAAGGCCCCGTTTAGTCTTTTTTTCCGTGCACAGACACTCCTGCACTCTGCCTAGAGTAACACTTTCTACTATTCAGGTTGGTGTCCTACAAGCAAATACCCTAATGCAGTTGCATTCATCACAGGGAGCTACTGGAAGCATTTACGCTAATTATGCTCCTGTCTAAATTGGTTACTAATCTTATATTATAGTTAAGCTACCAGAAGGATTTCTAAAACAATAGATTTTTTGCTAGTTAGCAGTTTTTATCAGACAGATAATGGGAGAAAAGAAATAAATAAACACGGGGAGGTGCAATTACATCATCTTATTATTTCAGCAAGATAAACAAAACGATCCTCACTTCCCTCCCCAGAGTGCTATGAGGCTTATTCCATTAAGGTTTGTCAAGTGCTTGGATGGAAGGCCCTATAAGTGCATGGTGCTATTAGTAAACATTAAATAGAAAACTAGATTCTAATTATCAGGATAAACAGGCTCGACTTGGCTAAACGCACGTGGGAGAGGAACCCAGGCCCACTGATGTCCATGCCTGGTACATCTGACACCTCTTAGCCTCTGAAAGACCGGGTTGACTCAGGCTCAAACCTCCTGGAGCCACAATAGACCCCCCTACGCCTTCCCCTACCCCGAATAACAACTGCTCACCCGAACATCTGCTCAGTAGATGATGCACAGGAAACCAGTGCCTGTCTGTCCTGTGACACCAGCCCTGGGGCTGCCTGGCCCTAAATCCCAGCCTGGAAGGAGTTTCCTGCTTCCCAGTCTTTCTGCCTTTTCCCACAATGGAGAGGAAAAAGAGTCACCCTATAAACGTTTCACCAGAGATGAAAGAGACATTTAAAGCATTTGTGTAACACTGCACTGATCAATCAGCATTAGAGATAAAGCTGCCCTTAATACCATGCGTGAGCAGAGGTCGGAAATATTTTTGCATTGATCATTCATGATTAAAACTAGTGTCATCTGGTACCTGTGGTGCTTCCTTCCCTGGCTGCGCAGGCCGGGCGCAGCCATCTGGGCCTCCCGGCACCTCCCGCCGCGGCGCACGCTGGCAGCGGCCCCGCCGGGACGGGACGCGACGTGGCGGCTGCTGCGGGAGCAGCTTCGCACCCGGCTACGAGGCTGCTTGGGGGAAAACCACCTGGCAGGGGGGACACGGGAAATGCAAAGGCCTTCCGCTTTGGGAAGGGGTCTTTTTGCCGGCTTTAAATTCCCCTTCAAAGCGGATGCAACTCAGCCCACAGAATTGACTCCCCACATCTGATCAACGCAAGGAGCCCCAAGAGTGTGTTATCTGGTTCCTAGTCAGGAAATATCCTTCATTTAAAAGGGAAACTGCACTCACTGTGCTCACTGCAACCATCTGGAAGGTACAAAGAAAAGAAGCTTTTCCCACCAGTTGTAAGCTCTGAGAAAATTTTAAACTGTTTCAATTACAGTCTTCTTGCTAGTGGGGGGACTTCCTACTGAAAAGCAACATTTGCACAACTGATGTTCTGGGCTTTTGCGGAAAACACTAGAAAGCAGGTCTCAAAATACCAGTAAAACAATCTGCAGCAAAAAAAGAAAAAAGTATAAGAGCTTGCAACTCTGCTCCCTCTAACTTGCAGTAATGGCAGGACGAATTAAAAAAAAAAAAAAAAAAAAAACCAGAAGAAGAAATGATTCTGTGGAGATTTACAGTTAACTTCAGTCTCCTTCAGTAATTTCCACATAGTCTTTCTCAGAATCGATGCTTTCCAGCCACACGGCTTCCTGACCAAAACCAGAGGGGCTGGGCTGCTGCACACTCCAAAGGGAAGCCCATTCCAGGAGCAGGTAGGTTGGGCCGCTGCTAATTCAACAAGATGAGCACGTCCCTTCAGGCTTACGCACGGACTTTGGTTCAGCACCAGTCTCACCAGCACGCCAAGCCACTTGGATAACTTGGTTTTATGACAGAAATCTCCATTTATGCCCATTTATTGCATTATCTATTTATAGAATAGCTATAGATTCAATAGAGCCTGCGAGCAAGCCCTTTTGCTGCTGCTATACTGTGGTTAGGCGTGCGCTGAGGATGGTTTGAGGTATCCTGAAACTGTGTCACAACCTCCTGCTTCTCAGAAACCTCTTGCCAGTACTGAGCAGACTGAATTGGGAGTATGGACTGAATTGGAAGCATGCAATTTTTAATGCGTCTACTTATTGAATTTTTAATTTGCAGATTATTGACTGTATGGACTGTAATGGCTTTGAACAACAGGGTGAGGGTGTATGCCAGACATCTGAAGTAATTCTATGTGAAAAGAGATGGCAAATTGCTGCAGCCTTTAATTACACTGTTATTTAATAGTATTAAGGAAAGGCCTCAAAAAACAGAATATTCTCCCCTTGCACATTTATCTATATCTCAATAAAATGAGATGAAATTTCTGCACGGGAAGGCAGGTGGTGTGTGTCTGAACGTACACACTGGTACGTAAAATCCCTAAACGGCCTCAGTGCAAAAGGGCAGGACATAAAGAAGTGATTGTTTCAATCCATGGGATTTCAACACTTTCTGCTTCTGTGATCCTATAAGCCCTGGACATTAAATGAAAAGTAATTAGCTTCTGCCACATCTTTTCCCTCGCACAGGAAGAAGTCTGGGGGTGCCGTCATGGTCGCGCTCCTGAGCGCTCTGTAGACACGGGGCCGGCTCCCCCGGCAGGACTCCCTGTGCTGCAGCTTTCCCGGCCGGCTCCTCAAGCCCCAAACCCACCAGCCGGGGCAGGCACGGGCCGGCCTGCTGCCCGTCACACGGCCCCGGTGGTGTCAGCCACTCTTTCCCTCCGTGGCAGCAGGGTACCTCGCTTTCCCTTCCTCCTAATTTTATTTGGAAACAAAAAGAAGCAACATCCTGTCATCAAACGCTAGTACGGCGTAATTATCATAGCTACGTGTTACCTACCGTGGTGAACGTTATTACTGTGTGAAGATTACAAATACAAAGCCTCCAGGAATGTCAGAAGAGAATGTCATAACTAAGCCTACTTCTAAAATAAACGCTTGTGGAAACCCTTATCAAAATCACTCCACCCACGTGCATGCAAATGCACATAATAGAGGGCTATTCTTTAAAAGGTTTGAGAAATATCTTGCAGAAGAACAAGGCTGGATTGATATTGCAGGGGGAAAACAGCAAGTAGACACTGTGATGATACTTGCTGTGACTTCTCCCAGGCTGGCCGTGCTGGAAGGAGCCCGAGGTATGAGCAGAGCTGCAGCCCAGCAGGTCCAGGGCCCCCCTCTCCTGTCTCACCTGCCCCAGCGACACCCACCACTCCTGTGCTCGGCAGTGACACCCCAGCACCAATTTTGCTCCAATTTAAGAACATCAGGCCCAATAACTGAGGCTAAGATGAGTGGGTGTCAGTGACTGTCTCCCCACAGCTGCCTATGGGCTTTCACTCAGTGCTGACCACCCCGTGCGCTGAGGTCTCGGTGCTGCAAAAGCAGCCGTCGATACAGGCTGCGCTTCGAGCTGGAATGGCAGGCGGAGAGGCAGAGTTTGTCACCCAAGAGATGGGCTGGGAAGGGGAATTTTGCAAATTCCTTTCAATGTCAGCTCCTTAACTTTGCAGTGGCAGTTCTGTGTACTAAAGTTTTGTTTCATGCCCTATATATTTTCCACTTTTATACAGAGAACGCTTGGAACTGCGCTTACTATTCTTAGACTGCTGTAGTGGAGGGCTGGAATACTAAGAGAACTGCATCTGAAAATGTACATTCACAATGTCTTATCAGTATTGGACATACATAATTTTTTCTTGCAAAGTTTTTGCTATGAAATTGGTTGTCACACAAATTCGCGTGCTTCTCCTTGCTGATTTTTTTTTAAACCCGCTACATTACTATATTATTTGATGTCCATTTTAATGTTCCTTAAAGATAAAGCAAACATTCTATACTAAAATTTCATGCACCCTCTTTTGCTGGGTTGAACAAAACTGCATTCTCACTACAGAGTAAAATTTCACATACATTTTAATAACTCAGTAAACTCCACCCAGATGAAACTATCCACCTGTAGGCATGAAACATTTTTGTCTTAATTGAATGTAAATACAACTTCTCCCAGCACACATTTTCTCAGCAAAGAGAAAGTGCATGCTCTAGGTAGCTACGTAAATCACTGTTGTTTAATTTGGTACTGTGGGAAATAAGGATGGTTACAGCAGTAGCTGATAAACTGGCCATCACTTTGCTATGATCCAATTGATTTTGTGTGATTTTGTGTGCATCCTTGCAAATTTGAAGTCTAGGTTTACAGAACTTTCATCTCAGTCTAAGTTCTTTCCACCTTCAAATGATACAAACTCTAAAAGTACCTATTTTATGTAGCAGAGACTTTAAAAAATATTTAATAGGAACAAAAACACATGGAAGTCTGAAGTGTTCATGACTAATGCATGCTCTGGTAGTCCATCAAGCACACCATTCTTTTAATAATCTCTGTTTTTCAGCTGTGGTGAATTCATTACAAATTTTCCACGGCTTATTATAAATTAGACAATGGCTGTGTTATTTCACAGTTTTGTTTCAAAACAAGAACTATTATGGATTACGTGGGGAAAGGCTGAACAGAGAACCAGTAATTTCCACTGATAGGATTTTAACCTCTAGAGTGGCCTACTCAACTAAGGCTTGAAATGCTCTTTACAAAGCTTAGGTTGAAAGGACTGGGGCACAGCAGAGGCAATGGAAATGGAGATCTTGAGGGAGGCATTCAGAGGAAGTAGAGAAACCACAAAAATTTCTGTATTTGCAGTGCTGAGTGTCTGGAAACTGGCTCTGTTTGGGGTATTTGTTAGGGAGGGCTCTTTCTAAGTAAAGAAGGGGAGAGCTACTTCTGCATCAACATACAACTAGTTTGAGCTCAGAAATACAGGTACACTGGACTGGGCAAGTAAAGTAACACAGAAACCAAGGAATAAAGACAGCGAGAGCACCATGAAAAGACCCAGTGCTCTATTAATAATGTTCACCTTTAAAGAAGCATGATAGGACCATGGCATTTAATACCATTGCTTATCAGAAGCATCTCCAGAGATTTCAGCTCTTTTAATGTATGCCTCACAAAGGAAACACTACTGAAGAGTGCTGACTTCAATGTTTTTGTACCACTCGTAGCTGCCTTTCAGAGAAGATCCTGTGAAGCTTCCTCTTCCACATTCAACTGACAGTGGATTTCCAAGCTTAACTGAATGAGCTTCAATAGCAAGAGCAGAAAGAGTTCAAATCGTCCCTTTGGGGATTCTTTCACCAGAAATCACTTGTTTATGCCATGACATTTTGAGGGAATATCATAATGTCGTTTTGGACACAACGTCATAACATAGAGGAATAGAAGAGTAAGATGAAAACATCAACTACGATAGAGGGTGTAAAAATCAAGGTTTGCCCTCTGTCCTTATTTTCATGGTGAAGAGGCAGTTCTGAAGAGGCTGCTCTGTATCAGCAGGCTCCAAGTGCCCTCGTGGCTGAGTGAGGCCCATGATCGCTGGTGGGGTCACGGGCAGGCTCGAAGCCACCAAACCCTCCTCACTTCATGCAGTCTGAAGTGCTCCGTGGGTGGATCTGGGAGAGCTCATCCCACCTGCAGGCAGTGGCACGGGGCCCATGCAGGCCTTTACATCACACAGAGCAAGGAGGAGATGTAGTGGTACATATATCCATATATATGTACTCATATGTCTACATATGTCTACAGAAAGGGTCCAGGAAGCTATTTTGGTATGTTCTGTTGAATTACATTAGCTAAAACCATTACACAGTGTAAGTTTTTATTCAAAGGGAGTGTGAGAATATGAGAAATATGGCCAGTGCATAACTGCAGTGGGAAGGCTGGGCGTTTCAGGCACTTCATATGGGAATACAGTGTTCACCGACACCCCATATGTGTCCCTACCACTGATCTCTCTTGCACAGCTAACAAGAAATGAGCTGGTGAATTAAATACCGTTTCTACTGTCCAGTTGCTTCCATCACAGAAATCATCCTCACAGCTGCAAGTAGCCCGCCAGTAAGTGGCTGAAGCAAGGGAATACAGGAATCCGCAGGGATAAAGCTCATCCTGTATTTGGCAAATGGACAAAGGGAGGCAATTCCCCTTGAGACCCAGACATCAGGAGTCGGGAACTTCACTTACGGTTTTCATTCTTCAGGAAAAGAAGTGGCACTCAGGCTCAGATGTGGGACAGCTCGAGGAGAGAGTTGACATGATCCGAGCCTGCATGCATAAACAGCCTATACTGTAATTCTTCCTCCATGTCTTCAACTTGCTATCTGCCTTATATTAATTAAATATAACACAATTAGGAATGAGTTATTTTCATAATTAAATATGCTAAAATGAATCCATCTGTTTTTGTGGTAATCAAACTTCAAGAAACAAGACTCTAAGTTTTGTAAAAATATAAACCAGTGCTAAATGACACCTTTATGTTCCACGCCTGAATTTAGATTACTTTCTTTATATATTATTTTGCCTACCATGTCAACTTTTACTTTTCATGTATTACAGCTGCTACACCAGCACTAAAAAGACACTAAACATTTTACAACAGTGCACTGAGCAGCATCAGAGTTACTACATTTTTAGCAAATATTTGTTGAAGGAGTCGTTTCTGATAAGATGGTCTGTCGCAGTCAGCGCCTCAGGCTCCTCCCTGGACATCAGCAACCAGGATGGTGGGTCCGTTCCAAGGAGAAAATGTGCCATGACTTCACTCGGGCTGTAAACATACACATCAGGGCTTCGCCACGGTGATACCCTAATTACTCTATTTTTCATTCACTGCTATAACTTCAATTCTTTTAGCAGTAGGCCTGTTAGTTTACAGTCCATTTATTATTATTTTTTGCATAGAAGGTTACAACGCTTTATGAATCCATCAACATGCTCCTTAAAAATATGATCAATGATGCTGCATGAAATGCCATTCTTTAAACACTCTAGGAGGTTTGGCAACTAACACTTCAAAACAACATGGCTATATCGAAGCTCTAAAAAATGTCTTTAAAAGGAAATTGGAATCACATCCCCAAAAAGGTCTGCCGAAAATAAAAATAAAAGAAGAAAAAAATAAAAGCAAACACTTACTATTTGGCAACATTATTTTCATGAAATTATTCCTAATGTATCTTATTCTGAGAAGTAAAAAACTGAGGGTCCAAATGGACATTAGGTTAATGAAAGCCAAACTGCAACAGCTCTGTATGGATTCCCTGCCCCGGAATCCTCCTGCAGACCCCTCTGTGCGTGTGGGAAAAGCTGCTGTTTCCCCAGCACTTGCCCCAAGCAGAGCAGGGTGAAGGTGGTGGTCATTGGATCCTCCTCCCGGAGGATGAGGGCTGTGGGAGCAGGGCCGTGTGGAAGGCAGGACGCGGCACCCTGACGGCAGCAGGGCCTCACGTGTTGATCCTCCTCCATGGGATGAGGGCTGTGGGAGCAGGGCCGTGCGGAGGGCAGGACATGGGTCCTGATGGTAGCAGGGCCTCCCGTACGGATCCTCCTCCCAGGACATGAGGGCTGTGGGAGCAGGGCCGTGCGGAGGGCAGGATATGGCACGTGGGCCCTGATGGCAGCAGGGCCTCCCGCGCCGAGGCACCAAGGACGGCACCTTCCCTCAGCCTCTCCATAGGCTTGGGAGTGCCTCTAATCCCTAAGACTTACCAAATATTTTGGTAGATATTTAAATAATTCATGAATGCTAAACTCCTCTTTTTTTAATAGAAAAATAATACCATCATATTCAGAAGCTGACCTTTTTACTCTGCTATATAAAACCATTAACAATACGGAAAAACATACTCCAAACATAAAAAGCTTTGAAATATCAATTTAAAGGCTACTTTCTGCTCTATCCTTTATTGTAAATGTTACCAAGAAAAAGGCTGAAACCAAAAATCAATTTTTAATATATTTCTTCCTACCACAGGGCATCAAAAACATTAATGGTTTCTCCATCTACATGGCTACTCTTACAGACTTTGCGCTTTCCACATTTGCCTTTAAAGCGTGATTAATGTATGTTTGTATATACACTTAAAGCACTTCTGGGTGTAAATTAATTAACAGTAATGCAGTACACGCAAACAACTTTGCTTTTGTTTGATCACCCAGAATTGCGTTTTGGCATTTACAGAGCTGCCGTCACTCAGGCAAGGGAGAACGTTGCACATTTTGTACCAGCTTCCTGGCTTCCCACTGAAGGGCAGACCCAGGCAGGAAGAGGCTGCTGGGGTACCCAGGTTTGGAAGTCACCCCTCTTCCGGGAAACCAAATTAGCTTAGATTAGGCCTTTTTTTCCGCAAAGATTTCTGCCTTTCAAAGGCACAGGGGCAGTGAGCAGGTTCCACAAGCTCTACTGCACAACCCAGCCCCTCTGCATCTCCCAGGCTCTCACACCTCTTCTGCTCCAGCTACTCCATCACCTGCTCTGAGACAAGGGTGGAAATTTCCTCTGTAATCAACACAGAGACCTAGGTGCCTTTGAAAGCCTGCAGGGAGAGAGATCTGGACCAGGAATCCAATTCATTTGGGGTAAGGAACCTATGTCGTGTGGACCTCTTCCCGCTCGCGACATAGGAATTGCAGGTCTTTCCTTGGGGAAGGAAGGCTGCTTCACCACCCGCCTCAGCCAGGAGAGCTGTTCATAGCCCAGATATATTCATCAGGTTCACATAACACACTCTGTCGCAGATTTCATGGTAAATTTGTCTTCCTATCTTTCCAGATCACGGTCCTGCTCAGGAATATGATATACACGTGTACATTATTATTACCCTAATAAAACCATACCACACAAAACCTGCATGCAAGTCAATGCGAATTACTGCAGTCGGGAACAGAAATAGCCACACATCTGGTGGCAGGTTGTGACAGTGACAGACACACACCTCACACACCGGATCAGCAAGCTGAGAAAAGACAACTAGAGGAACCAAGAGACTTCAAAATCACTCACAGGGAGACATCAATCTATGTTTGCCTGGGCTTCGCGTTTTCCTTACTCTCTTTTACCCACTTCGAAATTCAACCAACCTTTTAAGATTGTCCCATTCTTAGGAACACTTTAGTCAACCCACTGTTTTGCTCACGTGGAAGACTGAACCCAGTATTATTGGATATTATTGGAAGAATATATGTGGGAAAAGTCTGCTCTTCTAAGGTATTAGAGAAAACTCTCCTTCTGCCTCTAATCATATCATTTAAGGTCTACAGTGCTGCACATACGAAGCATCTTCCCTGGTCAAGTTAAAAGGACTGGGCTCTACCGATGCAGACAAGGTAAGTATTTCTCTCATCATACTATATAGTAATTCTAGTCCAAACATGCATCAACACTGAAACTAACTTCCATGTCATTTTTAAGTGACAGTTCCAGTGTTAAAGCAAGATAAACAGCAGAGAGCCTTTAAATATCCCTGGACCACAGACACCACTGCAGCACCGTGGTGCAGCAGGATGAGTTCTCCTGCTCCTGTTTGCAGTTTTTCCAATAAACATAATACCATTAAAAGGTATTTTTCATGTTGGGAATGACCGTGGTGGAGCCATAGGCACCATAATACTACTGTGGTAAAACCTGTTAAGCTCCAGCAAGAGAGACTGATCACAGTCAAGAACACATTTCCTGGAAGGAGCGTAGCCTTCTTAAAACAAGGTGTGAAATGTTAAGTCTCTCAAGAGAAACAGATTTTA
>JAUBOD010000924.1:3423430-3443334 GCA_032353885.1 Nothura maculosa
AAGGATGTGCAGGACACCTGCACTCCTGCCTCCTGCAGCAGGAAGCCCCCATCCGTCCGACACAAACCCTGAGGGGAGGAAGGTGCTCAGCGTGGACCATGAGGAAACATTAACCACCCGAACCACTTCTCAAGGCTCCACAGGCATTTTCAATCGCTGGCCATTTTAAATCAAGGGTGGCTGCTTTATTTGTAAAAGAGATGCTCTTGTTCACACAAGGATTATTGCAGGCAAGTTCTATAGCGTATGCTATAGAGGAGGTCAGACTAGATTATTACAGTATTCCCTTCTGGCATTAGAATCTATGAATCTATAAAAGAGAAAGCATTTAATTGATGAAGTTTAGCCCCATTAGCCCCTCATTACCAGATGACATTGTCATCGTTAATCTTTGACTCTGAATGACTATAGATCCAAATTTAACCTTTTCTCTCTAATTTTATATACATTTTATATCCATCTGTGATATACACACATGGTTTCAAGGGATTATAAAAACTATCCTTTACCTTTCCCTTACATTAAACACATGGAAAACATATGCAGATTTCACAAGAATTCCATTTGCAGGGCACTGGCATTTTCCTTTTTTTTTTTTTTTTCTTCAAAAGGAGCTTTTTTTTCCCCAGTTAATTTTCAAAGACGGCAAAAGGAAAATTGATTTAGAATGGACAAAGAAGCCCAGGGTTCATTATGATGAAGCTTCTTGGCTGTGTAGAAAATGAGGTGCAAAAGCCTCTACAAAAGCCTAATTCTCTACACAGAAGCAGCCTCCTGAAGGACAGCCTTGCTTTGTGGCTCAGTGACAGTCTCTCCAGGCACAGCGGTGAGCGCAGCCGCGGCGCTGGGGCACGAGGGGCATGGGGAAGGCAGCGCTGCTGAAGCCTCCCTGGGACACCCAGTGGAATCTGGACTAGCAACCTTCTAATGCGCTTCTATGAGCCCCTCCAAAAAAGTTTGCAAAAGAAAACAGGAATGATTGAAAGCCTTGAGATAGACCATTAATTTTACACACTCCTTGTACCAAATCATTCCAACTCATTTCTCAGGCATTTACCTCACTTTTTAACTACTCCGCCTTTTCAAATTCTATTCTTGGTCAGGAAATACTACTCAAGAAACTCGACTGCAGTAAAAGCAGGTACTTTATCTGGCTTCGTTACAGGCAGTGGAGGTAAAGGAGTCTGTTGAGTTCACTTGTCTTTGGATTGGCCTTCAGCTGAAGAACAACTGTGATTTAAAGATATATGGGACAAGTAGAAATGATAAATAGAGAAAATGCAGATGGAATCTACTGCAGTCTAAGGTAAAACTGTTAATGTAATTTCATCCCAAGCATAAAGTCTTACCCTCTCCACCATCCCATGCTTCTTCCATAGCATAGCACTATTTTTACTCCTGGTACACAAGAAAGAAAAAATATTTAGATATACAAAATAGTATATTTTATAGTTTAAAGAGTGAGCCATGGCAGAGAAAACACACAGAGCCCATTGGGCTGTCGGTACAGGCACAGGCTGCCTTAAGCCCCTGCAAGCCGAGCGGCGCTGGAGCCTCCTGACGCCTGGCACCTCTGCAGCGCCTCAGCTCAGCACTGGGAGCTCTCTGCCCACGGCTGCCAGGGGGGTGACAGGGCCAGAACCCTGCCCTGCAACAGGGTTTGCTCCAAGCCAACTCCCCAAAGGGCAAATGCATGCCAAAAAGCTTTGTCTCTTTCTTTCTCCTCCTCTCCAAATTAGATAGTATCTTTCTCACTTTCTTAAATTGGCAGCTCAAGAATGAATCTCTGCCCTGTTTTTAACAGTTTGCTTCTCAGCAGAACAAAGTGAAGAGAGATATTTATAGCTCAAATCTAAAGTAAACCATACCTGAGAAGCCGGATTAGACAAAAGTCCTTTTTTATCTAAGGTTTTTGCCGCAGATTAGGCAGGATTAAGAAAGCATCCTGCTCTCCTCGTCATGTGAGGAACTGCCACAAAAGGGAAGTTTTAGCAGGATCACCATTAGCATTAAATACCAGCAATGTGTAAGAGGCAGATACAAAAGAAGTTTTCCTTACAGCCAGGGTTGCCTGCAGATAGTTGACAAAAGAGAAGAGTTCAAAACAAGTAGTTTGGGTTAATAGTGTACTTGCATGTAAATACATAAAAGCTTCAGTGCCGTAAAACTAATTTAAAAAAGGACATTTCTCTTTATAGCTCCCATGAGTATAATAGAAGCTATGATATTCTTTCCACCATAATGTAAGTTTCATTAAAGAGCTGGAGCTATAATTGTCTACATCAGTACATAGCGGCAGACTGGATAAATTGTCCACATAAATTGCTCAATACAACTTCAAGTGCCTGTTCCAGGGCGCTGGTGACTCCTACGACCGCATCGACGAGTCCTAACTAAGGTCAAGCCACTAGTTCAAACCCAGGGAGGCTTCCAAAGGAAACAGCGTGATCCCTGGAAACCCGGAGCTGGTACTGAACTCCACAGACGCAGAAACTCCCATGACAATCCACCACGGACACTATTACACGCCAGTAATATTAAAGATTTATGTGACAATTATGTATATGAAGTGATATGCAAGCTATTATCATTCTTAATAAATCAATAAAGTCAACTGAAAAATGAAACTGAGCATGTATGGAACATTTGACAGCAAATATATTTCAGTCTCTTAAGCACTGTCATTTTCATTGCAATTTACTGTCTACCATACAAGAGGGTTAAATCAGAAAAGTGAATAAAGAAAGAGAAGAGGTCTCAGGATAAGAACTGCAGTGCCCTGAAAGGCAATTTAAGAGTAAATCAACATGGTAGAAGGAAATGTTTGTCATAACAAGGCTGTAACATTTTTTTAAAGCCAGTTTTGTCTCGAGCATGAAGCTAGCATTCATTAATGGCAATTTTAGGACTGTACTAAAATATAAAATATACTACAAATGTAGAGATGTAATTTCATTGGTTTAAGGTTTCTGTGCATTATTCCTCATAAAATATGAATGATATTATTGACTTAGAAGGTAGGATGCAAAGTATCTCCCTTTTAAAGCCAAAGAGGAAAGCGGGAAATCTCTCAGACAACAGTCATTTTCTTACATAATGTGTAGGCTCAGCACTCCACTAATTTTTTTAATCTTAATTACATTTTGACTCTCTGCAAAATATATTTGCATAAAAGATTTGCTTGCCCATTTTTCACCTGGCAGAAAAATACAGAGTACTTTAATTCAGAGCATCCTGACTATTCCAACATCAAACACAAATACAACCATATAAAGTGCACAACACATGGTGTACCTTGCCTTTACCTTTATGTAAGGTACTTACACAAATAGGTATAGGAATATTATCTTAAAGAAACAGCTCTAATGAACACATGCAGATTTGAAGTTGTTAGCCCAAAGTGTGCTAAGTTGGATACCAATAACAAAGTAAGTAGCATATGTAGCACATCCACGTATATGAGGATATTAAATGCACTTCTTGAGTGCCTTTATGAGGCTCTGTATTCCCTGCCCTCTTTTGTGGAAGTTATCGCTGCATTAGATGTTGTTGAACATATTTGATATGAAAGCATTGTCTGTTTGCTACCAGTATCTAACGAGTATCTCCCCTAGAGTTGCCAGCAAGGTGCTGATTAATTAACTGAAGTAGCGAAGCTGAATCGTACAACAGCTGTTAAGAGAATTGTCATTAACTTGGTCTCCTTCCCCATTTATTCACTTTCTTGTAGCGAATCCGCTAAAGCGCAGATTTGGGAAGCTTCACATCAAACCTACCTTCCCATGTCCGCTCTCCATAGCGAAGAGGAGGGTAGCTGGCCACGGCTTATTTCCAAAAAGTGAAGAGGATAAGAAGGAGGTGTAGGAAGGAGCTCAGGAAAAAGCCACTAAACTTGGAGCAAGCCACAGCTCTGCTGTCACTTGTCAATGGCAGCTGACAATCGATGGTCCTCCAGGCAGAATGTCAAAACGGGAATCACATCTATCCTGAGCTGATTGAAAAGCTGAGCAGCCTGACAGCCTTCCAGGCCCTCTCCGTGTGCAGGGAAGGGGCCCTGCTTCCCAGCAGGGCGGGCAGCCTCAGCACTCGCACACAACAGTGCAGTGACAGTTGGCGGAGGATCCCAACCTGGAGACCTCCGCTGCCCCGCAGAATAAAGATGATTATTCGGCAGACTATAATCTGTATTAAGTGGCAGGCGGGAGGGGGGAAGTGATGACAGGACACGCTTTTGCCATTCACACACAGGCTTTCTGCATTTGAGGGAACTGCAGAGAACGAGTGTCACCGATTTTGAGGAAAAAGGTGCAATGACCATCTTCTTTCAGCATGGTGGCAATGAAATTAACGCAAGACAAAGTTCGGCCTGCTCTCCTCGGGACGACCACCTGATCACCGGAGTGAGCTCTGCTTATTCCTTCTGACATGCTCTGCCATGACATGTGCTGGAGATCGAAACGTTAACACCAGCTGCATCCCTAACTGCAAGGCTCTGCAATTTAATTTAATATTTTGCTTCTTCACACAGGACTCGCTTTATTATGCCTGACAATTATGAAAACTGGAAATTACACATGTGATTAAACACCATCTAATCATTCCACGTACTAAATAAGCCAAAATGCATCCGAAAATATATCAGGTACAATTTTCATGTGAAAACAAATGAATGCGGGAATGTGCTCCATTGATATAGATGGAGCATCTGCCTTGTGATAAAATTAAGTCTTGTGACAGAAATAAATCACTGTAGGGGAGAGTGTAAACCATTATCCAATAGGATTTTCTCTTTTCTTCTTATGTGACAGGACTTATTGGATTCCCTGATGTTAGACAGCTAAGTGCACCCATGATATGATGATAAATCAGGAAGACTACATGATTTGAAATTTAACAGCTACTTATTTTTGAGATGTTAAGATAAAGGAAAAAATACTTTGATTTCTGCAAGCAACTATTAAATTGGGAATCTCCTTTTCTGATAATCTGATACTCTCTTACTGTGTCATATCATCAAACAATGCCAACAACCAGCAGTGGGTAAAATAGATTTTGGACTAAGATGAATAAGGGAACCACTTATCTTTCTTTTTTTCTTTTCCAATATTCCCAGTTTTATCTAAAGAGCACCACATAAAGGTTACTGTTGATATAAAAATGTACTATTCTTATTACATTTTCGGTTTTGCATGAAAATATACTTAAATGGCTGAAAAAAGTTTTTGTTGCTACTTTCTACATTTGAATAAAAAAAATCCATACGCTATGTTAAAAATATAGAATAAATAATGGAACTTCAGCATGTATAGTAGTTGATAAATGTGATTCACAAAACATACCTTCATGTTTTAATAGGTTTCCATTGTTAGAAGTATACTATTAATTAGTGGAAAAAATGGATTTATCTATCCAAGATGTACTCGTAGTTCTTGTGTTTAACCCTTTTTATCACTATCACGACTTTTAGCTGCATTCTCAAAACATTAGCAAGTGCCAGGATGTAATGCAGGGAGGGCTGTAAAGAAAGATTCCTGTAGGTACCTCCTTAATGCAGACCATGAGGAGAACTACTGTCTCTTAAACATAAATAAGGCAAGAATCACAATGATGTCAAAAATTAGGTCATGATTAACATAAAAATGCCCACATCAAGGTAAGAAATACCAGGAAGAGCACTTCTGAACACAACATCAATTCAGTTGTACTGGTGGAAACACAGCAGCAGCCTCAAAGGGGCCGTCTTACAAGCATGCAGGAGGTGCCACTTTGGGGCGTGCTGTATTTAAGGGCTCATTCCATACATGATATTCATTGTAAAGCCACTTTCACTGAGCTTCCCTTCTACAGCCTGCCTTGAGATAAGCTGTGCTGGAGGGAAAGGCTGAGGGGGGAGGGAGGATGGAGGAGAGAAAGCCCTGAATGTTGATCACTTGTAATTATGGTAATCTCCTTCAAAAGCTTTAACTGCTCTAAACTCTGTCTGCCTTCAGACAGACCTAACTCCATGCGACAACACCATAAAATCTGTTAAAGAAATGTAAACTACTTCAGCTGGATATCAGCCCTTAATTAGAGCGTAGAGCACAAACATGGGGCACTTCATGCAGCAGAAAGCGGTATAATAATTCCATTATAACATGAAGGAAGAGATATAATCAGTAAGGCTCTGCCACAAAGGGTATCAGCCAGCTCAGAATCACAGCATCTAACCTAGAATGTTCCCCAATGTTACCAAAGCCAGGAAATACCTCACACCAGCGACAGGGAAGCTGCAATAAATTTGGCAGCAATGCAAACCACTCAGGACAGGGCTGGGAGGAATGGGATGTCTCTGCTTGGAGTGCTCCATCAGCTAACACTGGCTATGGCTGCCCCTATGAGGAGGGTTTTACCCAATTTTCCAACCCCAGGATTAACTTAGAGTAAGGTACTGGGTGTGCTCTAAAGCTTCCCTGCACAAAGCCTGCCAGAAGATGAACCTGGCCCGCAGCCCCTGTGCTCCTCCCCCAGTTTGAATGGGGGACCCACAGCTCCTTCCTTCACCCATGGCTCCCTCTGCCCCATAAGGAGACCCACCTTTGTGTGTCGGGTCGGCCACGTGGCAGGACTTCACTCGCAGGCCGGGCTGGCAACCAGATCGGCACTGGTGGAGGCCTCGTGTCTCCTGACGCCTGGATGAAGGGGCAGCTCCACAGCTCTACCTTAGCACAGGACTAAGGACCAACAGTCCAGAAAGAAGTGGCCTAGTTTTCACTTCTGAGACACAGAATTAGAAACTGACCTGCCCGAGTTTGTCCAATTATTCAGAACAGGAATCCAAGTACTTCCTTTCTGATGTTTCTTCAAAGATTGAGTGATCTGCCTCTCTTTCGCCTCTATGACTGTCAGCTCACTTCTAAGTCTTGTCTGCTTTGTCATGGAAAAAGTAGGATAAATTGAACCAAACTGACTGGTGCCATTTGGCCATGGTTGGTTAGACTGGGAATTGCTAGTTTTTATCATGATTTTTTTTCATGTACTGCCACTATGAAAAAGAAACCCAAAACTAGGTTGAAAAACCAACTTAGAAACTAAAACTAGAATACAAACAACTGAAATATACGAAAAGATTCTTAATGGCTTCACTAAATACAGAGAAAAATGGCTGTAACTTCACTATTTTTTTTCTAAATTAAGAGAAGTTCCTTTTCTTTAGGAGACAAGGAGATAAAATCAGATCTCAAGTTTTAAGATGAGACACAAATAAGTTCCTGGTCACATATCACCGTTGACAAAGGGAGACTGTTCAGATTAAGCAGCATAACTAAAAGACATGATTATTCTTTTGAGGAAGAAGTGTACTTAGTCTCGCCATGTTTGCAAGCTTTTCCATAAGATTTTCAGAAATATTTTGGCAGATAAATTTGGCAGGCATGTTTACACAAACAGGAAGTTTTAGGTGACTAGATCTAGCACATTTATATCACTACAAATCTCAATCTCATAACCACCCCATCATAGACCCACTGAAGCCAACAAGAATTTTGGAACTGAAGGAGCAAGAGCAAAGCCCAAAGGATCCTTAACAATCTGTTCAAAAATGCATGCAACTCCCAAAGACATTGGTCATGCTACTGCAACACTAAAATTGAAATGAAGCATTCAAAATGCAAGAAAAGCACAGCTTAAATCGATGTGGCAGCCTTATTTTGTATTGTGACTTTAAACAAAATCTCTTTCTATAATTAAGATAAAAACAACATTAGGACATTTCAATAGCCAGTGCTACTGGAAGGGGCACAATAAAACCTTAGTATCATCTGATGTTTCATACAGAAAAAAATAGATGGGTATACTATAAAACATTGAGATTTTAACTATGGTTTGTTTGAAATGATTCAATCTCAGTGTTGTTTTGTGGGTTTTTTTTGTGTTTTTTGATATATTTTGACTTCTTTGATTCTTCTGTAGCAATGTGAGAAGTAGTGAATTCCTAGAGCTAGGCAGCTTTGAGTCAACCATGTGTGAACAGGGTCAGGCTTTAAGGAGAACTAGTTCACTGTGTCTCACCCCTCACTTACCTGCCCATCACCATGTGAACACTTCCAAAAATGGAAGCATGGTAACATTAGAGCCAGAATGTGAGACAAGATAGAGGTAGCATCGCCTGTCAAAGAGCTTGTATTTCTGTGATTTCCAAGAAACTTTGAGATTTGGTTTTAACAGGAGAGTACAGGTGTGATCAAGGTACATGCCCTGTACAGCTGCAGTAACCTGGTTCCAAGACTGCTCTTAACTGTACTAAAATTAGGCTCCTAGTTCAGTAACTAAAATGTATTTACCTGCAAATTTTTCTTTTAGATAGTTTATGGTAAGATCACTTTGAAGACAGGATGGGAAGATGGGACATGGAGGAAAAAGGTATGAGCTAATCTTTTTTTTTATCCAATATGATCTATGTATCAGTGGAAAAATCTGAAGAGCAAAAGGAAAGAAGATAAGTACATGCATAGCACACAGCATTTCAAATTATTTCCACAAAAAGTTTAAGGCTGAATTTGTTTTAAAACCTACCTATATAATCATGGCAAAAAGCAACTAGTATTTTATCATTGAGAGCTTTCAAGTTTGGTTGCCCTTTAGAAATGAAGATCAGGCTACAGCAGTTCTATATACGAATACAATCTGTGATTGACAGAATCTAATCATTTAAAGGACAGAATTTGCTCTTCAAGTTCTGCTTGCAACAACTATTAGCATCTTAGCATTTGCTTGTTTGAGTATTTGCTAACTGAACGCATTATTCTGTTACTGTGGTAGAAAAATGGTAACCTTTCTTTACAACCGCAAAAATATGTAGGTACTTCTCCTGAAGTTTATCTATCTTACATACTAGGTCATTTTTAGAGAGTTTTATTCTTTAAGTCTCACAATTCATCTTTTCATTCTGAGAAAAAGATATATTGTTTATTTAACACAATAAGACCTTCACATAACTTTCTGGTATCAGCTACTGCAGTGACACTGTAACTCCTGTGTGAAAGGTTTCCTGTAATGTGTCTTGTGCAGACAAATAAACAAAAAAGGGGGAAAAAAAAAGAAAAAAAGATTAAGTACACATAACCTTCTGGCTGTCTATTTTACAGCAAGACATTTTACAGCTAAATATCTACAAGCAAAGAGAATTGAAAATTCGATCACAAAAAGACAGTATTGTGCTAGCAACCTAACATTATTTTTCTAAAGTGCAAACTGAAAAAAAAATAAAGCAAAAAAGAAAAACATTATGAAGCATGTGTTTCAAAAAGATCTGGGGTGAGGGGTAGGGCACACGAAATGCTATAAATGTGGCTTTTGCTAAATGCATGCTATTACAAACGTGTGATTGACACTAAGATAATGCAATTCTACATAAAAATAATGAGTAGCTCTGAATAGGTAATCAGGTCATTAGCAGGAAAAGTACCAAAACCCCTTATAGTAACAGTGGTCTTTGGGTATTACTCACTCGCTTGAATAACAGCAGAAAGAGCACATATCTATGTAGAACCCTGTGCAGCAGAACATGTTACGCTGGTAAAATGGGGACCACCTCAGCCATGGACATTTCTTCACGGAGGACAACTAGCAGCCAAGTTTCAGATTTACAAACTGTAGGCTGTGACTTAAACTCCAGAGCCCTGAAGCTGGCTGCACAAAAAGGAGACTGTTTTAAACCCAAGCCAGAAGTTCTTCTGCAATGGCACCTGCTGGGTAAATCAGGACTGCTCAAAGAAAAGCTGGCACAGGCCAAGCTGGAGGAAGCTCAGAAATCCATGATGGAGAAAAAGACCCAAATGGATTTTGTGAAATGGTGTCTTTCACCACTGGGAATTAAATCCTCATTTACATTTATTTCAGAGCATGAGCCCCTCCTGTCCACCCAGACTGGCACTGCATTTAAAAATAGGAACTTTCCACAAAAAGGGAAAGAAGTACCCACTGATATCAGGATACTATGCATTTACGGTAGCAACTTAGATCTGCAGATCAAACAGGTTAATCAGTAACCAGCAATCATGTTGGCTTTGTGGCATATATTTCATGTGAAATATGCTTCAAACTTCACCTTTTAGAACAATTATTGCCTTTTTAAGGACAATTATGTATTATGTATGATGTATAATTTATTCCGGAGGTTACTGGTTTATAAAAGAGTTGTAGGCAAACTGCCAAGTTATCATCTGAACTGTAGTTATGAGTAATAACAAGGGTTATAATTTACATTTGTACTTTTCATGTTTTTTTAAGTTAATGAGGTATCCAGTATGACACCTAGCACTTGCATTTTTCTTTCTATGCTTTCTCGTATTCTAGAATACAATTTGGTTTTGCAACTTGGCATTTAGACTTGAGACATCCTAAATACCCATTACTAAATTGTTGGCATTGGGACCATTTACCTAAACACAGAGGCTGCTGTGTGAATACCAAGGGCTCCTACACACCGACTCCAACATTAGTACTTGCATTGTTGAAAGAGGAAATACTGCTAGGACAATAGGATTATATTTTCTTCATAGAAAAAAAATTGTCTGTGCTATTTCCATTTCTGCCTGGACAGCAGCCACCAGCAAAAGGTGCCTCACTGCAGCATTTCACCCAGGGAACAGCTCCTGGAACAGAGTAACACCCCGTTGCAGAGTTGGGATTGAGCCGCATCCTGGTACGGGACTAATGAATTTGCAACCCTCTGGCCTAGGGGCGAGAATCCTCCTAATTGAGCCATGCTGTCACTTGCATTCAGTTTTCCCCAGCCAAACAGATAGCTCATTTATATTAAAAACCTGGATTAAATTCAGGGCAGTGAGAGATTGGGATAACCCACCTAGGGAGTAGTCTTTGTTGTTGTTGTTTGTCTGTTTTTGGTAAGAGCACAATAAAAGAGAGCTGAACATCAAGACTTAAGGAAGTCATATATTCCATCAGTCTAATTCACCAGGAGCCACCAGGATGTCCTGTAAAGAAACTAACTAAATTAAGAGACAGAGATGATGTCAAGGGCAGTGCCAGAAGGTAGAAAATTCAGGAAGACTTGTTGTTAAGAGGCTCCCTTACATCTATCACCAGGGAATAATATTTATAAATCCTGAGTCTGGCTTTGGTGAACATTAGGCTGGCAGGATCACCGAGTATAATTTGTCCTTCATACCCATGGCACTGCTAATGGCAGCCCACTGGTACCTTTGCTTCCCATAAGAAATTTGTAATCACTTCCTTTCTCCCTAGAAAAAAAGTAACAAATGATTAAGTCCTTGGCACATACAAAAGAAGTAATACTTAGATGGTGCCATGCCTGGACTTTTCGTCAGTCATCTTCCAGTCACGGTTGTTAAGTGCTACACTGGTGCCAAGGATTAATTATCTGAAAATCAGCGCTTGGTGATGGACCAAGTCTTTTCTCATCATAATTCAGTACTACCAAGCATAACAGTATGGAATAAATAAGCCCAGGCATTTGTCAAGAAAAGAGGACTGAAAGAAAGGATGGTAGAGCAAAAGGAAGTTTTGCAGGAGTCAAGAAAGTCATGCTGATTCATATGCCTTTTACCCCAGTATCTCACTCTATGTCTCTTCATCCTCTAAACTTCAGGGGCTCTGCTGAAGTACCTGAGCCAGCAGGTGGAGGCTCCTACCAAGTCAATGAAGGAAACAGGCAAGTGTGGAGTGTGATCCTCTCCCACTGCAGACTTCAAGGTTCCTAAAGACCTAGAGGTGCCTTTTTTCTATCCACTGACAATACAGAGAGCCAAAGGTTGTTCCCTGACTGTATGGATCCTGGTTCCCATTCAAACCTGAAGTAATCTTCTCTAAATTGGAGGAGAGAGCTCTTGCAAAATTGCAATATTCAACGGAGCCGCTGACACCAGCAGGGCCCCCTTCTCCCTTTATTTTACATTTGCCAGACTCCAACTGCATGAAGGAAACTGGGGCTTGCTTCTAAAACACAAATTTGTTCCAGAATAAATCTCTTCACAGTTACTGGATTACCGGGTGTCCCTTTTGTCTAGCAGGAGCCTTGGGAGATTCGCTTGTCACTGCTGCTGCATTTCCACAGGACAAAATCTTCCCTTTCTCAGCAGTCTTCTACAAGCAAAGCAGTTTTAGAGTTCAGCCTAGATACTGACAGGAAGAGGGGAAAATAAACTGTTCAGGGAAAACTGAAGAGTCACAAAACTTCAAGAAAAAGAAGAGGTCAAGGGCTTAAATCTCAAAGCACTTGCTAAAAGGGTGCAAGATGCAGAAGAATGGTTTCCTCTGCTTACTAGATTTTGAACAAAAGCCATAAAGTTTTAGATGCTATAGGATTGGATAAGAATCTTTGGATTCTTATCAACATTGTCCCATGTAGTAAAATATGAATAAATACTCACTAGAACCCTGGAAAACAGTTCCAGACTGCAACTCCTCCATCTCCCACTCTACACTTAAGAAAAGGCATCAAGACAAGATGATCAAGAGGAGAGACCCAGTGGCTTCACTACTGTCTGGGCCACCAACTAGGTGCCTGGAGTGGGTACATCTGCAATTTATAAGAGGGGTTTATTTATAAGAGGATGCTATAAGCCTGGCAATAGGCACATGCAAGGCAGAGTAGGTAGAATCAATGGTATACTAACACATATCTTAAATTTAGAGAGAGATTTTTCTTCTCTGGTTTAGGCTTCTGGATCTTCTTGATGCCACTCACAGAGCTGGAACACTCCCAGTGTCCAGCTGAAAATGGACTCGCTGATGGCTTCAAATGAGTGGAGCAAACTTCTATGTGAATGCTCACATAGGATGTTCAATGAAACCTGGGCACTCCTAAAAAGCGGAAATTATGAGAAGGAGGGCCCCTGGATTTTGTAAAACAATGGTCTTGGCTAAGACCCCAGTTGGCTGCCCTTATGTTAGAGAAGCTACTATCATTTATTCGGCATCCTAAGTAATAACCACTTGAGAAGCAGGGTGTCATAAATAGCTGCCTGATGGTCCTCCCACTGCGTGCTGGCTAGTGCTGTAGAAAAGCCTGCCTTGTATTTCTGGCGTCTATTTTTAAAAGATAATTGCAACAGAAATATGCAAACCATTTGTGTTGGTGAAAACAGGTTTTGTAAACTGTCAACAAGAGCTTCTTAAATATGTATGTAGAAAGGTTCCTAGATTAGAAAGAGATAGATACACAGTTATTTGCTAGACTGAACTGCTTAGCTCTTGTTCATTAGCACACAAAAGACCAGTAAGCACACAGACACATACACAATATATGATACTGCAAATAAAATTCAAAAAGTGATATAAATTCCTCCCAGGATAATTGTGTGGTGGGGATGTATTAAAAACGGCCTTATTCTCAGTCTATTTAGCTGTAAAAGCAATGCAGTTCATTAGTCACTCTTCTGCGCTACTCAATTACAACACGGGAATTTTTAGGTCACTTTATATCACTCCTCTTTAGGTAGTTTTAGCAGGAGCCCACCTAAATATTAATGCCCTCCATTGATGCTCTTTATTGCCCTTTATAAAACAATGGTCCCGCACTGGCTGCAGCACCCGGCTGCCGTAACCACCCACAAAAGTAGAACTGGCTGCAGGGCAATACTGCTCAGCAGGAAACAGGTTTCCAAACGGCACGGAGCACTCGGCCATCGTCCAGCCGAGGCAAATTCAGAGGACGCCGCTTCTGCCGGGCAGCACTTCTGCATCATCCCTCTCTAAGTTTTCACACTGCACCTAAGCATTTTATTACTGCCGCTCAGCCTCGGGAAATAGGGGAGCTCTTGGAATCGCGCTGTGCATGGCTCTTCCCTTTGAGGAAGCGCTCTGGGGAATGGAGCAGCGCAGAAAAGCCCAGGAGCGGGATGTTGGTGAGCGGCAGCATAGGCCCACGAGCCAAGGGGGCCGCAGGGCCCAGCGTCATGGCCGCCAGCGCCATGGCCCCTGCGGCCTAGCAGGGTGCCGTGCAGTGCGGCCTGCTCAGGTCACCCCGCATCTCCTGTCCCTCCCGCATCCCTGCAGCCCTGCCAGCGCTGCCACTGCACCCCGGCGCCGCAGGAGCACCGGGGATTGAGCCGCTTCCACATGTTCTCTCTACTTCCCCAGGCACGCGCTGTGTCTACGCTTCTACAGAGGCAGAACGAAACAAGACTCAGCTAAGCGTCTAAAATGTCCTGGGTGACTTTTTTTTCAAGTTTCTACACAGATCTTAGCGCTTTGCAAGATGTAACCAGGCTTCTCTCTCGCCCTGATTTATGAAAACTTCAATTTAAAAGGAGGGGAAGGAAATCATGCCTTATGCTGCCCTTAAATGTCAGTCAACCTTAAGACTAGGGAATAGGTCCCTACTTTTCAAATGTCAGTAAGACTTCTCATAAAAAAAACATGGGCAAGATGTCTGTATAGTTCACATGCTGTATGATCTCATTTTCAAATGTTTCTGATCTTTCCTTTCTTTCTCAGTATGGCTGGCAGGGTAAACCCATTCACAGTGCACTCCCATCTGCAGTTCCATCATAAAAACAGTTGTGTGGCCCCTGATATCTCGATCTTTTAACACTGGCTTTTTTTTCCCTCTTTCTTCCCCGGCCCCCCATCTTAAACAATACCTTAAAGTTAGCTTTAACACCTTGGAAAATAGTGCCGTAAAAATAAGCAAAAGACCGAGGACTAAAATTGAACATAAAAGTTGTTGCAGATATTGTATCTTGACAAATAGCCTCTCCAAACATCATAAATTGTCCAAAACCTCTTAAACCTTTGCTCTACATCACCCACGTAGTGCTGCAAAGGGAATAGAGCCAAGGAACTGCAGGCTAATTGAAAAATCATTCACTTGAGATACAGTAAGTATCATGCTCCAGTTCCATGCAAGTATACAGAAACTTGACACAAGTGGCATCCTCCATGAACTAAGCAATTGACTAATCAGCAAACTCAAAAGGAAAGTAATCTGTTTTTTCCTCCCTTGCACCGCTGAATTTGCATTTAATAATTCATCTGAGATGCAAAAAAATTCCTCAAGACACATGGGGTGGCAAAGGCTCCTTCCAGCCCCCCAGACGGCTTCCTCACTACAGAAAACTGCAGTATTGACTGGTAAAGCTAGTATAAGGACCCAGTAGCTGATATTTCTAAAACCCTATTATTCAAAGATCGTTATCACAGTTTTCCATTAGCAGAAGTAAGTAAAAGCTTTGCTGTATAACTGTCAATATTATTTTGGGGGAAGGGAAAAGAAGGCTCAATATTGTACTGCAAGAGGTATCACATCGATCCTCACTTTTTATAAGAATTTTTGCCTTTTTTCTTGAGGCCATTTAACATTGACTTTGCCTATTATTAATTTTACCGTCAGCAGGAGGTCTAGATTTTACAGGTGCAGTACGAACAGAAACTCCTGCAGTAGCTTTTGTTCACCTGGTATTTTGATACTCTGTGCTCCCTGTGTCCAAGAATCCCACTTGGCAGGTTTAATGTAGCGCTCCTCTACGTTACAGAGGCTTCAGGCACTCGCATTTCTGACTTTCTCCTTCCACTGGATGCATGATGTAGCGAAGAAAGGCCAGGTTGTCACGATTCCCCAAGTCTGCCCAGTGCACTAACAGCATTTACCTCCAGACTCTTGTTTCATGCCTCGCTAACTGGATTTTTCACTGTCACTCACTGCCTTATCCTTCTCTTCCCTTTGAAGCAGTAGAGGAACGCACGTAAGTCAGGACGTGTATTTCTCTCCTCTGTAATGCAATACTAAGAGCGTCACTTTACTTAATAGAACACATCACTGTACATTTAGGGATCCCTATAAAAATAACACCAGCAATAGTGACATCATCTTCGAAACAGCCTTCCATTAGCTCCTTTAGAAGACCACAGTCATCTCCCCTATCTGCAGCAACAAGCTACCCAAGTGACAAGACAAAATACCACATTTCTCAAGGTTCAAAACCAATTCTCGAAGAGCTAATCCCAGCTAAAGCTCTGAAAGCTTTGTGCACTGTGCTTTAAAATACATAGAGAAAAAGTACAAGGAAACTCCATAAGCAACCGGAAAAAATCTACCTTGGACAATCTCCAGAGAAAGAGCACATTTGATACAGATAACGTGCTAGCAAACAAAGAAAGATGCCTCAGTGGGGAAACTGCAGTAAGCACACATATATACATCATTGGATGGCACACCTTTTCTCGTCGGAGGATTAGTACGTAAAGGGAGATTAGCAAAGGAGGCAAAGGCAAAGAGAAAGACACAGAAGAACTGGAACAAGAAAATATAATTTATGGTCTTGCAAGGTGAAACAACCAGCCAGGTACTGGTTATGTCTAAGCTACAGACCCTGGAGCAGTTTTCACCCCCACTTCAACTCAGTTCTCTTCCTAGACAAATGGAAGGATGTGACCACTGCTCCAGGCAAGGAAACTCTTATGCAAATCAGATATATTCATTGCTTATCTTGATAATCGGAGGCTTCACAAGCAGCCATATTCCTGGGGAGATAGCAATTGCCATGCCTGCAATTAGTGAGAGAGCTTGAAAGAGCGCTTTCCAATCTAAAGCCCGCAAATTCCTCTAAATCTCCACTTCTAAGGAGTTTGGGAAAGGTTACTAACAAAGTGAGCCTACTGACTACAGACTTAAGCTCCTTATACAGAGGTTAATACATTTGGTGGAAATAGATCAGAGGTCCTCAAATCAAAAGAAGGCTAAAGCCTACCCAGGTATAACATTCATGAATTTGTTTCCTCATTCATTTGGTCTTGAAAATATGCAAACAAGTCTATCCAAACAAAGCCCATGAAATGATTTTCTCACCACTCGGTAATCTCCTTTTCTCAATGTCTTTCTGTTCTCTCTTCCATGAGGTACATTTTTCATATGCTTCTCTGAGGCCCTCACCTGGCAATCACGTCCCTCAAGCACAAGGCTCCTGGCCTCCAGTTGCATGGAGCTCCATGCAACGCTCCAGGAACCCATAGGCCTGGCTCCAAGAGCCTGGGATGCATGGAATGGACACCAGATTTACTGGGGTAATTAAACAGCATTTATTCTAAAAAGTGCTTAATGTTGGAACTCTAGTAGCTGGGACCTGCTAGTGCTTCTGAAAAATATGCAACAGATGCCTAAAACTGGACAGCCAAAAATATAGGCCATTCTTAAATATCAAAGCCTGTATTTCTGTGTGCTAGCTTGCATGAGCTAATAGTATATACACCTATATAATTTGTTTTAAAATCTGTGGATGGAAAAGCAGACATATGTGTGCATCTCTTTATGATTGATCATCATCTTACTTGAAAGAAACCCTGCAAAACCAAGGATGGGAAAAGATACCCTGATCTTCAAGCCATGCTCTCGTTCACTAGTGCCTTACCTTGCCAGTGATGATGCCTTGGCTAAGAGGGAGCACAACTGGGAGAGAGGCACAGAGTCCAGCCCTGCTGTCTCTAGGCTGCCCTGCCTTCATACTCAGCCATTGAGACAAAGGGATTTTATATTTTTACTTTTTTTTCCTACTGATGTCATTAAAAAGGCAGAAAAATCAATGCAATTAAATACAAAAATACACAAAAGGAAATTACAAAATATAATGCTAAATATTTAAATAGACAGTGCTGACCACTAAGATCTTTATGGTTTTATTATTTCCAGTTCACAGTGTAAATGCATCAGGTAACTCACAAAAGACCAGATTTTAACTTAGCGGTGCAAATTGATAATTATGAATAAAATAACAGCAGTCCTGTAAGAATATCCTGAAAATGCTTCCTCCTGATTTGACACTTTCTACTAAGCTGCAGTTGCTTACCAAGTGGAATATTCAGATGTAATAATACATCAGAAATGGAGAGTTATAATGAGACCAATTTGCTTGGTACAATCTTGCACCAAGGCACCTGAAGGGGTTAAATCCCTCTTTGTCTCTGCCTTTCTCAGACAAGTGCTGCAATCTGCTACACACAACACAATGCAAGGACAGAGAAACACTATTTGTTATGCCCAACATCTATGTACATTCATCTAATCTCAAATATAATACAGATTGGCAGTATAAACAGGCCAGCTGAAGCTAATCTGTGCACATTCCTCGTGTATGTAAATAGTCTTTTCCTCGGTTTGTTTCCTTAAAGTATGTAGCATGCAATTATCTCTTACGGTGACAAAGGCAATGACATGTTACTTAGCACTTTTAAAAACGATAAATTCAGCCCTAGTGACAAGGGAGTTTAGAACTGTCAGGCTATCAAGAACAATATAAAATTTTCCAATATACCTCAATAGTGATCTTTTCTGATAGTGGCTAATATCCTTTTTAGCCTTTCCAACCTTTCAGTCCAAGACCCTCTTAAACACAGGACTCCTACTGCGGTGATTCATGAAATCACATTCTGAAAATTGTTGTTCTTCAGGTACTAAATGAGATAAATTAAATCCACTGTTAGAGAGACCAAATGTGAAAAGAGGGGCTTGAGGAGAGGAGAAAAAAAAAAAAAGAACGCGCAAGGCACATCCCTGCATTCATTAACATTAAACTTCAAATAAACATCTGTGGAACTGTTGATACAGTCGATTGCACATCATCATCTTCATGCCATGGTTAGATCATTGTATTTTGGGAGTACAACAGAAATCTAACTAGAATGGGAGATTCTCAGATTAAAAGCCTCTTCCCTCCACCCTTCTTCTGATCATTTTTCATGTTTTGATGAGACTAAAATGCCACCCAGATTTTGCTGGGACATTTGTTGTCTAATCTTTTCTGCTTAACTTAGTTCTGACGCGTCTCTAATACCTATTTAAAACTGTCTCTCTCTCTGTCTGATACCTCATCTTTTAACAGATGGATATTTTTGACTGCACATAGTTACAGGCAAAGCAGCTAAGAAAAATAAAGTGCAGATGGTACAGAATGAAGTGGCGGCTGAAGCGGTGGTTCAGCAGAAAATGAAAGAGAATAAAACTACCTAGTCACAAATCTGTTCCAAAAACAGGATGAAAGCAAGAAAGCCCCAGGCCTACAATGCTTAGCATTAAATATATAGGCAAAGGAAAGCCTGCATGGCTTGTCCAAGCAAGCTTTGGGTGTTCCTGTTTGGGCTGTGTCTGTATGGTGAAGTTAACCTGGGTGGTTGCAACTGAGTCTGAGTTTCCGTGTTAGTTTAGACGTGGTGTGGGCTCCTGGCTGTTGCATGTGCTCATGGCAGCGCTTCTCCTCGGGGGTTTGTGCCAAGACACACTGAGATTCCTTCCCGGAGCCCTGAGGCAACTGCGAGAAAACTCCTGTGGCCTTCAGCAAAACAGTGGCAATTGCATTAAGGGGTTTGCCCACACCCACCAAGGTGACATAGGTGACAATTCCCACCAAAGCAGACAAGTTACAGCTTGAATCTAACTCACAGCCAGGTCTTTAGCCTGTGTTTTTACTTAGCCAGACATCTGCCTGTGTGAGTCAAGGAAAGGAAAATAGGTTTCAAAGCAGCGTGTTTTAAAAGACTGAGGTGTTAGTACATCAGAGTGAAGAACTAAGAGCTGCATAATATCCCCAGGTCCTCCAGCACAACTAGTTTGACCTACAAAGGTGGCTACTGCTTCAGCTGTGGTATTTCTGTAAGAATATTGTGATATCTGCAAATACCTGCTAGACCGCGAGCCTCCCATAGGCTTCTCCTTTGTAGTGTTTGTTTTAAATATTCATGGCCTGTTTGCTCCAAACATGCATGCTATCCCAAACAACATTCACACGACTGTGGTAATTCCCAAATTAAAAGGCACCCATTCGCTGTGGCACGCACTACACCTTCTGCCCAGGATCTGCCCGCCTATTTTCTCTCTCTCTCACGAATTCCAGCAGCCGATCAAACTGAAGCCATAAATAGTTAACGATGGAGTGTTATCTAAAGCCTTCAAG
>JAUBOD010000924.1:3445529-3504522 GCA_032353885.1 Nothura maculosa
CGAAACCCAGTAAAATGCTGTAAGAAAAAAGTATAATAGAGGACGTAAGTATAACATGCTGAGTTTGCATTGAAAGGGAGGCTTGTAAAATAAAACCAGTATTGCACAAAGATCTGGTTAGATTTCCAGCTTCTATTATTAGATAGTCAAAGCACAGGAAGGGCCCAAACAACCTTTTTTCCATGTCTTTTTGTCTGAAGATGTGGTCTATATATTGGACCTTGCCATCATCATTCACTGAGAATACTTTTTATGAATGACTGAAAAAAAGGAGATTTTATTCAACGAAATAATTTGCATATGCTAATCTCTTATAAATGCTGTATAGGATTTAGAGGTCATGAAGGGAAAATCTCAGGGACGTCTCTCTGCACTAGGCAGCAGCAAATGCCTGGGTCCCGGCTGCACACAGGGCATCCTGAGCAGCAGCTCCCACACGGCATCACAAAAGCGCTAACGTGGCTCCCCACACGAAGGGCTCCACACTGCGCGAGCTGCAGCGTGTGGGGGGACAGGCCGCATGCGGCCTCTGCTGCGCTACAAGGCCCGGAGCCCTCAGCCTCCCTCGTAAATCCCTCCTTCAGCCTCTCACTATGGAGCACGCAGAGATTCAATCCTCAAAATTCAATCCTCAACGTGGTAGCGTCGGGTTTTTAAACCAGAGGCTCCCTTCCCCTTGGCCCCAGCACACGGTGGCGCGAGGTGCAGGACTGTCACCGAGACTGAACCACTGCAATTAGGTTCCAGGGCAGCTCAGGGAACACAGAGTTTCATGGAGATTAACCTCCCTAACACCCTCTGCCGCGAGCTGCCCACCTCTCACACGCAGCAAATCAACCAGGGGGGTTTACTGACTTCGCATTAACTCGCTGCAGTGCTGGGTCTCCTTTCGGAGACAAGAGGGATGCACAACATGGAGCCACACCTGGATTGAGCTTCCAGATGCCTCACGGCCCTGGCATATGGGCATGGCAACACAAACATGTGCCGCTTCTCCGGTGATCCTTCCAGGATTATGGATCTTGGGTTAATATTATTAAAACAGTGCTGGCTTAGCTGAAAACAAAATTAATTATCACTTATGTAGAATTCTTCTAGCTTTTCATCAAAAACTGAGCACTACAGTGACTGTCGTTTTCCTGCCTTTGGCCCTACTTTGGTAGCTTTTTTGTCATGAATGGTGAGAAAGAAGAGAAGGAATTGGGAGAGGAAGAGAGAAAGAAAAGAGGAATCACAAGCAATGTAACCTTAAATACTCCATTTGAGGTTAGGAATTTTAGGGACATTACCCTTCAGTATTTTCAAAACCAGATTTTTTGCTGTGAGGCATTATGTATTTATCAAAATTCTCCATCAGTTTTCAGTAAGCTGTAATCTCTGAAACCCATGGTTTTCTACCTATATTAGTCCTGATTCAAGCATTATCAGTGGAAGAGGCTAAATTTTAAGTACAATTAACAATAAATGACCAAAGTCTAACAGAAAAAATACCATTTTCTTTCTGCAGTGTCACCATTATAATCTCATCTGGTAATAGCTAAGGTTTCTGGTGGATCCTTTTATTCAATGGTCCCTCAATAAAATACATTCCTCACTTTACTGCATACCAGGCAAAATCTGTTTGTTGATCTTCAGGGTATTATGCAAAGCATTTGGGGAGAATGACAGGAGAGAGAGAATTGAATTTTGAGGCATTTGTTTGATCTATCGCTTTGATGATTTAGGCTGATTTATATGACGGGTTTCGGTTATATATGTTATGGCTTGCATTTTATGCAGTATTTTTCTATGGCTGGATCCTCATAAAAGCTTAGTGTCCTGTATCTCTTAGTTGGACACACAGATTTCAAACAAATATTTGTCCTGCCATGTAGTATCTGCTCTCTGTCAAGAATTTCTTCTTCTGGCCAGAATTTATTTTCCATATCCTTTGTAAAATACCTCTCTATTTTACTTTTCATGTCTGTTTTTATACATTTTTTGTCTTCTACCCCTTAAAAATAAGGAGGAATCAAAATATTTTGGTTAAAAGCATGTATTTTACAAATCTAAACAGATGGATGGAAGAGCCTGTTGTTCTGAGAACTGATTTAGCACTGGATCACTGAGAAGAGCATCTCCCTTCAATGTCAATGTTAGGCTTTCTTGAAAAAGTTTGTATTTTAAAAGGTTTCTACATAGTCATATCCAAGCAGAAACGCATCCATGATACTATTAGAAGTAGCAACTGCATTCAAAGATACAGAAAACAGTCTAATCACCTGAATATGAGAAGCATCTATCTGTATAACTTAGCTCTACAAGGCTTTTTGCAAAGAAAGCAGTAACCAAAATAAACATCTGTGATCAAACACCAATTTAGCACCAACAGAAAATTGACTTCAAATCATCTCTTTGTCACTGTAATTGATTAAAAGTCAAATGAAAATTGATAACATGATTTTCTATGTGTGAATGTGTATGTGGCACAAACTCTCAAGAGCTCTATTGGCTTCATATATTGACTTTTTTTCCAAATAATGCTTTTTAAGAGTACATTAGTCAGCCCACTGATAAACTTTACATGCAGTCTAATTACTCCAACACAATGCATTAATATGCTCCTGAGACTGTGGAGTTTGGGGAAAACAAGAAAATTCTGAAGAGAACATTGAACTCAGGTAAAGCAACAAAAAGTATTAACTATTTTATTATTATTGTTTCTTTGATGATGAAATAAACTGACTAGTTTGCCTTTGTTTTACTTCTCATCTCAAACTTTTCCAACTTGTTCTTCTATTAACTCTTCTCCACTCTCAATGTCACAACTAACTTATCCAGACAGTTGTTCTTTGCTAGTGCAAAGGCTTTTTTCTTAGGCGTGGGTTACAGACGTATGTTCCTTTTTTTCCTTAACAGATTCTTTTCTGCATCACAGAACAAATGCCACTGTGTATCAACCTCTAAAGAGAATGAAGCCAACGGAGTACTAAAATGTTATTTCAACTACTGCATGGGCACTGGATATTTTTAATATCATGTGTAAATCCAACAAAAAAGGCATTTTATCACTGTATTCCTGTATAGTTTATTAGAAAACAGAGAGAAATTGTAAAATAGGCTGAAACTAGGAGCAGAAGCGTCTTGCAACTGCAAAATGCCACTTATTGAAATTTCTGTTTTTTTTATTGATGGGAATATGTAGAGGTATGAGAAATGGAGACAACTACTAGAGATGCTTCAAATACAATGTAATGTCAAATTCCATCCCTAACCGAAAGCAAGACAGATCTTTGCAAGTATTGAATTTAAAAGAAACACCGTTAAGACTTGATCATCAAAAAATATCAAATTACAGTCAAGTTTTGTCATACTATCACAGTCACTTTGCTAGCCATAAATGTTTCCAGCCTTGAAACTGCAGAAATCTTGGATAGAGAACATTCCCAGGCACTATCCCTGTGTGTCTCAGTAGAGGAGGGAGAACAGCAGGAGGACGAAAACCTCCAATGGCAGATTTGAATTCTGGCTGCTAGCACTGATGAGGACAAGGGGAATCTGCGGATGAAAGGCCTTCCACACCAGATGGCTTCAGTGAAGACATCAATAATGAGCAGGATTAGAGCTGCAGTGGAAGAAGGAAACTCGCACAGCTTTTGAGGTGGACAGGCCAAGCTCAGGAGAAGGAAGGTACCCAGGTGGGAGGGAAGAGCTGACACGGTGCTGACCACTGAGCACAGTGGTCAGGCAGTCTTTGAAGGAGAGCCACAGCCTGCAACAAGACTTTATTCCTGCAGCAAGCTCTTCGTTGGCTACAGAGTGCTTTCAAAATAAGCCACCTCTCCTGAGTGGTTTTATCAGAAAGTAGAAGCATGGGCTTTTATTAAACTACACATACATATAGAAAACACAATGAGTAATATGTTCATGGTGTTGTTTAACTTGGTAACTGAATTCAGTTGCATTGGGCACAGAGGTGTCTGTGGCTACAAGCCATGTCCCTCCGTTTTTCACTTGTAAGCTAGGCAAGAATTCCAGGTTATAGCAAAGCCTGAACACTTCATTCCTCACCTCAGCAACCAGCTGCTCTACCCCTTGCTCCTAGTATTCACACTGAAAAATAAGCATATTAGCTGATCACTGCAGTAGTAAAATGGAGTTTGCACATGTAAATTTTAGCACCTGTATATACAAGTGGTGCAATCCGCACAGACTGTAATTCCTGTGTCCGCTTTTAAATTTGCGCCATCGTTTACCTTGGCTCTTAACAATTATTATTCAGCATTTCAAGTACCATCTGTGCTGCTGATAAGTAAATGCCTTCAAGTATATTGGAAACAGATTTTCTGAAGTTTTACCTTGTACTGGGCTCAGGCAGCATAAGAAATATGGGCTCTATGGACATTAACATGTATTTAGCTCATTTTTTCATAGGAAATGGTATATTCAAAATATTTCAGATGTGTATAACTAAATTAACAAACAGAAAATAGGCACAGATAATGAATAATAAAAAAAAGACTGCACTCCAAATAGTACTTGCTCTCTACAGTCAAATTAAAATATAGCATATATGGATAACATTCACTTGCAGCAAGGGTGAATTTGGTCTTACAACAGTTAACTGTATCTTGAGATAAAAATCTGTTAAATAAGAAAAAATATCCATAAGCTCAATGCTCTCATGGCTGAACACTTCTTGACATAAACATCAGTCGCTATTAAAATTAAAATGTGAAATATAATGACTGCTATCTACCAGGCACTTGAAGCTGACTATTCTAAGATGCTCACTGACAGTTTAAACTAGTCGAAGTGACACATGGGAACGGATCCAGAGAAACACATCTTTGCCCATTGCCTTCGTGTAAATGTCAGCGTGGAACTAGAGTCTGTGAAAAATATTTTAAGCAGAATCTTTTCCCTTTAAAAGTCTCATTAACAGTTATTCGCTAATAAGTCATGTTTTCTTCTCAAATAAAATCAAGAGTTGGTCGTAGTCAGTGATTCATATGTTCCTAGAGGGCTGTGCCACCCAAACACATACAAATTCCCCCAGCTGCAGATGTAGCTAAGTTTTCTGTAGTATTTGTTTTTAAAAATATATTAATAAAAAAAACAGATTAGAGAAGACAACAGTCACCAAATCACAGCCACAGGGACAGTTGCAGAGCATTTCAAATGACAAAACAGATAGACCACTGTAAAGGAACAAGGCAGTTGCCTCTCCTGATGCTGAATGACATTACTAACTATAATAGCATTATTTCTATTATAGTCATGCCTGGAATATGCTGGGCACTGACAAAGTTACTCAGACAAAAAGATAAATGCATGAACTGGGCACCTGAAAAGCTCTGTGGATGAGAAAAGCTCTGTGGATCCACATCTGTGGATGTGAATGTAGCTCCAAAACCAAAGTCAACAAGATGAAACAAGGGAGCTGAACAGACATGATGCTGTGAGGCATCTATGAAAGGCTTGGAATAAGGAGCAAAGGGAGGCTGGAATACTCAAGTCCTATCCCTGCATCCCTCAATGCCCAGACTTAAAAACTGGGGCAGCTTCGATGCAGAACCTCAAGTCCTAGCAGCTGCCCATGTTCAAAGAGGGACTGGAGGAGCAGAAAAATACCCGAGAGGCCCCGCGAGCCAGCACGGCTTTTCCTCCGCTGTCCTTTTCCTCCTCACCTCTCTGGAGCTGGAGCCCCACGCAGTTTAATTACAAACCACAGACGTGCAATTCCATTAGCAAGGCGAGAGCGCTGGCGCTACAAAAGCTCGTCCTCCGCATCCGTCACCGAGACATTGCCAGCAAGCTTGGAGGTTGTGAGCCTCTTTTCTCTGCAGGTCCGTTTGGCCTGAAAATAGCATACGCATACACTGACTGGAGTCTAACAAAGAATGTTAATTTGGGTCAGTGAACTACCACTAATTGAATTCTAATAGATGTCACCATAACTCAAGTGCTCCAGCTCTCTCAAGCAAAATGGCAGTAGACTAAAGCAGGCACTTCTACAGCCACTGAGGGAAATAAAGTCTGTCCTTCAACCGAGTTGCTTCTTTCCTTCCCAGTTTTAACTACTGTTCAGTCATAATAAAAAGCAAATGAGATGCTGGCTTGACAGCTCCCTCCAAAGGTCTTCAAGGGCAGGTTTTACTTTAAGGTGCAACGCTCTGTGTCTTCTAAAACAAACCGACCTCAAGCTACTCCATATGCAGGCACTAGTGCAAGAATTTCAATAATATAGCACTAGTTTTATTTAAAAGCATAACAGAGTAATACCTGGCCTACCTCTCCCCTACTTCCTTAGGGTCTTGTATTTCAAATAGACCTTTTTGAATCCATTCCTGGCTCCTGGTGTCGGCTGGAAGCACTAACCACCAATCTCAATTTTCCTGTGGCTTTTGGAGCCCAAGTTCTTGGTGATTCTGCAGTTCTATGTACATTCACGGCCCAGCCACAAAGAAAAAGGAGGGCTGCATTCCCAACGAAAAAAAAAAAAAAGTTTATTTTAGCAGAAAAACTAACTTTCACGTGATTCACACCAGCTTAGCTATGGGAAGGCTTCTTCTTAGCTCATCTAAAAGTAGGAGATTTACAATCAACAGACCATGAGGGTGCTGGTTTGTGCCTCGGCTAAGATAAAGTACAGAACACAAGGAGAATTTTCCACTGTCTTGCATCCTATATAGTCACTCATACCTGTGCGAAATGGATATGAAATGCTACTGAAGAACAATGATGGCATTTTGCACCGCTGTAAGTAGAGACACAGGGAGAAGGAGAGTGGAAAATCAGGCCCAGCGAGTGCCACTTTCTAAGTAGGTCTGCTTCAGCATCTGTGGCCTCTGTGTACGAGGCCGCATAGGTGAGGCTCAGGAAAACACTGTAAGCCACTGCTGGAATCTGAATGTAAAAAAGGAAGTCTGGAACTGAGATTTAATCCAAATTCACATTATGTGGTTACACGGGAGAGGCAGCTGCAAGCCAAAACACTTAACTGGACCTCAAATGAGTAGGAATTTCCCCTTTTCAAATTGAGCACAACCTTTGCAGGGAAGGGGTCAGAACACATTCAAAATCCTTCTTATTTGTCACCTACAGAAGAAAAACCAAAAATAGCACAGTCAAGAGCTATAGGTTCAGGCAGGCACTGTAACATCTGCCCAGAAAACAACCCTTTCTGCTTATTGCAGATTTTAGCCTGACCAACCTGACCAACGACCTCGCAGCCTGGCCCAGCAGGCAAAAGCACTAGACCTATAGTCAGGGAGACACATGCTCACATGCAGACTGTTCCTAACAGAAAAGTCATCCTGGATTAAATTTTAAATTTAATTTAAAGCAAATGGTGCTTTAAAGCTATTCCTAAAATGATACTGTATGTGAGTCAGTCCTTATTAGAGACCGATCAGTTTGACAAGACACACAACTGGCTCATGCCCAGGTAAGGATCTGAGTTTATCCCGTTAGCATCTGAGGTACTGGACCCCACTGGAATGATACTGGAATGACTGCAATACAATAATGGAATATTGCAACAACTTCCAGTTCCCTGGGAGATTGACAACCCATTCAGCAACATCAGAGGTGTCAAGGAAACTACCTCTAGCCTTTCCTGCGTTATTTATCCTGTCCCATCTTGTCCTCCTGCTGCCTCTTCTCTTCTATGCGCTCCATCTTCTTAATCTTTCTCTTTATGTCACACCCCATAACCATCAATTCAGCAGCGTGTGCCTTTTCTCTCCCATCATCAGCTTTTATATACCCTCCAGTTTAACTTCCTTGTCCTTCTTAAAATGAATAGCTCTCAGATAACTATAGATAATGCTTTGCATTTTGAGCCCTTATACTTTTAATAAATACGGCACATATATTTGTCTTAGGGCATATATATTTAGTAAAACAGTTACTCTTTTCACAGCTGTCTCACACAAGGAGAGCTCGTATAATCGTTGTCCATTGTGATTCAGAGGGTTCGTCTCTGCATTACTGCAGTAAATGTAAAGACGATGTAAAACCAAGATCTTGATCATCTGCAGCCTAAAAAATAAAATAAAATAAAAAAATCCCCTGGCAGTTTTCATCAGAGAAAGAGCATTAAACAGTGTCCTGGACAAATTCTGGCTTGTGTAACTTTTACTGCCATTTCAAGGGGATCTGTAATATTTTGTCCTGAACTGCTCCATAGCACTGCAGAGTGCTGTTGAGTAACTGTCATATTCTGCACCAACAAAGGAGCTACCTCAGTGTAACACAATCCCTATGTGGCGTTTGTATATTAATTTATTTAATTTGCAAAGCTCTTTGGGACTCTGTAAGATGAAAGAAGCTACATAAACGTAAAATATATCACCATTATTGCTGCTTCCTAACCAGCATCTTCCATTTTGTAGTTGGTATTTTTCTCCCGTAGTGTATGACCTTGTATTTTATCTAAATTAAATCTCATCTTGTTAATTTTTGCACAGTTCTTTAAACTCTCAACATCCTTTTGTTATCTCTCTTTCTCGCTGCCTTCCACTGTGTTTATGATCCTTAATTTAGCATCATCTGCAAATTGTATTGGGCTGTATATATTGTTTAAGAAAGTATTAAACAATATTGTGATCAGCAGTGACCCTTGTGAAACCTCCCCTGATGTTCTTCCTAAATTGATGTTGTAACATTTATAATTAGGAACAAGAGGACATAAGAAGAAGTAACAGACAGCAATTAAGGAAAGGAAAATATAAGCTATCAGTAAAAACTATGACAGTGAAATCTATGAGAATGTACAGCAGTTTCCCAAAGGAAAAGTTGAAAAGTCCCAACGCTTACTAAGAAATACATTAATAGTAAATAAAACATTAAATAATAATAATGTTTAGCACACAGCGTATATAGTGCGTGACATGTTCAAACCTACTCACCAAAAATAACTAGTTTGAAGAAATATTGAAAATTATGGCAGACAAAGCATGTCTGTATATTTTCATTTTATTTTTGCATGCATAACGCCGCCTCTGCCACCACTGTGACTCAGGGACAAAGCCTTGCTGCAGATAAACCCACGCCACCGCGGGGACACGCACGTTCCCACCAAGAGAACAGGATGATCCAGCACCGTCTTCTGCCTTGCTGTGCCCCACACATGCCGCTTACAAACGGTCATGGACAAGCGCTCAGTGACTAAAACCCAAAACCCACCTTTGCAGCACACAAATCCCTGTTTGCTTTACTTTTTTTTTTTAATACAGGGAATATAGAGGATAAACTGCTGGCAAAAGAGAGGACTAACTCCCTTTTGAAGACAGCCCTGAGAATCAACGTTTTGAGACTGAACAACTGCCAGCCAGACTTCTCTCCAGTGTTCGTTAATCCATTTATTCTCCAAACACTCCTTTGAATGAAATTCAGATTCCTATATTCCTCAGCTGGCAGCAGCATTCCTCTGGAGTCTTTTACCCGGCTAGTTATCTTCCCAGCTCCCTTCCTGCTTATTCCATCCTAGCTGCTGGGCTGAGAGCACAAGCCACTCTGATGCTCCACCAAGTGACGGGTAGTTAAGAATATGCTGAAGATTAAGGATAGTCTGAACCAATTTCCACAGGGTTGCTTACATGCTTAAAACTGAGCAGCATATTCTGCAGTGCTCTGCTGGAACCCAGCCAGTGCTCACATGCCTGGAAGCCCAGGGACCAGGCCCTGGCTCTCTCCATAGGTTTTGGTGGTCATTTGGTGGCTTGGTTTTCTTTGCCAGTGCCAGAGCCCAACCTCAGTACCACAAACAGGTAAAACCATGGCAGTGTTGGGTATTTCCAGTTCTGTCAATGAATTAGCAGCAAATAGCTGTAAGGCAGTACTGGAGCTCTAGGTGTTGTTATGAGGAGAAGGATCAGAATACAGGTGGTAACAGAGAGCCCTAGAATGGGGGCAAATAAAGTGAGGAGGAGGAGGAAGAGGAGCCTGAGTGCAGACACGGCTGGACAGCAGCACCCACTGGGAAGCAACAGAAGGACAGAGCATGGACCCGGAATACCTCAAGAACAACCATTCTCACATGGAAACAGAAGAAATAAAAGTGTGGAGTCTAGTTCTCCCCTCTTTAGCCATGGAGAATGTGCATGAAGTGCAGCAGTAACTGCGGAGAGAGAGGAGCTAAAGGCAGCTGGTTTCAGGGCAGCCCATGCACAAGACACCCTGATGGAAGGGTGAGAACAACAGAAAATGGTCAAACGAAAAAGGAGGGTGAAAAAACTGAAAAGCTGAGAAGAGTAGTTTGAGGAATGCCCTTGACCAACTCTATCATCCAGAACTTGTTAGAAAATCTGCCTTTGCCAAAATTGAGTTGCCATAAACGTAAAGCATTTAACCCTAAAAACTATGAGCACACAAGTAACAACAGACGATCATGTTCAAACACAGGTATTTCCACTTGAGGCACTTTCCAGAGTTCTACTTTGATTTTCCAGGGACTGAGCTGAGGGTTGAAAGTGCTTAGGAAAGGGCTTTCAGCGCTTAGGGAAACAAGGCACCCGATTTGCAGTTGATAGAAACAGGCACAGCACGTCCCAGCTCCCTGACCTCTGCGGCAGTAATTTACCTGGGCTGAAAAACAAGTCCCGCTCCATGGAGAAAGGGCTGCTGCCAGGACGCCCTGAACTCCGGCGTCCTTGCGAGCCCACCCAGGCCTCTCAGCACAAGCCTGGACAGCTGCAGGGGGCAGCGCCTGCCGCGGGAAAGGCCCAGCAGCGGGGCCCTAGCGGGGATTTTACTTGCAGACCTTTTGCAACACCTCAAGTGCTGCCATCTTGTGTTGCCACTTGGGCTTCCCCACTTAAAATCCTGCATAATTTAATTCCAAACAGCTTTTACTGTTTATATATGTATAATACATATATTTATATTTATTTCACAAGTCACTTGCTCTATGACTTTCAAAAATAAAACATTTGTTCACTTTCCTATATTACAGGAGATTCACACATTACAGGAGATTCCCTAGAAGTACGTGTGATAAATGCTCCGAATTTAAGAATTAAAGCCACATTAGAAGGCATTGATTTTCTCTACAGTAAGATGAGCCTCTCTGGGAGCTGGATGGAGGTAGCGAACTGAGCAGACACAGCACGATTCTGGTGAGGGGGAGCATTTGGGGAATTACTCCCGCAACAGGAAAAATTTGTTTTAATTAGGCTGGTCGGTGGTTCCCAAAGCAACGTGCTGTGAGTAAGGAAGGCAGAATGAGCATGGGGCTGTAAACAGCTTGTTGTGCTCCCAGCCTGTGAGTCACAGGACTCAGGCTCTTGGCTCCGCTGCCGTCTTGGGAGCGCGAGGAGGGACGCGGGAGGCGCTGGGTAGACATCCTGTCCCTTTCACTATCCCGCTCTGCTAGTGAAAGCAGGCGAGGTTTTATTCTCCTGGACAAGGGAAGAGATTCAAGGAAGGAGATAATAACAAGCAATTAGGGCAGCAAAAATATCCAAGAACAAAACTGACCGAAAATAATAAAATTAAAAAGTGAGTTAGAGAGATTTTGTCATTCTGTCTTAGATTATGTTGAGGAGGCTGAACTCAATTTTATTGAGAAATCAATTCTAATTTGGCACTCCGCACGGTATCTGGCAGAGGACGCTGGTAACAGTCTCCATTGAAATCTGCCAGCTAATTTACTTCTGCTGACTTTACACTAACAAACAGAAGCAGGAAAAAAAAAAGTTGTGTAGCACAGATGACATTTCCCACTAAACATCTCATACTAATACACATCCTGAATCCTCCCACGCCTGCATTAGAAACACATCACCTTGCAAAGGAGGAGGGGAAAAAAAAGAAAAGAAAAGATCCCCAGGACAAAATGGTTTGAGCAGTCGGCTAAAGGTCAGGAGTACAGTATGTATCCTGCAGACTGGGCCTGTACGTCTTAAGATTAGCTGGAAGGAAGAGCTTGGAAGCAGATTCCTCTGTCAGCTGTTATAGGAGTTTAACATCATCCGTCCTCCAATTAAACTGACCGTAGAAGTCCAGTACCAGCAACTTTTATAGACACTGCCTCCTGTTATTGATTGTCAAAAGAAAAAAGGCTTTTAAAGGATTGTGAATTATTGAAGAAAATGTGTCTGTAGATATTTCAGAAATGTACTGCATAAAATTTATCATGGGTTACGTGTCTGGGAGCACAAAATGTGCTGTTTAATGCTATGCTTTACTGACCTTTAAGCAGTGGCAGCTGTCCTAACTGTATTTGCAGCTTATGTGTATTCACTCAGAATTTATACAAAATATCATTTATTTTTATGAGGTTTGTGCCACTAAAGATTTTGCTTGCATTGAGACAACTCTTGCCAGGTGCCTTGTTCGTAGGACTGTTTCCAAACATGAAAATAAATACGTAGTGTGAAGTTCTCAACCTGCATGCTTACTAGTGCGCCCTACTGACAAGGGGCTGTATTTCAATAAGCAGTTTTTACATGTGGACAGCATATATTTCTTTGGACTATCCATTGCCTACCTTAGTTTCTAATAAAACCAAACGATCCTACCTCCCTGGCACAATTGTATGCTCTTTTTCAGGGAAGGTTTCTGTCTTCAGTTAAGTAATATCCATACAAAAGCCCCAAATTTAGAAGCGCACAATGACTTATATTTCCTCACTCCTTTTATAAACCAGGTTCACTGCTCCATAAGGACCTGATTTTACCCTCTCCCTCTCAGCAACATTCTTTAAGCCTTCACAAAGATCCATTTTCCCTTTCTTATTCCCAGAAGCCTGCTAAAACTAGGGCAAGATGGCCTAAAATTACAATTTTCCTCAAAGTCCCAGAAAACCTAATGCCAGCTGCACTTCTCCCTTGTAGCAGGGCGGGAGCCTGAGCAGCTGGGCAGGAGCCCAGCCGGCACCTTCGGAGCAGGCCCTGGGCCTGGCCTTTCAAGGACACCTTTCTGCTTAGTCTCAAGAAGCGGTTCCCCCAAAAGCTACGGACTTTTGACCCAAGCAGGCATTTCATGGCTCCAAAAACCCGACTCCAGAAAGGCTGAACGTTATCTCTGCGAAAAGAAATAGGGTAAAAAATGAATATAACGGCATTGTTCTAAATAATTGATGCTACAATCTAATGCTATTTCCCTTTGTATTACTGCAATCTTCTTAAAAAGATTTTCTCAAGCTGTTTATTATAGCAATAACTATAATTTTTCCTTCTCTTTTAGCAACAGCGCTTCACACATAATGTCGCCTACAGATAATGTATTAAAGATATAAATAAAATAACACAGTATAGGAAGCAAGTTGTTAACCAACCAAAATGTGTTTTAGAGGTGGATTAGCTAGAGCTGCGGCTTTTTTGAGTGTTTGCTGCCTCTGGTATCTCCACTGTCTGCTTTCTGTCTGTCTCATTCACTGTGACATTTCTACAGTGCTGTGAATTAAACCTAAACACATTCACACTTTTGTTTTTCTCTCCCAGTGAGGCGAATAAAACAAAGAACAGAAAGAACAGCTTTGAATGACTAGAATATAGAAAACCAGTCCCCAAATTTAAACACCCTATTGACTCTCATTTTGTGTCACAGCTTTGAAGTTTCTCCAGAAAGCAGTCATTTCTTAAATGTAAAAATGATTTATTTTTTGTAATCCTCTGTGGGCAGGGAGCAGCAGAGCTCATAGGGAACCAAAAATGAGTGAAGTAACGGGTCAGACCACGCAGCGGGCCAGTGCAGAGGAGCAAACTGGAGGTTATGGCTTAATCCCTCCTTTGGAGTGCGCGGGAAGCCCAGGGGAGCGCCATGCTCAAGGAAACAAGCCTGGCCAAGCTGCTGCCATGACCCTCAGCCCTGCAGCAGCGAGTCCCTCACAGCACCGTGTTCCTCCCTTGCTGTCCTGCGCGCTGCAGTGGGCTCCATGAGGGAGAAGGCAATGGCCATTCCATAGGAGGTGCCAAGGAACACCACCTTCCGTGAAGGTTAGCACGAAGGAAGACAAAATGGTGGCGGTGGCCTCAGCTGCGTCATGACGAAGGGGCCTTCAGGGGCCCTTTGCACTCCTGTGGCAGCAGCACTCAGCGAGGCTCGGGCCTGCACCCAGGACACCTCCTCGTGCTCCTCTGCCCATGGCCACAGCCCATCTCCACGTGGTAACGGCCTGTCATAGCTCTCCCAAGGGCGTGATGACCAACCCCAACTGATGGCCACAACCCAGAAGAGGAGCGAACCGCCATCAATGGGAGTTGCATCAACACGGCTCTTCTGGATTTAGGCCACAATTTTTAATATGCTTATGCCCACACTCAACTAAGCTGTAAAGTGCTCCCAAATGATCACGTTCCCTTAATACATGATGAGTTTTAAGGAGCTGACTCCTTTAAAAGCTGAAAATTGAGCCTTTTTTTAGCAGACAGCAATACAGACGGCCTACCAGTGCTTCCCACCTGAAGACCCAGTGCAGTTTTTGTATCTGCAATACTGAGGCGTATTCCAAGACAAATGCTGTTCTAATTTGCTGAAGGCACTGAAGACCAACGCACATTTCAGTGGAGGAAGTTATGTGTTTTAATTGGTTTATGAAGACAAAGCATATGCCATGACACAGTTAAATGATTAACAGATTCCTACGAATGCCTTTGGCATAGAATATCTATACATTCATTAGCTGGAACAATTCATCTTCTTGATAAAACTAAAATTAGTTATACAGCAGGTTTACTTTTTATGATTAATAAATGATAGAAATCTAAATTATCCATCTGAAATGACTGCTTTCTTAGCTATTAATCTCACATTTATCAGCTCCTATAATTCATGTTATTAGTTTAAAAATCAATTTTCCCAAATATTTTAACTTTCTTATAAAAAAAAAGTAAAATACAAGGAATAGGAAAGCAGCATCTCCTTCCCTGTGCTATTTAGGAGTGGATTCTAAATCAAGATACAATGTTGGGTGCACTCTACCTTTAAAACCATAGACACAAAACATAACTGTGCCTACATGATAAATGCTATAGAAAAAAAAAGGGAGGAGGGGGAAACTGCCCAGTTATAAAATGTCTGCAAAAAAAAAAAAAAAAGACCCTCGTTTGGATTTCCCAGCTTCCTACAGCTGTTTTGCCAAGAAGCAAAATCCAGCTCATTTTGCAGAAAAACAGCTTAGGACAAAGCCGAGTGGATAATGCGCTAAAAGGTCACAAGTGCGGCACCGTCTGCGTCCCGGAGCCTGGGCTGCCACATCCCAGGTTTAGCTGGGGAAAAAGGGCTGGGAAAAGATCCTTCTGTCAGCTATTTAAAATGTTGAGGCCTTCTGTCCTCCAATTAAACTGATCAAGGGAGTCCACCACGATTAGCATGCGACCGCTGTGCAGCATTCCTTCTAAACACCGAGGGCTTAGTAAGACATTGTAGTTTAGTCATGTCATTCCTGTTGTCAAAGGGTGATTATTCCTAAATCCCGTAGCATTAGGAAAAAAGAATTCTTCGGAGAGTCAGAAAAACTAACTTCACAAATTTGTAGCATTTGTAAAAAAGGTGGGGGGGAGACAGAAAGCTCAAAGCTGATGAGACCTGTGCTCCATTTCTTGCTCCTTACCCAGCGCTTCCTCGGGGAGACCCCCTGGCACAAGGGCAGCGGCACACATGGAGGTGGCACGTTGGGGCCCACAGACAGAAGGAGGAGATGCCATCATCACCTGCCTTGCTGGCTACCTGCTCCCCTTCCCTGCTTGGAATAGTCCCCCAGGAAGAAGGGAAAGATGATCCGATGCCCATGGCACAAGTGCTCAATGTGGTGCGCTGCAGGCATGGGAGATGGCATTATGGAGGTTGTATGAGTCATCAGTCAGAAGTATTTCAAGAAATAGAACATTTTTGGTAAAAACATGTGTGAATTCCACAAGTTTCATCAACTTTCAGCTGTATATCCCATGGCCACACATTCCCCTTAGCCATACACTGTAACATATTTCATGGACCCACTGTGCAGCTGAGGGGAGACATGAACACAGAGATGTGAACAGGCTGAACTCTGCAACCCGAGAAGAGCACCAAGCGTTTCCTTGGAGCACCAGCTGCCCAGCTCCAGAGCTGGACTCCATCTGCCCCGACTGTGCAGCGCAGCAGCCCAGCAGCAGCACAAATCCCCCAGAGGAAGTTCAAACCACAGGAGATTGGCACCTTTCTGCTAACCAGCACTCCAGTGGGAATTCAAATTATGGTCTAAATCTAAAACATTTAAGCTTGAGAAATGCCTTTTGATTATCCTGATACCTCCTTTGAAAGGAGAATAATTGGCCAAGGGGAAAGATCACATAAACTAAAACATCCAAGCTTCAATGCCTGGCTCAGCATCTCCATGAACACTCATATTTCAACACGAGCGGAGCTCACATTAAAGGCATGCATTAGGTGAATTTTGAGAGACTTTGGCCTGCACTTTATTCAACAAAGAACTTTTCCCATTACACAAGTGCCTCTAATCCTGGCTCAAACTGCCTAGTCAAAAACGCTACTTGATTAATTTTGTCAGTTGTCAAATAAACTGCTTTCAAATAAAAAAAGTTTTGCAACAGTTATGCAGGTTCAGATGGAAAATCCCACTGTGTGTAAGTGAACCAATACACTGAAATTCCCAAGCCGTTTAGCTTGCTCACCATATTGTTACGCCCAGCAGCTAACACAAGCGCATTGTGGGCACATGTGCAAGTGCTTCATTACACTCGGATGGACGTATTCATCTCCAGTGCACAGGACTGCAGAAATGGAGCTGCTTTCTATGGATTTTGGCAGAATAGTACTGGTGTTGAAGGACTGTGTTTAAGAAAGCTTGGGTGCTCTTTCTCGTAGCATAGTGGGGAACCACAAAGCTTGAATGATCACACGAGTAAAACCGAATTCCCAGTGACAAAAGGCTCATAGTTATATGGCACCATTCTCCAATACAGGTGCCTACCCATCCATGTACTTCACGTACATAAATGTATGCTGTACTGTTCTGAGTTATCAGGTTAAAAAGAAGCTAGGAGGCACCCCAAGGAAACAAAAAGACAGGGTTTATACCATTTACATGAACATATAAACGCACGTTTTTATATATAAATATGTCACAGAAGAAGTAATCTTCAAATGAAATGCCCTTTTTTACTACCAAATCTCTTTAATGCTAGAAAAACATAAACCCAGCTTATAAATAAAACTGCATAAACACTTTGGTACTGGCAATAAATTGAGAATAATTGACCTTGTCCTATCAAAGGATGAGTGTATCTTTAGATCTTAAGTGCTGTGAATGGTTATGAACAGGCTTAAAGTACTGAGCAATAGCAAGCTAAGCACAGCAGGCACAGTGCATTTCACAGGGTATTAAATAACTGAGGTTTGTAGAACCTCTTCTTCAGTTTAGTCTTAACGCGTTTGATTTCTAAAACTACAGTCCATACAATATCACACGTTGGCCCTATTCCTCTTTACACTAATTAGGCATTTTATTATCAAAAAGACACCTCACACTATCCTGGTGCATCTATGACATTTATCTTACTGGTATGTGACGGATCCTGGCTTTTGGAAAGACTGACACTGTCTTGCAATGTGAGGGAATATTCCCCTTTCGGTGCTCCTGATGAGGAGCATCAAGTAGAGAATATTTCCTCGGGGTGATGAAAATCAGGTAAATCACTTCATGCTCCCAGCACAGGGCCTAACCCTTAAACCCAGGAATGGCCTCATCATTGACAGCACTCTGAAGAGGGAACAACACATTCTTCCTTCCAAATGTTAGTGCTAAAAGTGTTCTGTCTAATGTGACAAGTTGAGTAAAGGTCAAAAAGTACATGGATAACATCACAGATGACAGAATACCAGCACTGCAGCCTAATAACCCTAAAACATAACTTCACTGGCATTCATTAACTGCTTCTGCTCTATGAATAGGCTCTGTTTGCTCTCAAATCCTCCTCGATAATACAATTCTCTGTGTTAATACCTGAATTTCAAGAACCATGTACGCATTTTAAAAGATATAAAAAGATATTAAAAAAATGAAACGCAGCAATTAAAAGAGTTATGGTAGATGGGCCTGGCAATGTATTTCCAGCTCTGATCTGCCTCTATCCAGTTGCTGATCACTTGGATCACCTTTCTTCCTGCTGTCCTGGAGCCCCTTCAGACATGTACCTCCTTGTATGCCTTAAATACTATATTTGGTAGCAAAAAATGTTTACAAGATTAAAAATTAATCACTAGTAAATCTTTTTATGATCATATTAAAAATACAAAATTAAAAATAGCAGATTCAAAAGTTATCCGTTGGTGATCAGATTGTGACCATTTTCTCTTATGTAAAACAAAAACGAAAACCAGTCAACTTCACTATTTGAAGGAATTCAGCACTCAGAAACACAGCGCAGTGGTGCGATTAGTTGCATTACACCTGAATCTTGGATGCTGTAGGTAATAGAATCAAATTTTCCAGCATTTTCAAATCCAGCACCTGGGGAACTACAGGGAAGCCTAGTAGAAAAATACATGAAATTGTAGATGATATTGCATGCTTGGATCACTGGGTGTTTAATAGCCCTGTTTGGCTACCCCCAACGCAGAAGAACAGTGCCTTCAGCATTGTGATCAGGTGAAATAAATACTTTTAAAAAACGACTCTGCAGGTTTTTTATTCTTGCTTCCATCATTATCAAATGGCATTCATATCCTTGGAAAAGTGGAAGAAACAAACTCCCCAAACTTTGATAGCTTCGGATTTCTTATTTTGTTGCTGGATGTGTGTGAGAGATTTCTTCCAGCTAAATGCCGATTAAATGTCCTAGGAACAGGAAATTTTACAAGGTTTAAGAATGGCTACTCCAGACTATAACACAGTAATTAACATGACTATTTTATATACTACTTCAGCCAGGGATTTATCTTCCTTTCCAAAACATTCAATTTTCAGTATTACCATATCTCGAAGATGTTAACTCACTACATGTGCACAGAGATTTAGAGATGTATAGCCTCAAAGATGAATACCTATAATTCACATAACTATGGTGATTAGCCAGCATTCTTCTTCAATCAGTATTAACTCAACAAGATCCTACTGTGAGGGGAAGATGGGTTCTTGGGCCTCTTACACTTTAAAGTGCTGCATTCCTAGCTTTATGGAAGCCTGATAAGATCTCATTTGAGCCAAACTACTCCCACTCCCCACAAATATATACCAGAATAAAAAACTAAATGAAAGTGGCAGGACATGTCTGCTTTTATTATGCCGCAGGAAACTGATCATCAAGCTGCTGAAGGCTCTGACAAAATGCCTATTTTTAATCAACTGCGTGCCGATCTTGATGAAAGATCTCAAATGTTTCTGAAATGACTTGAACATTTCTTGCTCTGCACCCTTCCCTCTGCAATACCAACACTGCATTTTAGCCTATGCAGTAACTCAGCATGTCAAGGACAAAGCTTAAAGTAAGCCTGAGACAGAGACCATACTCTGATTGAGCCATCAATTAGGAGGAAAATTGTGGCTTTCAAGATCTCAATATGTCAGCAGAGGGATTCACTGCTCCGACAAGTTGCTGGCATTGGCATTCTCAGGACATTTTGGACTACATTTTCTTCTCATTTATGGAAGCAAAATTCCTATTTAAATCAACTGGACTTACTCCAGCACCTCTGAGGGCACCTATTTCCCTAGGAGTGAACATGAAATAAAATCCACTTGTCTCTTTAAATATGCCGGACTTTTTTTTCTCTTTAAATATTGGCATCTGCACCCTGATAGATTTCTTAACCTTTAGTCTTTTTGCACAGTTGTGGTCACCCAAATATGTGACTAGTCTATGGTAAAACTGTGCCAGCTTTGTGACAGCTATAGATCTGTAGGATGTCAGAAGCTGTTCCCAAGGAAACATCAGGAAAAGGGATTATACAAGGTTTTGAAAACCTGCTCTGAAGGTCTGCTAACACGATCAAGAAAGCCCACCTTTTTCCATGAAAAATGAGAATTAGATATATATCATTACAGCAAAGTCTGAGATGATGAGAACAATAGGAGATAAAAAGTTACCAAGTTAAGTGATGAAGACAGAATTATAATTTTATCATCTTTTTTTTTCAATAGAAAAATGACTCCTTTAGGAGATAGGATGCATTCAATTTTCCAAACTATATATTCCCTTGAAAGGAATACTGTAAGCTTCTTTCTTCTTTTACTTACAAGCTGATGTTTATTCATGTGCATGGGGCTACCGCACAGACCTTTCACAGCATGATGAGTGTGCTGGCTGAAAGGTAGGAGAGAAGATGACTATCGCCGGAATTTTTAAAGCGGGATACTCAGGCTAGGCAGCTTACCCTATATTTAGCCTGCTAAATAAGCGGCCTGGTTTTTCTGAAGTGCTCAGTCAGAACCGTCAAGTCTCTCACAACAAGAGCGGGCCCCGCACGAGCGGCCTCCTCCTGGCGCTCCTCAGCGTTCACCACATGGCGCCACAGCTTCCCGCCCTGTGTGAGCCCGGTCAATGGATCCATTGCCTCCCAACTCCATGTACTGACATGTGGGGCTGTGAAGGGGCGGAGAGGCCCACAGCGCTGCCTCCTCTCTGTGGGGAGCCATGTTCACTGGTGGGATCGTATTCTCGAAGGCGACCCACAGACTTGGGCTCCAACAGGCCTGCCCCAACCGCAGGACTACAGTGTGGGCAGGCACCACCACCATGATGCAGCCTGAAGCCCTGACCCGTGGAGCACAAACACTCGAAATATCTGTGGGCTTCTCAGGATACTCAGCACTTCTGAAAATCAGGACGCTTACTTAGGAGACTAAATATGGATACATGGGCCTGGCTCTAAAAAAACTTGGCCCATTTAGGAGGAATGAATGTGCACAGACACCTTGTAGCTCTCCAGCACACAGGGCTGAAGAGCAGCTCTGGCTCTGCTCCACTCTCAATCAGTTCCTCCAAGACGGATGCTGAGCCCTGCCCTGGCATTTCTAAACTCCTTGCAGAAGGAATATGGGATGAGTTACTGAATGATCCTGTTATCATTCATCCAGAATGGTAACAGAATAACCCTTTCCTAGGGTCTTCTCTGAAAATCTCACTCAAATGCAACCATGATCTAATTCCACAGCAAAACATCTACAAACACATCATCTTCCTTCTTTTACCAAAGAAAAAGAAGGAAAAAAAAAAGGTATTTCTGTATTTCAGAAGGCGCAGACTGGTGCAGAGACAACAGGGCACACTTACTTCAGAGGTAAGTCAAGGGATCACTAGGTGCCAGTTTTATGCATCTCAGGGCTCCAGGTTGAACAGCTGAGTCCTCTTCCCATGCTTGGCAGCTATTGCAATACAGTCACCATGCCACGCTACAGCTTTTTGGTGCACCATTTCCTCACACAAACAGGAAGACAGAAGCTGTTGACTACACATTAATTCTTATAAGAGTGCACTTGCTTTCCAGACAGGCACTACAGGAAAATCACTGCCGTGTTGCCTAAACTGTTCCCTCACCTGATCTAGCAGAAGTAGCACAAACCAGAGAAACTCAAGAAACGTATTTCCACTTCACATAACTATAGACTGGCGGTAGATCCTTCCACAACCCCACCTCTCCTCCTGTCTTTCCCTGTTTCCTCCAATTCCTCCACTTGTTCATGCACTTGTTGAGTTCTGTTCTTTGGAGTGGCCTCTGATGGTTGCCCATGATGTGTCTGTACAGTGGCCACCTCCTCTGCGCCGTGACATGTGTCACCTGCTCCACATTTGGCCCATAGCTGCTTCCACAGGGACCTGGAGAGGAGGGATCATTGAGCTGCTGTATTCACTACACCCTGATTTTGCATTTCATTTCATTAATGATACAGAGAACTGATCAAAAAGCCACCACAGCAAAAATCACAAACAACATTCCATGAAAGATCAGGTCCCTCTGAAGAGAGACTTGTATTTTCTTCTCCAGAGGGACGTTATGGAGAAGAAATGCAGCCAGAGCAGATTTCCCTCTGGGGGAAGGCAGCATGCATTGTAGCCTGTGGGCTGCTGCAGTATCTCTTGCCAAGCTGGGACCCGTGTGCAGCTTCACCCGAGAGCAACAAATCAACCCACCACTTTATCTGAATTTTACATAATGGCATCACCAAAATAATAATAATAATAATCTTCTTTAAAAATCCCTTGTAAGAAGCAGCAAGGGGAAAAAATAAATAACTTGGTGACACATCTCTTGAATATTGTTGATTGACTAATTAAAATGCAATAGAGCAGAAAAAAAGTGCACAGACGATGCTGAGGATGTAATGTAAAGAGCAATCACAACCACTCAGTGGGGCTGAGCAGGTCTGAAATGGTATCTAATTCTGCAAACTCCAGAAAGGTGCTGCATAATGTAAACATTATTGCTCTGCACACTCTAATGAAAACTGCCTGCCTTTGGGTTGAATTGCATACGTATCTATTGTGCGTCCAGTATAATAAAAAAACATGCACTGTGCATTTAAAGATGTTACCTCTCTGAAGGAGGCTGAAGGAAGCCCCTTGTTACAGTAACTATGACACAATTAAGTAACAGGATGACAGTTGCTGTATTTATTATATTTCTAATGGAATAAACTTGCAAGCATCCAGACCCAAACCATATATTTCCTTTGATATCACAGCATGCACCTGCAACTTGTTATTGCAAGGACCTTTACTAAGCAACTGTATATTTAGTAATGTCTATAGATTTACAAAACTCTATTTACTTGTCCAATAATTTGGCATAGATGGGTCTGCAACCTGGCAACTGTTCTTTCCAAGAACAGAGGAACATGCTTTCAGATACCGCAGACAAACATACATGTTTCACCTCTGCTTCGGCTAAAAAGTTCAGAGATTTTCAGTGCTCAGATTTAATGCACTTTCAAGCATACATCTTTGTATCACTGACCTGCCAGCTAGCTTCCCGTCGCAGCCCTTTTATCCAGTTTTCTTCTAAGTCCTTATTCTCTCTTGTGGATGTTTCATCCATAGCTGATGGAGCCTGCACAAACTCGACTGGCCACTGGCTGTTACCCTCTCTTTGCGAGCCTTTACCGAGGCGGCAGCAGCAAGTGCCGTTCAGAGACAGGCTGTCATGAAGCAAATGTCACACCACAGGCTGGGGGCGCGGGGGGGAGCGGGGAGGGAGTGCTGGACATGAAGAATCCACATGTGGCAAGGTTTGGGAAATGCGAGCGCCAGGCGACGTGCTCCGACGGCTCCTCCGGGGGATGCGCCGCCACAGCCAGCGAGTTGGGCGCGCGACGCAGGCGCCGGGCGGCAGCGGGAGGTAACTCTAATGAGATGCAGCGTGGGCCAGCACGGGCAGCGCTCTGCAAGGAGGCACGCGCGTCTCCCGCACGCGGGTCGCGCTCCTTGCCTCTTCTGGGGTCGTTACAATTGAGGCTGCATCGGGGAGGCGGTGGATTCCAGAAAAGGGGAAAACAAACAGCTGCTGGAGCTGAGCAACAGAAAATACCTCAGTGCGGGCGTTTGAAAAGCGCTTCGTGAAGCACTTGGCAGCCAATAGCCAAGAATAACACAGGCCATTTTGACAGCGAGGGGCTCATTACCATAGGTGCTGCTGAGGGCACAGCGCGGCGCTGCCCAAGGGCTTCAGCAGGACACCAGCTTCCGCACGACTCCAAGCAGGAAAACCCGTCCCAGGCTGCGACGTGAGAGGCACCTGCCCGAGCTGCTCCTTGCCCAGCGCCCCCAAGGGCGCCTGCCACCTTAGCTGAGCACGCCACAACTCTCTGCACTGCCGGCTCCGTGGCTCCGGGACCCGGCACAGCTGCCTCAGCCTACGGAGAGGCACTTGAGTCCATCCCTTCATCTCACCCAAACGCACTGCGGTTCCCTTTGGAAAGCCAGCCGCTGTTGGAGCCTGGAATTCATCACTGGCTGAGACTGCTGAGTTCATTGCACTGAGGAAAATCAAGATTTCAGCCACTTTCAGAACTGAAAACACTGTTTCCTACAAAGAACTGTGTTAATACAAAGAAAGATGGATTAAATTTTAAGTGTGCTATTAAGTGAAAGAACTCTGTCATTTTATAAGTCAGAGAGTTGCAGCTTTAAGACTTGCAAGATTTGGGACTATTATGATGAGATTTTTTTTAAAGCCCGTTGACCATTAACATTGTTTATTTACTATTAATAGTCGCTAAGCAGACGGTGAAAATTTGGGATCATTTCTGGGTTCACTTTTGCTCCTGGGGATTTGCATTTCCTGACCCTCAGATGTTCTTCCTGAGCTGAAACTCTGCACAAGGCTGTTGAGTACAAACCGAAGCCGCTTCCTTTACACCTTTGCATAGATTACCAGAAACATTTCCATTTTTCTCAGGTTTCATACATATCTGTACAAATTTGGGGCCTTATACAGCTTGACAACATCCATGCCATAAAACTGAACATGATAACCTGTTTGCAGCATAAGCTCCTGCAAATCCCACCTGAAATGTAAGACACTATCCTTCAGTTTGAGAATTTGCCCTTTTTTTCCTGTCTGTCCCTCCTTTTTCCTTTTTCTTCAGTACGGCTACACTAATCAAGTGATCTCGGGATAGTCGATTGGGTGAAAGTTTCGGGCCATTCAGTTTGACTTTAGAACTTGTGTTACATAAGGAGAGCAAGCATGAACAGCAGATTCTATTACACATATGGATATTTTATTTTTAGACCAAGAGAGCACAAGGTAAACCAATACAAACACAGGAAGGAGTCAGATGCTTGCGCAGACACAAAGAGACCTATCGCACTAGCAACAAAAGAGACACAGAGGAATTTTTGCTAAGAAAGGACTTAGTAGAATTCTGTTTTCTTAACAAAATTCACTGCCACTTAAGACGCAACAGGGGAACCACCTAAAGGAGCCCTCCATCCGCTGGCCCGGCACTGGTGGGGGACACCCAGCAGTGTCACCAGTCCCAGCAGCAGCAGAGCATTCGAGCCATACTCGTCTGGTGACAAAAGGGCACTTGTAATGCCAATAGCAAATCACATCTCCCAGGGCCTGACGATAACAAACTGCACCAGCAGCCACAGCAAACCCTTGAGAGGAGATAAACTCTGTTTTAGGAGCACTGTCATTTGCGAGAGATGGCATCAAGGCAACAGCTGCTCTGATTTTGGAGGGGTACAATAAAATTTTTTAAGGGAAGGCAGCAGGATCTCTTTTCTCACTCTGCATATGGCAAAGACAGATGCAAACCAACATACTGACATATTCTTAGCGGGCTAGAGGCGTAATTCTAAATCTAAGGCGGATGCGACACAGAAAGGGCTGGGTGGTAATTGTAAATATTAGCAATGCTTCAAATCTAAACTGCTCTGGATTGCGGTGAATTATTTCATGACTTTCAGTTGTCTTTTTCACAACCATGAAATAGCACCAATTGTGTATGAGCTGCAAGAATACCAAGACTTTTCTGATGGAAATCAAAGTACTTTTTTCACCCACGGTATCTTTGATATGTTAGAGCCTGAAGCAAAGAAAACATAATAAAAACAACATATAGATGAGAACTTCAATTTTCCCCCACATATGAATCTGTCACTTATTTGCTAAAAATCAAATCTAACTCCACACAGTTAAAGAAGCCCCATACATCATTCTCCATAATCCAGTACTCAGCTCAAATGTACCTCACTTGAGGTTCATCCAGCACACTTGATTTTACACTACTCTAAACAAAACATCACTAGACATTACAGCTCGGAGTCTCAAACGCTTTAGCAGCAATTCCATCTCCAACAGTGAGAAAAATACCCGTGTGTAAAAGGATCTTGCAATACAGAGCAACCAGAAGTCAGAAGTCCATCCTGAAGACTGGTTTTGGTTGCAAACACAGGCTAATTTTTTAAATCTATTACTGTGCTATCTATATACTATTGCTAGTGGTGAGAAGAAACAAAATGAGAAAAATGCAAGTTGTTGTTGAATACTGAATGGTTTCCCGGTCAGATCCCAATTCTTCCGAACACTGAGGACAGGAAATGGATTCTGCTCCCGGGCATGGCCGGCCTTCCCGGCCTCAGGCAGCTGTTAAGTTGGGATGAGGTCGGCTTGGACACAGCACAGCATGGGCCCATCGTGGTTTCATATATTTATCTGTGTTCTCTTAACTGCCCCGCATATAGTCACATTTTATTTCCTTCTCCCATAACCAAACTTTGTACTTTGATATCTGTTATCAGAGTATGATATGAATTAATGAATGAATTAATCAGAGAATGGAATGAATTAAACCCAGCTCGCATGCATAATGCTCCTGCCTGGCTTTACTTTTCTGCCACACGTGCCAATGCCAAGCTCATGATAATCTCAGTTTCTGAGTTTTATCATCAGAGGACAAAGGAGTGGATTAGTAAGCTTATTAAGAGATCCCTGGATCTCTCATGGCAGAACACCTCTATGCTACATGCGTATTTGAACGCCAGGCTTTGGCATACAGCGGGCCTCGGTGCCAGACACATGGCTGGCACTTTAGTTCTCGATGGCATAAGATTGTGTTCAAAAGGTCCCTCTAGTATTCCCACAAAAGACTGAAGAGTTTACAAATAAAGGCATTTATAAATGCATTTAGTACAACCCAGGTCACAAAGGGCCATGGCACGAGAATATAATTAAAAGCCAGGAGATATTTTTTTAAAAAATACCTTAAATGTACACTGATTATGGACAACCTTAGATTGTCCCTGAACTATTCCAAGGCACAACTATTTCATATCATACAATGCCCATCTGAAAACTATTCACATAATGTTTCTTATTTGTAAAACACAATCTTTATCAATAGGTCAAAGAAGGAAAACAGGCAAGTTGTCAGGTTCCTATACTTAAAATTGTGTACCTGGTTATTTTCCAAGGAAGGGCAGAGCTGGAAGTCTAGTGGAGGTTTCCCAGGGCTGAGCTGAGATTTACAGTAGAGACCATCATCAGGTCTAGGCACCAAGGTTAAGTGTAGCCTGCCATGTAGCTGCAGACTCATTGGCTGCACCTACACCACTGGGTCGAGAAGGCTAAAGCACAAAATGCTCTAGTTCCTGACACTGCTGTCCCTGGGAGACCTCGAAGCAATGTGAGTTGTACCCACAAGTCCCAACTATCTGCTGGTGACATTGACCTCAGCTGCTTTGGGGCACCTGAATGTGAACTGCTGACATGCACCTGAGGCTCATCTAGCAAACGAGAGAAAGGCAGGCACTTCCAGAGGGCAGCTCACCTGACTTCCTCCTAGGTGCTCACCTTAGTCCGAAACAAATCATCCTGTGGAACAACATGTCTTTGCTGGAAATGGAAGGGACTGAGGGTGATGGCCCCAACTTAGACATCTAATTCCTCAGGGGCAAAGTCAGTGCAGAGGAATGCAGCTCTCCTAGATGTATGCAGCATCAGCATCTTCTGGGCAGAGCCTATAGCCAGCTTGTCTTGCTAAATACTGTCCCCATACCACACTGCTACACTGACCCATCCATCATGAAGGTAGGAGGAGCTTCTCATAACAACTCAAGAGGATTCAATCTTCTCCCATACATTAAAGAGCACAGAAAGACCTTCTCTGTACTGCTGGATTCTGGATCATTTGGATAAAAGTCTCAAACCCAAACTTAAAACACATTTTGGAAGCTATCAGTGACTAAGAAGGTCTAATCCTGTTGACCTGAGCTCATAAAATTGCCCGATTGTTTCTGGATGCAGAGCTTAGGCTATTTGAGTCTTTGGAAAGACTTTGGAAATCATTTGCTCAGAGTAGCACCCTCCTAATGGAGTCCCTGTGTGTTACTGCAATTCTGCAGAACTAACTTCAGCATCTGGCAGGCTGACAGTGCAGCAGATCCACGCAATGTAGACATACCTGCTCTCATATGTATTGCTGCATGTGCTGCTTATATTGATTACCTGTTGACAAGCTATAAATAAAGATGCCATCAGAGCACCACAATGTGTGACTTTCCAAAGGCTGAAGCAGAGTTATATTTTTCCTACCTTAACCTAAATGTCCTTTCAGGAGAGAAGGTTGCTCTGCCTTGTTAACTAGTCAAGGTGGACCTTGTTGCTCTGTCTTGCCTATCTTGCAACTTCTAAGCTCCTGACTACAAAAATTCCTCATTTGTTAGTGTCAGCCTGTCATCTCGTTGAAAGCAGAGCCACAAGATCTTAACAGAGTGGATATACACAGCTGTTATATTTATTAGTTAAGAAAAACAGCAAATGACAAGTGAATAAAGCACTCCTTGGGACGTCTGGACTACGGATTTTGTATAAATCAATATCAAGTGCTATAAAATGTCAGAAAATACCAAATGAGGAGAAAAGAATCAATAGATACCTTCTGAATTAAATGAGTGATGAATATTCTTTACCAACCAAAATAAATTAAACTACAAAAACTCTGTGTTAAAGCAATATCCAGCACCTTGCTTAAAGCCCCAAAGGGAGGCAATTCAAATTTAAGGCTGTGAGTTGAGTCCTTAAACACTGCCATTGAGGAAAGCGGAGAGCAAGGAGGAGGAGCAGGAAACAACTAAATTGCTTTGACACAAGTTAAGAATGAAATATCGACTCAAAAAATGTTCACCTTCATTCTTAATTCTCTTGGTTTTCTGGGCTTTGGTCAGAAAGGCAATGGTCACCTTTCTGCTACGTGTTTGTAGAGTGCCCTGAGCTTTAACTCAGACCCGGATAGCAATATAATGCAAACACTAACAAGAGTGACTAAGCAGTATACTAAAAGCCTTATTATGAGCTGAAGATGTACTCTTACACATTTTCCATATGCTAAAGATTGTTCTACCTAGTTTAGTTAGATGCCAGCATGGTGTAGTGCCCTGACTGGTCTAAGAATGCTCATGTATTTTGTATTTTGCTTTTCTGCACTATGGGTAGTCCTGGATCCTTACCACCTGTGGCATGGTAATCATGACATCTGATGCAAATACCACAGTGTAGTCTGGCTTTTTAGAATAGAAAACTACTTCTGATCACACTCATGTTTTGTAGAGCTGTAGATCCACCCTCTATGCAGCTTATCAATTAATCAAGGCAAGATTTCTGTTTTTAATAGGCTCTAGCTTATAAAATTCTTCTGTAATACACAGCTGCCCATCAATTACTTCCTGCCACACATCCATTATCTGTGTTTTTAACAATGAGAGAAGTCCTTATAATCAACTGCAGTGAGGCTGGGCTTGAACCATTACCTGTCCTAAAGCCCAGCTTGTTTTCCACATCCTTAAATTGTGGGAGAGTGAGGAAAGTTTCTGAGAGAAGTGCAGTGCCCCAAAGAAATACCAAAGCTCTCTCCAAATAACTTGTTAGACGTGCCCAGCTGGGATAACTGCATCCAAAGGCACAGGTTCGAGTCTTGTGGAAGCCCTGTGGAGTTCCGAGAAGTCCCACGGATGCATGAGGATGCTGTGCCCTTGAGCCCAGGCGCACAGGGCTACCTGAAGGACCTGCCGAGTCAGACATCCCACAAGCAGACCCGTCATACACCTAATAACTGAGATTAACAGTTAACACAAAGCTCTGTCTACTCAGGGAAAGGACTGTGTTATTATGTACAACCTAATGAAGACCTCTGTTTTAGGTCGAACAGGATGCAAAGATGCATAAAGACTGAAATAATATACAATGGAAATATGCTTATACATATATCTTCTGCTTACTGTTGAATACTTTATACACTGCTCTTCACTCCCCTTTGGAGAAGTAGGTCAAAGAAGGGCAGTGAAAACAGAACACAGAAAATCCCTCCTATGAAAAATGACAGGAAAAAAAAGGGATTTGTTTTGTTTAAGGAAGAAAATGATTAGTGCAAGACATGATACAATTTTCTAAAAACCACAGTGGGTCCATTCTTTCTGATTCTCAAAAAAGGAAGGACGTTCAATGAAAGCCAAAGGTGGCAGATTCAAACCACGAAAATCAAATGCTTTTTGCAAAACATGTAATTAGAGAGTGGAACTCATTGCTGAAAGAAGTGCCTGAGGGAAGGAACGTATCAACTTTCCGAAAGTGTTTGCGCAGCTATAATAGCGGGAATGGCAAGCTCAGAGCAGCGACCACTGATGGGAACTGACGCTTCGCAGCGGGACCAGTTTGTGGGAGGCAGCTCTGTGCTCGGCACTACGGGAGCAGCTGCCCCACTGCCCTGCCCGGGAGCACCCGGTGCCAGCTGCTTTGGGAGGCCACGCGCTGGCCCAGATGCTCTGAAGAGCTGGGGCAGCACAGCAATGCCTGCGTCCCTACAAACCATCTTGGACCCTACTGTTGTGCCCACGCAGGCAGGGACCGTTCTGAGTACATTTGAGTTGTATGGGGGGCAAAATGGCAGCTCAGTGGCAGGGCTTTCTCGGCACTCGGAATGGCTGTCATTTCATTGCCTTCCAACTCCCAGCGCATACAGGGCGCAAGGTAAACAGCACAAATGAGTTCTACTTCCTCATTTGCGCTCTTTTCACCTAAACAAAGACTCCATTAATCCTCCGTTATCAGCCACATCTTTGCAGGCAAGGCAAATCCTGAATTCTTGGGTACTGCCCAAAGAAGCTGAAAACCAGGCCTGGCCACTGCCTCTGGGTCAGGGTTCCTGCTTTGACAGGCCTTGAGGGAATTCTGTTAGGAACAGCAGAGTTTACGGGATCAAATCTCCCACAGCAGAGCCAGAAGGTGCCACGTTCTGCTTGTGAAGATGGAGAACCACAGGCACTGGTGAGGAACACGTCGTCACTCACACTGTGACGGGCTCTGGGAGTTCAACCTTCCTTCATGCGGACAGGTTGGATCAAGCTGAAGAAGCTGCCTCATTTCTCCGCAATCCAGAGCTGGTTTGGGGAATACAAACGAGGATGCCAGCGCCCGCTGTCCCATCGGGAATGCTCCTGGGTACTTCGTGTCCGACTCCAGCAGAACACGTTTGTCACAAAGATTTAGGAGAGGCTAAACAAGGCAAGAAGAGCCCGCTCCCCACTCCTAGCACTGAGATAGGCTTAATCTCAGCCTGCCCTTTGCTGAACTCTCTCAGGAGATTTGCACTGCCACTGGTACCATTTCTGGGCAATACTAATACTTCCCACCAAGATTATAGTGAGCTCCGTGCACTTGCTCTTGCTAATCCCTTGTGACATCTATTCCAGGGCTGCACATAAACTAGCCCAAATCCCTGGCTGAAGCCTCCTTCCTTCACGAGCACCTCGGGGTGGGCTTTTGAGGCTGATTCCCAGCAGCTGGGGCAAGAGATCCGTTTCATTGGAGCTCCCTGTTGTGTGCTCCCACACGAAGCCTCTCCCTGCAAAGGGAAGGGGACCTTTGGGTCCCTGGAGCTGCCTCCTGCTCCAGACAGCGTCTCGATCCGCAGTCTGCCGGCATTTCTGCTTCGGCTTCACCGCCTGCCTCCAACCACGCAGGGTCTTTATGAAAGCAATACATCCCCACCTAATCTGCAACTAAATTAATGTCAGAAGTAAGACGGGGCCCCAGGTGATCAATAAGAGGGTTTTTCCCTATAGAAATATTAGAAGCAACTCACATCAATAAGCCTCAAATTTATGGGGCAATTCAGCTCTTCCATTTACAGCTTGAATAACTGGCCTTTGTATAGGATATTACATTACTAAATAACATGTGCTAAAGGAAGCTTCACTATTGCAGTCCCTGACCTGGGTTAGCAGCCACAGTTTCCAGGCCATCAGCAGCTGTGGCAATGGATACGAGATCTCCATTTCACCTAAGCTGCTTTCCACATCAGCACCACCTTCCTTCCGAGGCTAGGTAGGTAAGTCCTCACTTCAGGACTTAAATGAAGATTGCTGATGCAGGGACCTCCAGAAGACAAATGAATGACATCAGCTTTGGTCTTGAAACCTTTAAAATTATGCGTCGGAAAGAACAGCTTGCTGAATATCCTTGGTCTTCTCTTATCAAGTGAGTCATATAAAAGTAGGGTACAGAAAGAATGATGTGTTTACAGAGAAAGCAATCCATCAGCAGCAGAGCGATGGATCAGATGGACTAATAATTCCTTTTTCATTTTTAATTGTTATGATGCCTTGCAGATTAGAAAACCAGAATGCAAGGATATGCTTATAAAACAGTAAAAGAGTAAAAGGAAAAGCTCACCTGTGCTAAAATTTTAGGTCATATAGCTGAATATGGAGAAAAAGAACTGAGAATGCTGCAGAAAACCATTAATTACCAAAAGACTCTGAACTCTTTTTGTATCATCCCTGCTGCTCCTTGAGGAGCTAACAGGGCATCACCCAGAACAATGAAATTGTCCTTGTTTTTTGCAAACAGCAGCACAGGTTGGAGCTGCTGGGTTTGCTCCAAAGTTTGGCGCCCAGTGGAGGCAAAGGCAGGTCCTGGCGCTGCAGGCAGCTCCTGTGGTCACAGCTTCACCTGGCCCAGAGCCTCTTCACTGGAATAAAATAAAATTTTGCATCACTGGTCAAGTATTTAAGCCTTCCTCCATCAGAGCAGCCTATTTTGCTTTGTCCATCCAGGTAGGCACACCATTCCCTATGCCCTCTCCAAGGGCACAGCTGCTTCATAGAAATCACAACCATTTACAACTTTCTTCCTTTCACTAAATCCTTGGCTAAGCTTTGACTGCTCTTAAATTCTTTGAAAATGATTCTTTGAAATAAAAATAAAACGAGAGAGCAGTGCTTGATTCCAACAAAACAACTTCATGTTTAACAAGCAAGCTTGTTGAACTTGGTATTTTGCAGTTATAAAAGGGACAGTGGCTCCTGTGATGTGTTCAAGGTAGAGACTGGCCTTCCACAGACATTCACTCCCTTGCTCTCATTTGTTTCTCCACCCAAACAATGCTGGTGTGGTGGAGAACTTGCAAGTATCTTCAGGCATTTCCTGATTTCTCACTAACCATCATGGATACGTGAGCAACAAATGTTCTGTCCTACTTCCCATCTTAGGATTTCAGTAACACTGACAATGTACAGCACAGAAGAGGAGCAAATGCTGCAAGTCTTAAGAGTAATATATTGCATCCAATCTTGAAACAGATTTCCAAAGGCAGGTGCAAGTTCTTTTAGTCTTTTATACCTCTGAAGGAGAAACCTTCATTTTGTGAAATGCAAAGAAAGCAAAAATCAAATTCGTTGTCATTTTCTCTCAGGTCCTCTCTAGAGTCAAAGTGGAGTGAAATTTGCCCCCTTTACAAAGTAAGCCTCTGCACCAGTCCTGGCAGCAAATCTGCATGTGGCACCAGCCCTCAATGTGGCTGCCAGTCACTTGTTTGCAGATGTTTTTTTTACCTTAGTTGAGGATACAAATGCTCCAAAAATGAATGGAAAAAAGAATTCTGGTTTATCCCTTTTTCCCCAAAGGATAAGCCCAGCTCACAGTAAGAGCAGTAAGACTAGGGTACATGTTTTCGTTGCTCACCTCTCACAATAGATCACGGGCAAGCAAGTGGCCATGACGGAAGTGTGTATCTCAGTCACACAAAGCGTTCCTAAGTTCATCAGCATGATAGCTCTTTGCTGCTCTTGAAGCTCTCTATCCGCAGCCTTCTCTACTCTGACACTGTGGTGTTATTAAAGGCTGCTATTAAAGGCATTAACAGATTTAAAGCATTATAAACGTGAAAGAAGGCAGAACTGATATTCCTCATACCGAAGAGCCACATCATTTCCAAACAACACAGAATAAATAGGACTTCCAAAATTATGAAATCCAACCCTTATTAAGTCCCTCTGGTATCTCTCTGGTATCCCCACAGCAAGATATACTCTCTCCTTCTCTCATCTCCTCCCAAAATGTTTTTAAAGAAGTAATAGAAAAAGTAGGCAGCTTTGACCAACATTTTGAAAACCACCATTTTGCGTGATTTGCCTGCGTGCTTTGCATCACATCTCATTTGTCTATTCAAACAGATTGCTTTCAGGCAAAAACTACTTCTTACTCCTATTTTCACAGAGTAGGGTTCAGTAGGGTTCCCATTTCAGATGTAGCATCAAGGTGCTACAGTAGAGGTGCTACAAGCTACCCCAGAGGAGACCAAGAGCCACAGCTTCATGGACTATGAGAGAGGACAGGGAAAGAGACTGCAGCTCCATTAATCTGCTGAGTCCTCATAAACCTTTTCAATGTATTGAAGAAAGAAAGCATTGAGCCCAATGAAAACCCTCACATTAGTCATATGTCAACTGATAATTAACTATAATTATAATAATTATGCGACCCTGCCATAAAGTAATACCTCAACATCTAAAGCCCACTTACTGCAAAAGAAACGCTAAGGGGAAACACTGTGGTATAAAGGGACAGATTGTGTGCAATTTATTTGGACTGGGGGAGCTGCCCTAGCCTTGATGAGAAGTCTCCATATAGGCCTAAGTTCGTACTGCAAACCCCACAGCACTTCTTCATTCCTAAAGGGTACAGCTGCCACCGCAGATGTCACATATGCAGTGGTTTTGAAAGAACTATTACTAGGAGAACAGATTTATTTTTTTTATTATTACAGACGCCGCAGGCCCTCACATTTTAGCAGCAGGTTGAACAGGAGATGTCCGTGTCCGCATGCCCCACGAGGGCGGCAGCACTGAGCGGACCTGGCGCCATCGCCCAAGCCCTGCGTGTGGCGGCCAGGGAAGGCCACAGCCGGGGCCCACCAGCGAGGCCCAATGTCAGCGGGTTTGTCATCCAGGGAACGGGGCTGACAGCGACCGGCCGCCACAGGGAGCAAACGAGCAAGGCAATGAACCACTCGCGTCTGCTTTGTGCCGCTGGCAACGGGCAGCAGGGTCGGTGGGGAAGGAGGGATTCATGTCATGGCTGCTCGAGCCTCTAGCAAGTAATGGCGGCAACGCAAACCAGGACAAGGATATTGCCCGCACCGAATGGCTTTCCTGACGGAGACTGACAACTCAGGGGCTCTCCTTTTGTTCTCCTTTACTTGCAAATAATGGTTTCCTTGTATGCCTACCAAACGATATTTACGCAGGACTGGATATATAGGTCTCATTACAGCAAATACTACTACCTAAATTGGGCTATTTGTGACTCCACACCTCAAGTTTCACTCATCCCTGGTCTGAAGTGCACTAAAAGCACATTATTACTGCTTAAGATGCAAACTACTATGCTGAAAAATATCACTTTTTACCTCCAGTGAAAGAAGTTAAAAATCAATGGTTAGTTGAAACTAAGGGGAATAGTAAACAGAAACTCCTTTTGACCATGTGCAAGCTCTTCCCAGTCTGTAATGAGGTTATACTTACTAGTAGATTAATTACTCTTTTTCCTCTATCTTAATTTATTTTATGTTTTAAGAAACCAAAATGTCCACTAACCACTCTGTATGTGATAAAGAAACACAATAAAAGCAATTTCTCTCCTAACCCCCCCCAAAAAAACATTCTCAGTAATGCATTTTTGAATCCAGCATACCTTCTCCTAATGAGGTTTCAGCATGCCATAAATAACACTAATGAGACTTTGTCTTGCCCATGTAATATATTTCCTTAATATAGCTTTAGATTTTCTTATGTTGCATGGAAAACTAACAGTCACAGAAAGGAATGTCCTCCAATAGCACATTAAAACCAAAAGTACAATTAAATATAAATGAATTCAGTAATTTAATTGCATTATTGTCATTTTTAAAAATTTAGAAGAAAAGTAATGGTGTCATTTTTTCTATTGGTAAATAATAAAAGTGCTGCAGGAATCAGATAATATTTAAATAAACATTATTGTGACTCTAGGCGATACAAAGATACCTTTTATTGCCAGGTAAATTCTGTGTTTGCTAATGAAGAGATAGTTTGAAGCACGTATCAGAACAAGCTGAGGGACCAGTTGTTCAAGTGCTCTGGGAGTCCCAGGAAGGAATGTGAGATCAGGCGCTCCACTGTTACAGGGCTAATAGTCTAAGCACACACTTCCAGCCTCGGAATGCATACATTTTAAATATCATCTGCAAAATGCAGTCATTTAAATAAAAGTCTATGCTGAAACAATATCCGAGGTTAAACAGTGATTGTGTGTATAATCTGCAGTTCTTACCACTCCACAAGCAGGCCAACATTGTCTAGATGAAATTTTCTTCCTCTGAAAATACTTTTTTTTTCTCTCCTCAAAAAGAGACATGATGACAAAACATTTTTTTTTGAAATATTAAATGATTATTTGGGGCTGTTTCCACTATAACAATTTTGAAGCCTACTCTATTTTTAAACATTGATTGTAATGTTATACCTGTTACCTTGATTTTCCTCATAGAGCAAAGTAAGGCTGATGCAAAATTTCACTGGGAACATGTGGATAATTTTATTATTGACTTCCATGAAAACAAGTTAACTAGCTACTTTTTCTTAGAATTCTACTTTTAATAGTGACATTGAGTAAACATTTTGAACTAGACTGGACAACTATGCAGTGACAACAAGGAAGAGGTAAAAGAGCAGCTACCATGTCACCAAAATTGATGCTGAAGATGTTGGCAGTGATGGGGGAATGGACAAAAACAGTTCTGCACATTGTTCATGAGGGTATAAAAATGGAAATGATCAAATCTAGAGTAAAACTCCATTTCCGTAATTCCTTCAAGTCAGAAGAACAAGATAATCACAGCTCCTGAATTCTGAAAGAACTGGCACACAAAATTATAGGTTGGGCATCTAAACAAATGATTAAGCCAGGGTGGAACCATACGACTGCAGATTAGCAGATAAAACGACTTATATACTTCAGAAAGGGGAGACTGATTCACACAAATTCAAGTCTGTTCTCAGCGGCTCACACTAGCATAGAAGGCTTGGGAAAAAATTTCAGGAGGGAATACTTCCAAGATGCGTAGACAAACGGAAAATGGCATCAGAGTCAACATGGATTTATCAAATGCAGACTGAACCGGGCTAGTAACTCTCCTTGCTCCTTCACCTTGAAAACATGCTGTCATCTCAATCTCACCTAGCTGGACTTGGTCATATTTATTATCCATAGAGGAAGTCCTTCGTTAAAATGGAGAAGACGGGTTTGGGAGCCTAAGTGTAAGGCAAGCAAAAAGGCCAGGCACAAGGGCTCATAGGCGGCTCTGGTGAGGCAGCCTCCGGAGACCAGAGGGCAGCTCCCGAGGACCTGCTCCTGCCGGACACGGACACAGATCCCAACGAGTGCAGGAGAGAAGCTGTGAGGACAGGCATGGGAATGTGAAGCACATTCTGCCTAGGGGAGTTTCATTCATTTCACATAGCAGAAGAAAAGCTGGCTATTAGACACAAAAACCAGAGATGAGAAGAGCTACTGAAGGTAAGAACAATGTTAATATATAGAAAGAATATACAAACTTTGCCTCACTTTGGGATTTTTCCTCCCTTTTTTCAGTACATTTTATCTGCCAAATGTACTAATCATGCCAAGACAGTGTGGCCTGCTGGAGGGCAGAAGGGAGAGAATTTCAAAAAATCCCTCAAAGCCTTGCTCTTTGAATGTTTTCTAAAAATTCACAAGGTTTCGTGAAATTGCAACAATTTAGGCAGAACTCAAATCCTGAGGGTTCTGTGTTCTTTTTTTTTTCTTTTTAAACTTAACCTACCGTAGTGATTAAGCACCTGTGACATGGATATGAATAAACAGTTTTGCCAGATAAGTGCACAAGTCCCATGTGTTACTTCTGAGAAAGGAAAATGACTCCTGATAAAAACAGATTCTTTTGAATGCTTGCTCAACATCACATTTTAATTCTACAGGTAGAGGCATGAAAAAGGCTATGGAAAAATCCCACAAAATTGCAAAATGATGGTAAAAAAAAAACAAACATGTTTTTCATGACTGAACTGCTATTCAGCAGACAAAATTATGCACTTTTTTAAAGAGTTCATACTAAGCTGGTGATTGTGGGTGCTTCCTGCATAATAAGGGGGACTATGTTTATAAAGGTCATAATATAACATTAAATTAAACAAATGGCATCAGACAGTAACCTATGAGATGAAGTATGAGGGAGAAATAAACTATAAGAGCACCTAACAGAAATAGCAAACAGAGCAGGCATGATCCGTATTAGGATTCCGATTCAGGCTCTAGGTGGATAGAGAGCTCATTCCCCAGCGTCCCCTTCTGGCAAGCACTGTTAGCAGAAGTGATGTCAAATATTGTCATTTCATAGCCAGTCAGCCGGCATTACTCTCTCGCTCTCATAGTATCACCTTGGAGAGACATGCCTGGCCATACACCGGCCACAGCTCTGAGAGCTGCACCCTACATCCTCCTGCTTAGACACACAACCAGACGTTGTCAGACCGTTCCGGCTCGTTTCCAGCTCAGGAGGCTAGTCCTTCCATCTCCCTGAAGCTCCTTATGATACATCTCATTCTTTCATGTGATACTGTCCTGTTTATTCTTGCACCAACTGGTTCCTTTCCAAGAACCAGTAACCTCTGAAAAGAGACGAGTGGGTCTTACCCTTCACCTCACTGGAAGTGGGTTGTTAGGTTTAGCTGTTGGCCGCAGTGCACCCCAGGGTTGCTGGCAGACTGGGAGAAATCAGTCTCCAGATGCCCTATGTGCATCTAGCAAGTAGTTATGTGGCTTACAAACAGGAGGGCTTCACTTTCCTTTCACAATACAACTTTCCTTACGCAAGTGCTATCTCGGTATAAAATGGCTGTAAGTGACAGTGGAACTGCCAGGGACACAAAGCAGCCCATGATCTTGTAGCAGCACCTAAGAGGTTCAGAGAGATAAAAAAGGAATACTATGGATCACAGAGAAAATGGGCCAATGCTAATTTGAATGCTTCAAATAATCAAGGGATGAAAAGTTTACATTTCTCTTCCCATTTTTAAGGCTACAGCATTATCTGGGTTTGCATCTCTTCCTCTCTTTAATTCCAAACTGAGACAACACAAATGTATCATTCTACTCCAATGACTCCATCAAAAACATGACAACAGACACACACACACACAGCTGGTACCTTCTTTTTAAGCTTGGACATTTGGGTAATTTTAACTGTAGGATTTTTATCTTTTCTAGACCATGGAGTTCTCTTAAATTTATCTTCTTAGATGACGTTTCTTGGGTTTTGCTCTTTCGTGGGTATGAACCCTCAGCATATCAAATACATCAAACCTGATAAAATTTCTTTTTTTTTTTTTCAGTTCAGACATTGACAGCACAACAGTAACCATCTACAGACATGACATGGGGAATCGGCAGTTCTCTACCTTACACACAATTTTACATGGCAAATTAAATAGGAGTCATTCCAATACAATATTTTTTCACTCAGTTTAGTTTTACAGACATGTTAGGAATACCAGACTCTACCTTATAAAATTGCTTCCTAAACTAAAAATATTCAAGATGAACATGACACAGCCTCACTAGAAGATGCACCTGGTGCAGCAACAGTGATGACCTATTGGGAGTGTAGCCTTCTGCAGTTGGTGCATTCTTTATCGGGCATTCATTTATGAAGGATTTCAGGACATGCTGTTTGAACATAAATAGATGCACACGGTACATATTTTAATTTAACGTGGTTGTAACTTTGTCATAAAATCGTTCAGGTTGTTTTTAGCTTAATAACAGGATCATTAGATACTACTTCCTTCAGTAAAGATGACAGTAGATTTATTCCTGTACTAGCATTTGTTAACATGCCCTTTCTACGTCTTTGGCCACCAGATATTCCCATTCCTGGACTAAAAACTCCGCGTGATTAAATGTTTTCAGAAAGAGAGAAGTTCATCACATCCCTTAGCTCAGCACTGAAATATCTTTTCATATTTTCATTACAAATAAGGCTTGATTACATTGTTGATGGCACTAAAACTTTATATATAGACAACTGTATCTTACAAAAGTGATAACATACTAAGTTTATTGTATCAGACTTTGGGTAAATTTAAGATGAGTTCTGTAGATTCACTAACAGAAGAACAGACAGGGCTGTGTTTCCAGAATTTCAATGAGTTTAGTCTACTGCTTTTGCACAACACAGTCTGTTATTTCAGACAAACACTGCAGATCTAAAATTAGTTATATCCTTAAAACAGAATTCTTCAGGAAGTTCGAGGAGAAAGCATATTAGGAAAAATAAGCACTGAGAAGAGCAGCAGAAGAGTTCAGGACAGCTTTGGTTTAATCAACAGTCAACAAAGAACGTAAATGCAAACTGAACAAATGAATCCCTTTGAATCTATATGAACTTGCAGGAAACCTGGTGAGAACTGGCTTTCTTGTGATATTTCTTACATTTTCTAAACTTCTATTTGTCTTGAAAATATCACAGATAAGTCTCTTGCAAGCTGTCCAGTAAACCAAGGCAAAAGCAGAAATCCTAAAGAATAAAGCTATGGTGGAAAAGAAATAAAATCAAGTATGCTAGAACACTGCTAGAAAGCTCTGGAGAAATAAAAAGTCATTTTGCAGAAATATTCTTTTTTTTCCTCCACTCTTCCTTTCTCACAAAGCTTCCAGATATGACATAAGAAAGTGAAGGCACTGACACAGTGTTACCTTTCTAAAAGAAAAAAGAAAGGGAGAATGCAAGTGTCTCTCCTCTCAGCTGTTTCAAAAAGGTATCATATATAATATATATGTATTTTAGCAAGATTTTTAAGGAAGCAGTTCATTTTTTGATCTATATATCTAGTATCCACTTCTTTGAGAAAATTTAAGTCAATGCATCCCTAGCGTTCCTGTGATGTGTCTGTGACACGTTGCCAACATGTCCTTATCTGCGTGTGAATGCCGCCTATCGGGGACCAAGCACGTCGTTTATCCGGCCGCATCGCAGCCCGCTCTGTGAAACAACCTCCGTTTTGCAGCAGGACTTGCTGCTTGCTTCAGATAAGCAGCAACTCCGCGCGATTCCCATGTTGCCACATGGAGCTCCGTTGCTCCTGAATGCTTCTCCACACCAAAGCCAGCTTGTGTGGCTGAGGTTTCTTACCAAAGGTGAGGGAGAATTGCAGAATTTTAGAAGATCAGAGAATCACATTGAGCAGACAAGAAAAGTTTCTAACCAGAGAACATTAGCTGTGTATTCTCAAAAGAAATGAAAACTATGGCTGAGACCAAGGCTGTCTAGCATCAACCTAGCAGAGGGGTTGGACCAGGTGATCTCCAAAGGTTCCATCCAACCTTAATCATTCTGTGATCTGTAATATGTGACACTATTCAGTTGTCCAATTTGACTTTTCTATTAAAGCTGCAACACTGGACATTTGGAATAAAAAATGTAAGCTTTTTTATGTTTTACTCAAGCTTAACATTCAAGAGTAAAGAAGCTTGCTGATCATACCGCAATCTCAGATTTACTGTAAACACAGAAGAACGGAGGAATTTCCAAAAACCTCCTTAGTTCCTGCAATTACTTTAAGTAAATACTTTACATTCCTTCCTGAAGATAAGAAATCTATACTCTGGTTTTACTGAATCATTAAATTTTCCTTTGTACTTGATGACACTAAGATTCTTCACTCCACCTTCACAACAATGGTTGTAATCTTAACAAGGAAGAATTTCCAGATTTCTAAATACCTTTCTTTTTATTGAAAATCAATCAACTACACATTCATTTAGGGCCTAAAATTAACATTTTACAAATTCAAATAATTAATATAGAAATAATATAGTTGAATTTAGCTTCATCGTACTTAGAAACAATTAATCTTTTCAACAACATTTTGTGAATGAAACATGTTGTATTATTAACCCTGTGCTGCAGAGTGGAAATGAGGCTACTTGCCTGTAGACTCTGATGAGGTCAGGGGAAGGCTGAGGATGGAACTTGAGTAGCTGGTTGGTCCTCACACACACACTGCCCCCCACCATAGAAAAATCTGAGTGTCCACTCTCCTGCATCTCAACTTTTCCGCTCCTCCTGCAAATGACCATACATTGTGCAGAGCAGGCAAGAACTGAGCTCTGGGCTTCAAGTTCTCCCCCATCCAAGGACCAGTCCTGCTTTTGTGCCATGTCCCTGCAAATCTGAGGTAATTCCATCAGAGTCATTAGCACTGCACTGGTCAAGTCACCATTAGGAAGCTCAAAACTGCCATGTTTTATTCTACATCATTGTACATGGACAGCCAAGACAACAACTTACTGGATTTTTTCATGGAAAATTTGATCCTCATCTACCAGTGTCAGCCTTTTTTTTAATAAAAGCTCTAAGGGCATAGAAACATAATCAATTCAAATTAAGTATCGATTTCTAAATAATGTAGAATTAAGCTAGACATTCACAAACAGTAAATCACTGTTTTTAGTAAGAATCAGCACCCCATGTTACAAGACAATAGATAGAAACCTTGATAGATTGGCGATGAAGAAATGTACCCCCAGCAAGTTGGGTGAGACACTCTCAAAGAAACTGGATATTTGAAGGAAAGGGCTAAGGGAAGAAACCAAGGCACAAGCAAAACAGACTGTTGCCTTCTCTAAACCAAACTAGAAGTCTATCAACGAACCAAATATAAAATCCAGACAAATCCTACCTCACTGCCTGTGAGGTCAGGCAGTGTACCATGGATTTATGTTGTTTTAACTGAGACTAGAATTTTGAATCATTCTTATGAAGTGGTCCCAAGGGAGAGGTATGAGGTACTCGCTGATTAGGAAACAGAGTTAGGCAGTGTATAGAAACTGGCTATGTGCAAAGACTGCTCAGCTTGCCATCTCCTAGGACAAAACTAAAACGCAGATCACCAACCCTGGGATATGTATTTACAAGAAGATAACATCCTACATATATCAGTTATTTGTAGAACATCTCTTTCCCCGTTAACTTTGCAGGATTAGAAGTAATTTCATTGTTATGTTTCTGATATGCCCTTATGCATGTCCACTTTCAGAACTATCTTCCATTTGCTTTTAAAAATTAACATTGAGAAATACTAAGAGTCAAGTCTTGTGAAATCACATTCCAAGTAAAGTCTCAGCCAAGTACTAAGGGTGACTTACTTAAATGTTCCTCCTGAATCCATCCAAAGAGAAGAGGCAGCATATAGAATCATGATAATTCCCCAGATTATGCTTTTTTTAGCAGAGGAGTTTTTAAAAAATTGTCTTTGGGCGGAAGCAGATAACTAGGAGTCATAAAACCTAGGCTCTCTGTCCGTAATCACAGTTAGACAGTACAGGTCTATATAAAATATGAAGTATAGCTAGGTGAAGCACAGCTAGGTGCTATGCTTTCCATAGGAAAAAAAAATGTAGTCATGCTAACTTTGTAAAATCATAAAGGGCAGTGTTTTCAAGTGTATCCAAAGAATGTACTCCCATTTTCCAAAGCATATCAAATTTTCAGCAAGTGTTTCATTAATCTTTGAAAATTGGACTAAAATATGGAGAAAAGACAAATGAAACCTAGCTGCTTCTCCCTCAGTCTTCCTATCCATACACAAAAGCGGGATGCCACTATATGGTTTAATATAGTTTCATGCCTAAAATTTTTTTAATTCACTCACATCTAAAAAGAACCTTGGATAGAGGACATTAGAGAACTGCAAAGGAGCCTCATAAAGCAAGTGGTAGGTGAGAAACAGAGCAGCTTATGCATTCCTTTCATTGCCTGAAAACTTAAGTGACAACAATCTTGTCAAGACACACATCAGGGGTGGCTATGAGATATCAGGAGGCAAAAATGAACATTCACTGTTGCTGAACTGGGGAGATCAGCGCATGTCCCAAGCGTTAGCCGATTTATGATACCATCTGCAATTCCTGATTGTACCAGAGATTCTCCTCCCTCCATAAACACATACATACACACACACACACACACACACACACACACACACACACGTACATATACAAACTACATATGTGGCATTGTGCACAATTTGTCACAGTGAAAAATGAGCACAGGATAATTTACAGAGGACACATCAACCTTCTGCTGCTGTCTCCTGCCCAGACTCGATTCTCTCAAGGACCAGGTAAGCGACTAGGAAAACTGGCACAAAACAGTACGTTTTGTGTCTCAGCATTTGGCTACTTTCTCTCACTTCTGGCATTAGAGTTATGACCATCTCAAATAGCCAGATGAGAGGCCAAGGAAAATGTTTTAAAGTAACATAAAGAGTTATCACTGCTTACACATTCCAGACCTCTGTTCAGTTGCAAATACATTAATGAAGAAAGAAAGAAGGGTGTGATGTGGGAAAGGAGGCTGTCTACAATTTATCACTGCTGTGCAGACATGCCCTGAACAGAGAGCTGTGCTGAAAACCCAAATATAGGAACATATATTAGTGGCAGTAATTTCTGATTTGGTCTAAGCGAATTTCCAAACTCAAGGGGCTCACGATGAAGGACTGGCCAGCCATGAAGAGCCTGCAGTAAAGCTGAAAGGACATGGAAATTGCTCTGATAACCCAGACAGACTTGTGCTGTTTCATGGATGCTATTGTAATCCCAAGAAGCAAGGAGGAGCCTCATTCTGTGTTTTGCTTGTTGATGCACCATATTTCTACATCAATTGTATTGGGAGGGAGGGCAGTTATTTGTCACAGAGGGACTATTCTTCTATTCCAAAATTACACTCAGGATTCCAATTTGGAATGATTTCACAAATGGCAGTTTCCTAAAAGAGTTCAGATCCTCAGCCGGGGAAAATCAGTGCATCACTGTGAGAACCAAATATGGGATGGTAAAAAATTTCTATTAAAAAAAAATAAAAAATAAAAAAGGTAATTTCCAGTTTTTTCTTTTAAATGGGATTAATGAAGACAGACATATGAAAGTTACACTTTTCTTAGAGGTCAAAAGAAAACTCTCCCCCTAAGAAATATATCTTACACAATATTCACAAATGGAGAAATAAATATACTGAATTTTTGCAGTGGGATCTTCTTTGATGCCTAAAAAATAGACACCTTTGAACAGGCTGTGAATTCAGCATTTAACAGCAAAGGCTGAAAAAGCCTGTCAATGATACTGCTTTCTGAATCAGCTACATGAACAAAAGTGGCAGAACTTGGCCCTCATCTACTGTTTACTCCTGCTGCTAAGTTTTACAGCTCTTTTTCAAGGTTTGTTGGTGGATTAGTAGCAAACTTAAAAGAGTTTTTCCGCAGTCAGATTCTCCTTCCTTCCATCCTGTATTCTAAGGCCTTACACTTACATCTCTATCATGGAACAACTTGTTTTTTATAATGAGGCAGACGAGGACCCTTGTGTGGGTCACCAAATACTGCAGGCATGTCTTTCCAAACACTTGTTTTACTGGGTGTTCAACTTTGCTCTCTCCTACTTGTTTTTCAGGACTTTTCTCCAGCTGTAAGAACAAGACATTTTCTCCAGGTTACTTTCAGAAGCTTTTTCTAAATGGAACATTTACTTATCAACTGATTACTGCTCAAAGGGGCAAAACTTGCTCTTCCAACTGGAGAACAGAAAAAAGGCATGTACTTATTAAAAATAAAAAAAAACTCCCAAAGCAAGCTCTAATCTTACTATCTCCAGTTGTTCCCAGTCCGTGGTTTAATTTACTGCTGGGTTAGCAGGGTGTTCCACAATGCCTCCAATAATTACTTTCTGAAGGCTCTAATTCAACTGCAATTACCCACTACGGAAGTTAGAGAATTGGATCAGAGCTCTGCTGTGATCCAGCTAAACCATCCAAGTGAGAAGCTGGCCAGCCCCCAGAAGCCATTTGCCTCACTAAGGTGAGTCAGGACCTTGCTGAGCTGTGTGGTGAGACTATCTCCTAATGGACTCTCCCACCCGTGCATCCTAGATACCTCTTCTCCGAGCCTGAGGATTCGTTTCAAGAACTATCACTGTGCAGAGTGAAGAGTTACCCCAACACAGCAACCTGGTCGATGTCCCTGTCACACCCACCACTGACCAGCTGGGTTCATGGCTCACAGCTGGCCAAATGATCTAGATAATTAAAGAAGAAATAAAAAGCTCTCTTTGTTGTTCAGGGATTTCAGTCAGTTTCATCAAGAACATTATGTCCTTGATCTATCTCTGCTCTTTTTTGGCCTTTTTTTTTCTTTTTTTTTTAAACTGCCAGATTTAAAGGCCACTGTGACTCTATGGAAACTGCCGATCAGCCATCACGGACTGTAGCTACATAAAAGAAATGTCAGGACAGGAGCCGCTCCGAAGGGCTCTCCATGGAGCCCCTGCGCTCGCTAAAGGCCATGTGCCGCGCAGGGCACAGGCCCGTGGGCAGCTCCAAAATGTCCGCCCGAGGAGGCGGGTGTGCGGCCCACACTGAAATGGCAGCGCTGCCTCGCGCAGCCCTGCGCTCCAGCGCGGCACCAACACCAGGCGCCTGGTGGCCTCACTCCAGCACAGGGGCTCCCCGGGTCCTTGACCTGCAGGGATGGGGCACAACCGGAGCCACCTGCCACACAAGGTCTGAGGAAGGGAGTCATGGCGTGAATTAGTTCCTCTCTGCAGTCTGTTTTGACTGTCGATTGCCTTAATACCATGCTGCAAACATCAACATGGTAACAGGCGTTGTGCATTTGGGGAAATGTATTTTCGTGGTCGCTTAAAAAAAACAGAGAAAAAAAAAAAGAACAATCCCCTCACACATTTTGATTGCAGAACTAACAGTCAACACTGTATCTTCTCAGTGGTAACCAAGAAAAAAAAAAGGAAAAAAACAGCACACACTATGAAAAAAAAAAAAAAAAAAAAAAAAAAAAGGAGAGAGAGAGGAAGAGAGAGATGTTTCTATTATGGAGTAATACAGGAAAAAAAAAAAGATTTATGAATTTCTGCTTGGAAAGTGCCTTTTGTACATTGCCAGGCCAGCGCAGCCCATTGCCTCTGGAAAGCAGTTACCGCGTGTGGAATTGCCGAGCCACGCACAGCTGCCTGCGCTGCGGCACGCACGCGCTCCGTCTGCGCGTTCGGTCTGCGCGCTCGGTCTGTGCCTTCACTCTGTGCATTTAGTCTGTGCATTTAGTCTGTGCATTTAGTCTGCGCGTTTAGTTTGCACACTCAGTCCGCGAGCGGTTCGGTGGCCTCGCGCAGCAGGGTACCCTCCTGAGGCAAACGGCCCCCTCGCCACACACATCCCCGGCCTCAAACGCAGCATCTGTGAGGACCAACCTTCCAGCAACAGAAGGATTCACCATCACCCTCATAGCGGTTTCACAGCGCACAAACTCCATGCACAGGCACTGCCGCAGACTGCACCATTTATTCCCATTTTCGGGAGGAAAACAACGGGGTTTACAGAGTCCTCGGCCTGCGTCTCCGTCGCTTGACCTCCGTGATCTACAGCAGGCGCCCCCAGTGCGGCAGCGGCGCTGCTGCCTTTGCTGGGCTGCCGCTCTGTGATAGCTAATACATGCATACGTTACTGCTGACATTTAAAAACATTCCTAACAGTTTGTGTGAGTACATGGTAAACAGATGCTATGGGATTTTTTACCCATTATCAGTCATCTCTGAAGACTGCAGCAAAGTGACAGGTTGTTTGAGACTCTTCGGTCTAACAGTGAGAGATTTATTTTTAATAGAATATTGATATTACGGCACAAAATGCCATTTGGTGTTTACTCTCTTTTTTTTTCCTCCTCCTAGAGCTGCAGTTTTGCTTTTTTTAGGTTTCTGCAACTCTGTTACATCTAGTACTCTATTTTTCATGAAAAAAGTTAGAGACTTTTATGAACTCTCTGATTAAAGTACCTCCATCTGAATGCAGATTAAAAGTTCCAACACCTGAGAGCACTAAACCAATGAATATTTATATAGAAAAACAGCAGATGAATGCACTTTAAATCTTCAATGCAAGTCTAGTCATGGGGTTTATCTTATTTTAGGGCTTACTTTTTATTAAAATGAACTCTTGCATATTTACACTACAGAAATAAATGTTATTTGCAAGCACAATACAGTAAGAATCTTACAAATGAATGGCCTTGGTGAAAAGCAAATTCATTCCTCAAACAGATTTATTTCTTTATCAAGTACGTGTTTAAGAGGATTTTCATTGTGTGCTATTGGCATAATTTGGTGCAGAGCAGGCGGGTTCCTCCTTCCTGGCCTACTTGTGACTGCATCCTCGTGTAACTCGGGCAATTCCTGGGGTACTCCACTAATTACAGCAGAGCTGGCCACAGAACAGCCAGGCCCATCAGCAGCGGTGGACAATAGGGAATCTCCTTCCTGATTCCCGCATTGCATCAATTTAACATTCAGCAAATACCTAGGAAATGTCTGTCTCATAAAATGCATCATCATGCAGGCAGAACTTTGCAGAAGCAGCCACCAGGAAAGGCATCGCTGCAGGCAGGTTCTTACAGCACCCTATGCTGGGCCCTCACACTACAGCACAACACGCTGGGCTTCTTGCCATAGCCTGGCTGCTAGTTTACAGTCTCTTGCTGCACTAAGTTACCGAAACTCAAGCCGAACTCAACGGCGCCTTTAACGTATAGTCTGTCCTTTCCCAACACAACGAACCCGAGCAAGCAGCGGCCCCGAGGCCATTAGCCTCACTGGCCGTACAGGCCTGCAGGGTCACTCGGAAGCCAGAGATGCTGCGAGCGGCGGCTCCAGAGCCGCCTCGGTTGATATCCACAATCAGCACCAAGAGTGCCCTGGACCCCACTGCTGCGGGCACCCCACTGCTGTGGCATTGAAAACTGCCCCCCTTGCTCAAATCAAAGATTTGCCCGTGGTTTGGAATGCGGTTCATGCACCAGCTCCAGCGTGACCACTGACACTCCCTTCACTCCGTGGCCTCTGCTTCGTGCCGGGTTCACTGCACTGTCTCCAGACCTGCGCTGCTCTGTTCTGGTTCTGAAAGTAACCTTAGAGATAAATGTTTACAAATCAGCTCATTGCTTCTTTGTTTGGGAGCTTAAAGCCTCGCTTTGATTGCTGCCTTTTTGACATTTTGCATAGGAAATATGTTTGCACGTTCACAGCGCTATTGAAACAGCAATTAGATCACCATATTCCAGCTGTTACAAGGTTTTGTAATGCATTTTCCAATAAGCATTTTCAAGAAAACAAAACTATTTTAGTATGTCAAGCAGATACTCTGACATTTTTTTCTTGTTTTTTTTTCTGGCAGTCTATGTTTTATCACAGTTTATGTTGCTCTGTTTTGCTTCTCTAAATGACACACAAACAGGGACAGGCTTTCAGGAACGCAGGGTGATTTGAGCAGTTTTATTAGTGGGGACCAAACTTAGTCTCGCACCGCTGTCATTTAGGACACTTGCTATTATTGCTTCAAACTCCTTCATACTTACAGTGTTTTTTTTTCTATTATTTCTGATTTTCTTTATATTTATACCACTTTTTAAAAAAAAATTCTAGGAACTAGCTACCTCCCTTCCTCTCCCACCAGTTCCCCCACTTAAAGCACCAGAAAATATGTTCTTTCCCTCTGTGTCTGCCTAGATGCCCAACTTCCAAGGCAGTGTTGCAAGGGGGCAAGGGCTTCACAGAGCAAGGGCAGCAGGAAAGGCCCCAAACACAACGCGGGGGCAGCAGCAGGGGCATCTCATGGCTGAAGAGGCCCCAGACCTCTCTGCTCTGCGTTGACTTATTAGAAGGCAACTTGGTGAACACCCACCAGTAACCAGGCTCAGAACAGCAATTGTGTGAACTGTGACATGATTTCATATAAACTTTGACGTTGTTTTGGTTTTGGTGCTTCATCTTCTGGTCCATGCCATTGAAAAGGGCAAGAAATTCTCCCTCAAATTCATCTGGTTTTTGCTAATTCTTACTGGCAACGTTGCATTTCTCGCTCTCCCACAAGGAGTGCGGTGTGAGGATTTTTTTCTACTTGTTGCCTCATGCAATAAATAAATAAACTTGTCCTTTGGTGCAAGATTGTAAAACACCAAGCTCTGTCTAAAGCCAATGGGTTACTAAGGAGCTAGCTGATTTAGCTTCTGTGTCTTGACAGATCACTCTGAATTTGCTATACACTAAGGAGATCAATACATAGATTTTTTTTTTGTATTGTATATCATTATCAGGAAGTAACTGGGTTCTTTATCCAGACGGCAAAAACTCAGAACCTTCTTATAGCGATCAGACATCTAGAATGCCAACAGGACATTTCCATTCACTAAAATCCACAGCATTTTAGTGAGTTTGTCCACTACTTTTTTGAGGACTGTTCCAGATAAAGGTACTCTGATGGATTTGAGGTTTCTTCTAATTTTCATAACAGAAAGTTCTAGTCTAGAAATCCACCCTTAATCACATATTGCTGATGAGCATTCTGCCTTGGAGGGGAGGGTTTCCACTTTCCAAGTGAGCAGGGACGCTGCAGACGGCGCTCACCTCGCTGCTGACGACCGAAATGGCCGGAGGATGACAATAATTGGGGCAAGCCTCGTCGCGTAGAGATGACAGGAAGCCACACGGCCGGCTCTGCACAAAGCAAGTGCTAGTAGGGGCAAATGAAGGCCTGCAAACCTCCCGGGGGGGGCTTCCTGTTAAGGACAGGTGACTGTGTGTGTGTGTGTGTGTGTGTGTGTGTGTGTGTGTGTGTGTGTGTGTGTGTGTATGTGTGTGTGTGCAAGCCAAAGCTGCTGCACCTTCCAAACACTCACGGCGGTCGCGGCAGATCTGCCGTGACTGCTACCGCTCGCTCCACGCAGAGGCTCTCAATTACCAGTGCGAGCGCGTTAGAGCTGCAGCAGGGAGAGGAATTATTTTAAGCCTCCTTCTCATCCTCCAGAAAATGATGCATTATAAATTCCGCAGCTGCCTGTCTATCACTTAAGGGGTATCCCCAAGTTAGGGCCATTTGGGCCTCCCCTGGCATTCAAAATAATTCTGCATGCGTTTGTCGCATCCATGGCGCTGCATTTGCAATTCCCGGGCGCTTCTCGTGTCCAATGCAACATGACAGAGCACTCGGTACAGCGAACCCGGAACGGCTCCTCGCGAAAGGGACCACTCTTAACATATTTCACCCTAGTCTGAAACTACCACCTTGGTTGCCAGTTAAACAAAAGTATTGATTTTAAAATTGCTCTTTTAACCTACAAGGTACTACATGGCCTCTGTCCAGCATCTCTTAACTTTTTTATGTTCTTGGATGTACACTCAGATCTGCTGAGGGAAATATGTCACTTGTCCTAGGTTTCGCTTGCTGCCTTTATGGAGTAATAGCTTTTACTCAGTGGAATTGTGTTCTTCTAGAAAAGAAGGTGGCTCGGATAATAGCACATTTTTTAGAATAGGTTAAAAGACTATTTTTATTGCTGTGTCTTAGTGTCTAATGAACTCTGTGACAATTTCTACATTCCAATATTCTTTTATTGCCAATTAGTTATATTATGTAAAATACCCATCGACACACTGAATGAATGATAATATAACCTAGCATGTTATTGGGGAGACCTAAGCTCCAAATATTGCATCCCAATTGCCTATATGACAGGAGGAATCAAAGCCATTTCCACAGATGTCTGGCACTCTGGGCTGTCCTGTCAATATCTTGATTTAAGAGGAACTAGAAGGAAAAATTTTGTAAAAGAAACAAAAAAAAAAAAGGGAGGAAACTGGAAACCCATCATCTGAGCCCAAGTCCATGACTGCCTGCAGCAGGATATAGAATTCTCTCCTTCAGAAAGGGCAGCTGCCTTCCCTCCCTCCCAAGGCACATGTTATATGTACCCTCAAACTCACATGTTATTGAGCCCTATTGTTTCATTAGAAAGAATGGGAAGGGAGACAGATCTATTAGAAAGATATCCATAGAGAAGCTTAGCAACCCAATAAGGACCTTGAATTATTGAATAAATTGATGGAACCTAGCAAAAGCTTCATTAGAAACCAGTACAGGCTACAGAACTGGCTGATTAATGAGGTGTTTTACCTGTTTTACCTGCACGTGCAAGTACTGAGGATGAAAATGTGACCCAGGCATCTGCGTGCACCCAGGCACCTGCAAGAGGAGCGCATCGCTGGGTGACCAACACGCTTGTGCGAGGGAAGGGAGCTCCTGCTGCTGAGCAGGCTTTGCTCTAACCTGCGTGGAGCAAGAGGCAGCGAGGGGAGTTGCAAGGCACAGTGAGTAAAATTCCAGATAACAGAAGTGTGAGACCAGGCTGCAAAGTTCCCCGGCAGGCAAATCATTAAGCAGGGATTCTGCAGGCTGCCTGAGGCTCTCAGGGAGCTCAAGATGGAAGCACAGAAAGGAGGCAGAGGAACATGAGAGAATCGGCACCTGGTCAGGCAACACCTGAAGGACAGGGCAAACTCAGGGGCCCTGTTCTGAGAGGTCGCAGAATCACAGAATGGCTGAGGTTGGAAGGGACTTCCAGAGATCATCTAGTCCAACCCTCCTGCTCCAGCACGACCACCCAGAGCACGGGGCACAGGGCAGCATCTAGGCAGGTTTGCAAGATCTCCAGAGAAGGAGACTCCACAGCCTCCCTGGGCAGCCTGTGCCAGGGCTCTATCACCCTCACAGTGACAACGTTCTTCCCCACGTGGAGATGGAACTTCCTGTGTTTCTACTTGTACCTATTGCACCTTGTCCTGTCACTGGCCACTACTGAGAAGGGTTTGGCCCCATCCTTCCTCCCTACATTCTCTCCTCAGGTATTTAAAGTTCCTCAGGTTCTAAGCTCCATGCCTGTCAGCACTAGATCCTTTAAATGAAACACCCTGTCATATTAATATATGATGGAAAAAGCCAGCTTTGAGCTCTCTGAGAGATTTAAGTGTTCAAACGTCTCAAAATTAATTAATCAGCACACTGTCTTCCAAAACAATATATGAGACCACAACGCTCCACTAAAATCGGAGATGCTTCAAAGAAGAAATGAATGATGCGGATCACTCCTTGCCTGAAACGACCGCTGAACAGAAGGAAAAATCCAATGTCAGGAGGAGCTAGCTGCTAATCATGCTTGCTTATTTAGAGGAAAATTCGGCTGTTACCAGGAGAGCTTGGAAGTGAAATCACACGGACGCAGAGGCTGGGACCCCGCATTAATCTCAGTTTGCTGGTTTACTGCATCTTACAGCCACGCACCAGAAAGCTCTCTTTCTGAATTTAAGATTAAAAAACCTATTAAGGCCATTTAGGATGAACACCCCGCACTCTTAGCCATAGGTGTCTTCTTCAGCTAAATTAAAAACCATAGTCTTGTCAGGCCATAAAAATCATCAACGTTTTAGTTGCAGATTGCTCCTCAGCAAGTGTCAGCATCTTTTCCACAGATTTAGCATTGTTTGAAGATAAACCGAAGCGGCTCGGTGCAATACCTAATTGAGCTCTGACTGCCAGCACTGAGCGAGCAGCACTAGCGGAGTCTGGCAGAGCCGCCACGAGGGCTGCTCACACGCTCCATGGAAACTCTCAAAGTTTGGGGATTTGGTGCCCTGGAGGCCCTCCCGTTGCTCCTGCGCCAGCAGGGCCCAGGGAAAGCAGAGCTCCACCGTGGGGTATCGCCCACGCAATGAGATTTCCTGGCCTCACTGCAGAGCCCAGCATGTCAGGCAGGGCCGCTGCACGTCACCTCCTGCAGCTGCTGAGGGCTCCAGCAGAACATGGAGCACTGAGAACCAAGGAGGTTGTGGAGTCTCCTTCTCTGGAGACTGGATGATCTCCAGAGGTCCCTTCCAGCCTCAACCATTCTGTGACTCTGTGATGGGACCTCTCCAGCTTGTCCACAGCTGACCATGTGGACAGAAGAAGAAACGAATTAGGAGAACAGAAATACCTTAGGGCCACATCAGCGCTGCCTCTATTTGTATACAGAGAAAATGGTAAATAAAGTGTGGAAGCTGCAATCACAACCTATTGGCCCGCTATATGCAACAAAAACCTGGTTTGGGGGAGGAGTAAGGCTGCTGGAAACTGCCTTATCTTGGGCACTTTTGACCCAAGCCAGGACCACCACGAACTCTTGCAGCACAAGACCGAAGAGTCCCCTCCTAGCAGAGATGGAAACGATCCCCAGCAGTGTCGTCATTCCTAGCAGCACCAGGCCTAGATAGGATAATAAATATCTCATTATTTCTCCATCAGATCTGCTATTTTCATTTTTCCATGAAGTACAGTTAAGTTATAAGACAGATACAAAGACATTTATGTATTCAATAGAAATTTACCTGCCCCTAAATGTATTTCTTCATGATCTGCAGAAAATCTAATAGCTCAATACGGGCGCTCAGTTGTAATTCATTGATTCCTAGCAGAGAGAACGAATATCTTTCAAGAAACCCCTCAGACATGGTGAGGACTAGCAACTATTGGTACAAACCGGTTTTACAGATCATAGAAAATCAGTAACTCATGGAAAGCATGACAGCTACAGAATATCCTTACTTTAGATGGAAAAAAAATTGCGCATTATGATCCGTAAATCGATAAATACCCAACAAATCAGCCGTACAAACAAGATGCAAGAACGTTATTTGATCTTCAATCAGAGGGTAAGAAATATAGCAGGGAAGGTATTTTTAGCACTAAAACAGTTACCATGCTAATTTTCTACTCATCTAGTAGTGCCAACCCGTCGCATTTCAACGCACATTTTTCCCTGCGATCATAGCTGTATGTGCAATGCTTTCCACCCAGGATACAAGCTGCGGGAATGTGTTAAGCTGGGGTTGCTTTTCTTTTTTTTTAATAAAAACTGAAAAATGACGATATAATAGGTTAAAAATCAATATGCACTTTTGCATTTAGAATAACTTAGAAAAATACTTTAAAACACCAATGTCAGCAAAACCGGCCTGGATTCAGGTGATAGAAAGCAAATGTAGAAGGGTGGTAAAGACTTTAGTCGTTGCATGGGGAAAGGGAAAATCTGCCACTTGCAGAGTGGAAAGGAGATGGATCTTGACACACAATATTATGCAGGCAATTGCACAGCCCTCAGTCTTCCACGACCTGAGAGCATTTTTTATCAAGGAGAACCGTGCTTATTTTGTCTACATGCATTGCTACAGAATGAATGACTGCAGAGGATCTGAAATCACAAAGAATATTTTAGTTCCTAATATCTCTATATCAGAGCTCGCCGAGTTCTGATTGCCTTTGATATTGCCAGATATTAAAGGACGTTAAAATAACCGGAGGTTTTTGCACAGTACCCTTTGCAAACGGATCTCAGAAGTGCTACCTTCACCTGCACAGGCCCGAGCCGTGTCCTGTCTCCAGTGTTTGCATTTGATACAGGGGAGTGCAGAGGCAGGAAAGCAAGCTGGGGCCTTAGGGTCCTTCTGATTGCCTGGCTCACAGGATTAAGCTGTAATTACTTGTACCTCCACATGTACATGTTAATATTTCTCAAGTGTGTGCATAAAAATGCTGTGTAAGACCCTAGAGCTGTACAAGAACACGGAAAGAAAGAAGAGCGCGTGCACTCGCTGTCCTGGAGACACTTTCTGTGTTTCAGGTGATGGGGAAAGTCACATTTACACAAAGGACAGAATGGGGGCAGAGCGGCAGCTCTGTGCACAGGCACCCGCTGCTCCCCCAAAGTGCAGACACACAGACCCTCCTGCTTCCTCCAGCATTAAGGGGCCTCCAAATGAAGCCATTTAACTTCCAACTCTATGTTCCCAGCTTCCCTGGGCAAGGAATTCCTTTTTCCACCTGAAGAGAGGAATGTGGCCAGATGCCGAGGAGGTGCAAAGCAGAGCCCTGAGCCTCAGGCCCCGACGCAGAGCGTGTGGGCAGTGGGTTACAGAGCACACGCAGACCGAAGGGCACAGGGAAACGGGGCAAACACAGCTGCCCCTTCTGATTCCACGTGGAAAAAACCACGCAAACAGAGTCTCTTTGCAGCCACATCCGCAGCAGAAGAGTTCAGAAGCTCTGTCAGGTTGTTGTCAAGTGGTAGCCATGTAACAATACAGGATGGAGGGAAGAGCCAGCAATGCAAGTGCAGCAATGTAGCGTGCAGATGCGAAGCGACAGGCGCGCAGTCCTGCAGAGGCAGATGGAGGCAGCTGGGGTTACACTCCTCAGCGCACCACGCGGCGCCCTTTTACTGCACGGGGGAATTCCAGCCTCTTTCTGCTGTAAATTTTAAATCATCCTCCTGAAGCAGGCAATAAATACATTCATAGGCTAAAAGCATCTTCCACCCAGCAAGCAGAGGTCTCCAAACACTAGGCTGGAAGGAGGGAGGCAAACTACTCTAGTGACAGAAAACACAACTTGTCTTTATAATAGTACTCTGATAGTACTACCTGTTTCCAAATGACCATACTGGCGCTCATGGGCTAGCCCTGTAATCCACACAACATCCTCAAAGCAGAGAAAAATCCCAAACTGTTTAAAATGTGAAGGAACACAGACAAAACAACTGAATCAAGGTTTTCTATTTATTTCTAGTCACTCAGATATTTCTAGTAGAAACTAGTTAGGAGTCAGCATATGTTTATACTCCACATTAGCCAGCTACCCCTTTTTAACCAGATGTATTTGTCACTCTTTTGGAAAAATAAGTCACACAGGGATGAGTGGGGGTCAGGAGTGGCCCTTTTCAGTGGAAGTTTCCAATTTGAGCTAATTGTTATTAAGGTGCATAGAGCAACAAACATATGGAAAATGTTTGGTTGTCCTCTTTGTCCCTCTTTAAGGGACTGCCCTGTTTACAGCTGGGGTTGTAAAGTTACTCCAGAGGAAAAACAAATGTTGGGAGGCCATGAGAAAAGATTTTTAAAATATAAGATGGCCTATGAGATAAAAGGGTCTATTCCAAAGCAGAGATGCCTGTAGGAGGAGGATGTTTGCAAGCGTGTGCTTGCACATACAAGAGCCTTCATCTCGCGCCTACGCAGAGGCCGCCTGCTCTGCCAACGTCCCTGCCGCCTCCTGCCCGCTCTGCCCAATACCCCTGACCAATTATTTTTTTCAAATTTAATTCAAGAAGGCCCAGACAAAGTCCCCGGAGACAGATCTCACTGCAAATCGCTTCCTTATTTTTTTTACACGGCTGGACACTCATGTGTCCTTTCTTCCGGCACCCGCAGCACAAGCCAAGGCACGAAGCGCCGACCAGACCCTTTCTTTAAGTCCTTCCCAGCTGCCAGCCTCCCACACAGCCAAAGGTGACCTGCCGGGGCTCTTTTTTTCCCAATTCTTTCAAATATCCATTTGTCATGAAGCTTCACATTAATCACCAAGCTCCTTGTCCAAGCCAAATTCCGCATTCCTTGCCCTCCAAATCCCCTTTCCGCTCTTGCTCCCACCGAAGTCTGTACTTCCCTGAGGCCTCCCATGAGAGCGACCCCATAGGGCAGGCTCTCCACCACCAAATGCTGCTGCTCGGCCTGTGCCAGGGCCCTGGGCCCCATCCCCACCACTGCAACATCACGTCCACAGCCCTTAGGTTCAGCACAGCTCCAGGTGCTCCAGCTTCCACTTTGCGGCTCGCGTGGCTCCCTCCTGCCCTTCAGTCACCTTCCAATGCTGATGGAAGGGCTCATGCCTGCCTGGCCCCTCTCATCCCACAGGAGCACCGAGGAGGATGCCGTGCTAAGCCAAGAGAGGTGCCAGCCGGGAATGGAGTCTCCTTCGGCCAGCGAGCACTGCTCCTCTCATCACTGCCCTTCGCTCAGCCCAGCACGAGGGGCTCCTGAACAGCAGCTCCATCCCTCCCCAAAACTGCCTAGTATGATATTATACTGTGGTAAGTTCACATGCATTTTCTGGCTTTGAACAAATGGTGTGAGTCAATTCCCTGTAAATTCAAAATGTGTATGAGAACACGGAATCATATTTTAAGTGGGTTTCACAAACAGCCTCTCTCAGTCCTAACTGCTGGAGATCAAGCCTGCCACTTTGCTATTTCAGTCTTTTTCTCCTATAACGAGATATGAAGGCAGTTCATTACCCTTTGTCACCCCTGCGTCACCTGGATGAGAAAGTATAAAACAACCTGCGCCCAGGCTGGGATTTCGAGCCGGGGGGAAAGGATGGGGGCAGGAGGAGGGAGTATCAGGAAACGGCTCTTTAATTGCACTTGCCAAAAAATGTTTCTGTGGAGAAAATGACTGACAGAGAAAGCCAGACAGTCTGAAAGCAGCCACCGAGCTGCAACACACTGAGGGAGCTGAAGAGATAAGAGGCATCTTTTGTACTCCAAGTGGACTAAACAAATAAATTATAGTCTTGATAACCTTTTATTTCAGCACTGTGCCATTTGTGCTGCTCTCATTGGGTTGTGTCATTCCCAGGATAAATCCTCAATGGCAAAGGCTTTAAAATTGAGCTATAAAGATTTCCTACGGGCAGAAATTTAGCAAAATTTAACACTGTGGAAAAAAAGCAAAGGAAATCAGTCCAAAAATAGAAATCAAGCCAAAGAACTTGGGAACCTCTGGGCAGAAAACATTTTGCCAGCATTTTCTCACTCGCAATGTGGTAAGCGAGGGCGGAGGCACAGGGACACAGCAGCTCCTCTCCCCGAGCCCCCAGAAGACGCAGCCCAACCATGGGCATTTGTGGGAATGGGCCCCTGGCCAAATCCCCAGGCAGGTCCCACACAGCCAAGGTCCAAGCGGCTGAAGGATGCGACGTGCCAGCCAACCCCAGGAGATCCCAAAGGCCATCCCAGGAGCTGAGTTCTCCTCCTAAGCTTGAACATAGCCCACCTAAACCGCCCCTCCAGCCCTATGCTTGCTGTTCCCGAGTGGCTGGTGCTCCCTGTGGGTCTCCTTTTGCTTCCGTGCCTCCCTGCTGAGGCTCCTTTGGAGGGCACAGCTCGGACAGGCTCAACCTGCACAGTACAGGTGTCCCTACAGGAGGGTACAACCTGGCTTAGCTGCTACCTGCAGCTTAGCTGCATTTGTAACCTCAAATATCATTAGTTTCATTCTGCTACAAGTAGAGCAGTGCAGGTATGGCAGCAAAAGCAGGCTCATGACTAGCAGAAATACCACTGATTGGTGATTGATTGATTGGAAATATCACTGATGGGTGCTTACCACATTGTGGCATCTAATGCCTCAAATACATCAGAATATGGTACAACAATGAAACATGATGAATTTATTTACATGCCAGTGTAATTTTCATAAACTCTCCCAGCAAGGTTGGGTGGAAAGT
>JAUBOD010000924.1:3522029-3533598 GCA_032353885.1 Nothura maculosa
GTGGGTCTGGAAGACCTCCAGAGCAGGAGGCTCCACACCTCACACACCATCCAGAAGCACCTTCTTCATCCCTGTTCCGCAGAGGTTTCCAGGTGGGACTCTGCTCCCGCAGAGCAGTAGGGACCCTGCGAGGTACCCAGAGCCTCTCGGGTGCTCAGCGTCTTTCACGAGGACACCCAACCCCCTGACATCCCACTGAGGCCGGTGGTTCCGTGGCAAGAGCGTTGGGAACTGGTGCCAGGGGGTGTCGGGAGCGCAGCTCTGCCCCGAGGAGGGCGCAGCTCTGCCCCTGCTCCCTCCCGCACGGCCAGGGCCAGCACAGCCGAGCCCCTGCGCGCCCGGTGCGGGGCCAAGCAGGCCCACACGCAACCAGCACAAAAGCCACCCTCTAAGCGCCAAAATTATGGCCTGGTACTCGCTTTTATCTTAGATATCAGGGGCAACCAGTGGCCAATGGAATTAATCACAAGTACCCAGGAAGGATCCGCAGCCCATGGAGTACAGACCCAGGACCCAGTGCCCTTGATTTGGGAGCTGAGGTACCAAACTCTGCAACAAAGGGGCCTGGAAACCTGCGAAGTGGCGCTCAGTGGCAGCCTGGAAGAGCAGAGCTCCCGGAGGCTCCCGGCCATGTACGCTCAGCCCGGGGACCTCCCTGCAAGTTGCTCAGACCCACTCCTGGTCCGAGAGCAGCCAGCAGATGCTTCCCCACCGAGCTCAGGAAAGCAGGAACCTGCCCTTAACGGAGCCCATCCGAGGATCCTGGCATCGAGACACACACACTCAAAATAATATCACACACGGGCATCTGTCTAACTGGATCTGACTCCTCCGCTCAACGAAATCAGAGCTATACACGCATTTAAAAATGCATATAGGGCAGTTTTACTTAAGCAAATGAGATTTCTGATAAACATGCAAATAGGAATTTAAACAGCAATTTAAAAACCACGAATTCAATTCTCATTACTTATGCAAACTATCATGGTCTTGTCATGCTTTATCTCCCTGCCTTATCATTTTATCTATGGTATTTCCCCTCTGTCGCTGAATTCTCTTTTTTCCCTGTCATCTGCATTTTCTGGACGCCTTTTTCATGTGCTCACCTCCATATTTTAACCTTGCAGGTGATACAGGATCTGCAGCAGCAGCCAGGGAACAGGCATTCACATGTAACCAGGGGCACGAACTGTAATTCCTGGGACATAATTGCAGGGAACACAAAACTTAAAGATATTATCAAACAAGTAGTTTATCGTATGAACCCGAGGGCATTTATAGGCTACAAAGTAGGAGGCAGATAGACAGGGAGAAGGAAAGACAGATAGTTTTAAAATGGCATTTTTCATCTTAAAATTTTTAAAAGCTGGTAGTGATTATATTTAAGAATAGCTAAACCTCCCATTTAAAAGAAGATGTTATTTTGTGTGTTAGAATCATTTGCCGTATTTTTGTTTGTCATTATAGTTTAGGAAAATACCAGAATATCCATCCTTCTAGTCCTATAGGACAGCTATCAGATAAGGATCGGAACAAAGTCTAAAAAAAAAGCCCTCACGAGTTATGATTAACTCTATGTAAAAGGAGGGCAAGCAGGGGAGAAAAAAAAGACAGGAAAAAAAAAAAAGGTTGAGAAAACTATAATCATTACCTACTATTCCGAAGGGGGAAGAATAGAGAGAGAAAAAAACAGGAAAAAAAAAAGAGATAGGAAGAAAAAAAGAGAAACTGAAGTATATGCTGTAAATATAGGATACATTTTATTACCACCTATGTGCTGCTACATCCCCAGACTTCACAATGTAGTCGCCTATTATTTGCTTTAAACATTAGCAAAAGAGATGTACATTTCTGAGAGGCAGCTACCCTGCAAGGCAGATGGCAGTGGGACAATCAGCGGAGCGAGGCCAGGCGAGGCGCTTTGCAAGGCGGCCCGGAGCAGCCCTGCCCGGCCGGAGCCCCCCAGGGCTGCAGTGCAGCAGAGCCGCGCGCCGCTAGCTGCACGGCCCACGGGCAGCACAGCCCCAGGCTGCACGGCCCACGGGCAGCACAGCCCCGGGCAGCACGGCCCAGGGTTAAAGCAGGCCTAAGCCTCGGCTAATCCTGTATGGGCTGTGTTTGGTGTGGATCCCAAAATACCCAAGGGCTAAGGAAACATTTGTGTGGGTTTTCTTTTTTTCCCCTCCTGTATACAGTCTAACTTTTACACAATCCTGCCGTCCGCAAGCTCAGCTTGGTGCTGTTTTTAGCGGGGCTTTTCATTTTGTGTTTTTTTAACAGCACTTTTCCTGCTTTTGCAAAGTTATTGAGAGTTGGTGAATGCAATTGCTGAGCAACCATTAATTACTGTTAGCAGATAACTTTGGAGATTAAATGAACTCCAAGTAAAAGGAGCGGTTTGCTTGACTGTCACATCAATTCGGTCAGCATTTTTATGACGTGTTAGTGATTCAGTGGAGATTTCACGTGGCAAAAGGTGCCCAGTCAACCCGGACTGATTGAGATTGCCAGCTTGAAATAGACTGTTCTGGTTTTGCACCTTCCTCAGCCTTCCAGCAAACCAGGACACTCACTTGTGATACATTACGGATAGGAGCCGGTATCAGACGCGTAGGAAAAAGAGGACACGCAGGAGATAGTATCTGATCTTTGCTATTTTCCAGTGCATAAAATAACAGCCTGTCATCTACCTTTTGCAGGTCATTTTTATCAAGTTGCAGGCCAAAATGAAATTTGACCTCCATTTTCCAGCTAGCCTGGAGATGATAAATTTAATGCAGACAGGGTAAATGAATGGTATGCGACTAAGGAAAAGTCAAATTGGTGCAGAATTATTAGTGGTGAAGTTTTTGCCCCTATATTTTTCATTACATTTTTCCCCCTGCAGTTTCTGTCATCCTTCCCATATTTTTCTTCTTCTTCCCTTCGATCTGACCCCTTTTCTACCTGGAAAGATAACGTTAACTACAGCCCTGCCCTGGCGGCCACGAGCACATTTGTCTTGCTGGATAATTAAGAGTTCAGTGCTGCAGGGGCCCGATGCTGCAAACCCGCACAACGGAGTCGCTGCTTTTGTGCTCAGGAGAGGCCAAGGCGGGGTAAAACTAGGAGAGCTTTATCAACAGCTTTATCATACTTTATTATTTCAATATTCCCCAACCAAAACCAAGAAAACAGAATTTATGGAAAGTTATGCTGCAAAATGGCAGTCTCATAAGCACATATCTCTCTTTCCTGACTTGCACGTCACAGCAGGACTTGGGGCACGTCCTGTAACCTCTCCAGGACAATGTGCTCTCCCTTAGAGGTTAATAGAGGAAAAGGTCCCTGGCCAGGACCTTTGGTTGCTACCACAGCACAAATAATGGAAAATAAAATCATCATCAATGTGCCTTCCTTCTGGCAGCAGAAAGCGACCCATTAGTCTGACAGTCTTCTTCCACTAATTGCTTTGATCAAAGGAAAAAAATGAAGACTAATAGTGGACCATTCTAGCAGGTTGCATTTTCCATGCAGACTCAGCTGTCCTAGAGAGCCGTATGGTTATCTTGGATATCTCTCTTGACGGTATTTGAAAACAGTGACTTACTGCCAATGTAAATCCTATCCTCCCTTGTTTAAGAAAAATGTGGGTTTATTATTAAAGCAAGATGCCTCGCTGGAGAGAATTTGGTACCACAGAGAATAGCAATGGATATATTTCATTATTATTATTGTATGCAGGGTGCACTGGTTGCAGGAGGAACATCTGTGCTCCTAATTTTATGATAACTTCCCGTATTTACAATATCCAGCGAGGCAAGCGATGTGCACCACGTGTGTGTCTGAAGACAGGGACAAACTCCTGACTTCCGAATCCCTGCTCCTGCTCCTCTCTGGGCTGATGGTGAATTCCTGGGGGGAGGCCACCGGCCTCCCCCCAGGAATTCACCATCAGCCCGGAGAGGAGCGGGAGCACGGATTCAGAAACTATCAGACTGCAATTCAAAGCTGGCAGTGGATCTTCCACATTACTAAGTGCTGAACAGTGGAATGGCCCCAGGAGTGTAATCCTGAATTAAACTACATGGATTCAAGTACCCATAAGCAAAAGATGTATAACTGAAGCAGAGGGAATTAGAACTAGTTCCTTCTCCTGAAGAAAGCAGATGCTTTACAGGCATATTGTGGTACCTCTCTACCACAGTGACAGATGCCGTAGTGATTCCTGTAATTGGTGATGATGATGGTGATAACAGTATGCTATTTTTATCCCGATGGACCCACAAACATTATCTTTGAATCGCAGAGTCTGAAAAATCAGAGAAAACAGGATACCAGTTCTGTGACAAGCAAACATATCAAGGGAAAAGTCTGGCCTGCCATCCATGGAGAAAGAACAACACAAAAAAATCCTTTCCTGCTACTACTGCAGAGAAATGAGAAATTATTCTGGCAGAGAGGGATAAAATCCTGTAAATCCTCTTTTTAACTGTCCTTCTGGTTGGCCTATTCCTCCATGAGCTGTTGCCGCAATGTACAGGTGTTTACACACCCATTGATGCAAAGTGATTCCCTTCCACTCGCCTCTCAGAGGAGCAAGACAGATCAGCAAATACATGTTAGACAGAAGTTAGGAAACTCCTCCCTACACCTACACGTGCTGCCCTCTTTGCTTGCCAGCGGACCCCCTGCTTACACATTTCCCAGGTCTTGTCCAATGTCCCTGGCTCAAAGACCGGGAGGCAGGAGCGGCGCCGGGCCTGGCTCGCGCTCCAAACCCTGGGAGCGTCTCCTGCTGTCGGAGGCAGAACGGGCGGCCAGATGGACCCCGAGGGCCCTGCAGAGCGTTGCTGCCACTCCTATGTAGGGTACCAGCTTCCTCGGGGAAACTCCCACTTGGCTTTCTAGAGCAAACACAGCACCAGCAGGAAAAGTCTTGAGGTCATACATTCCCATTTGCAACCTGATTTTCAAAATGGGAGAGTTTCACAGACAGAGATGCTACACTGTAATCCTTCAGATAAAATACCAGCTAAAGAAAATACAGAGACGTATTAAAACGTTATATGAATCGAGGGAGTCGTTACCATGATGTAAATAAGAAATAAATAAATAAATGACAAATAGTGAGAGAAACAGGGAGAAGGTGGTCCAGGATTGATACCTCTTTCAGTGATTTCTGCTGGTTCATCTATGTTGAAATAAAACATAGACTTTGGTGGCAAGTGTTCATGAAAGGAAAGCTGCATGAATAAGGAACACTGCACGTTGTAAAAGAAAGCAGGAATCAGCAAGAACTAAGAGGTGATGTATGAGAAAGGAGTCGGGTGAATTTGTGGTAGAGTTGGGTGGCTCCACTTTGAACAAGCTAACAGGGGACCCGCAAGGCCAGAACATTTCACCTTGCTGGGAATAAGGGAGAAACGAGGTCCTACAAATCCAAAGGAGAGGCAGCATTGGCCGCGCAGTGTCGCGAGGCCTCACGCAGAGCGTGGCCATGCAGCGTCGCGTCGCCCCTCAGCCCAGCGCCCCCGCATGCCCCACGGGGCCCATTGTGGCGGCTCACAACCCCGTCCAGCGCAGCCAGGCCCCGGAGGCCCCATGGGGCCCCTAGTGCCAGCCCACGACCCCGTCCAGCGCAGCCGGGCCTCGGAGGTCCCATGGGGTCCCTGGCGCTAGCCCACGACCCCGTCCAGAGCAGCCGGGGGTCCAGCGCAGCCAGGCCCCGGAGGCCCCATGGGGTCCCTGGCGCTAGCCCACGACGCCAGCGAGCGCGGTCGGCCGCTGCAGGCAGGCCCGAGGAGGCCGCACTCGCGCCACGCTGCCTGGCTGGCCGTGGCGCACAAGCAGCTGCCCTGTCAGGAGCGCAGCTTTGCCAGCACAAGCTATTTCGAGCAGTCCGCCCAGGACGGCTCTGCTGCTCCGGTACGTGGCGAGAGCTGCATCAGCAGCCTGCTCCTAATGGAGACAGAGCTCTAAAACCTGCTTTCCACGTGGAAAAGGGCTGAGCGGAGGGCAGCTGCTTTGCTGCCTCACCTCCTCCCATGCCCAGGACTCTGAGGGAACTGGTTTCCCAGGGATTTTCTGATGTTCCTGGCAGAGATAGTTCATGCTAGAGAGGCCATATGTCTGCACACATATATGGATCTCAGTTTCAGACCTGGTCCAGCACAGAACCAGAGAACAAAGCAAGAGCTCTCTGCAACCAAGTCTAATTCAGTTGTGGAAGTGAATGGTGCAGGACATTGTTTGAGCAAAACATTTAGTGGGACAGAATGGATGTTTTCTACATACAGATACTGCTTTAAGGGATCCACACACAGCGCACCGAAACCGCTGGAGTTTGTGACTGTGCATTGGAATGAAGGCAGAGCGAGGAGGGAGAGCTGCAAGCAGCTGCCCACAACCATCACTGGTTAAATCTACAACCACAGATAAGAGACTCTTCCATCGCAGCCCCTCATTTGCCAATATGTGAAGTAATTAAAAAAAAAAATTCTAGATATGCAGCATACAGCAGTGTTAGCTAACATCAACCCTACTGACCTATTTAACAGGTGGAATTGCAATACATACAACACACTTTTCCATGCAGATCCACCCCTGTCATCTGCCTTCGACAGCACTAGAGTCCAACTGCAACAAACCACATGGAGATAAAATTAGCAGTGATCTACATATTGCATGATACATCAGAAGTCTGCTATCATCGCCCAACAGCTGGAACAATTTGTGGCGAAGCACTTCAGCAACAGACTACAGCCTTGCTTATATCAGGATTTTCCAAATACAGAATGGATCAAAACCTCACGATCCGGATATTAAAAAATATACTTCTGAATAGAGAGGCTGCAAATTTAGCTTCCCGTGGCCAAGAAAAGAAGTAAATTGATATTTTCTTCCATGTCCTTTAACTTCTGTGCTTCTCATGGAGATATTTTTCTTGGCAAGTGAGACATGCTCATCAAAAGAAAAAGGAGCAGTTGTACTCTGAGGTTTGAGATTTAATGAATAGCAGTGCAATGCTTTCTTCAAAATTCCTGTGAACCTTTTTCATGATAATTATTGAAGTGGCTGATAAAAAGCAGTAAAAATGCAGATATTAACATGACTTACAAATCTGTGAGGTATTTCCTCTAAAAATAAAAAAAAAAAGAAGAAAAAAAAAGGGCATTGTTTCCCCCTGACCGGAGTTTTCAGCTAACGGAAGCTCGAGAGCTGCGGAACGGCCGCAGCGGCGGCAGGGAGCTGCTCCCTTTCCCGCTCCGACCTGCTCCGTGTCCGTCCCGACGCTGGGGCCGCTCCTCCCGGCAGACAAAACTCAGCCCTGGAGGCAGCCTGCATTAAATGTTTGCTGTCGGGAACCAGCCAACGTTAGGAGAAAGGCAGCCACCAGGTCAGCAAAATTCCACAGGAGATTCTGAGTGTCGGCCGCTGTTCTGCTAGCCCACACCGACAGCTCTGCAAGTTAAGATCGAGCGAGATCAAAATTCAGAGATATAAGGCAGGAAATAAAGAGACTGATCCCGCAGGGGGCTAAGTGCCCTCTAAACTTAACAACTTCCAGAGGATCAGCACCTTGCAAGAAGGGCATCACTTCACAAGATCAACCTCCTTGACAGGATTTGTGGGTGCTACTATTCTTGGCTCTCTCATGGCTTCATGTATAATTTTGTGCGAGTGCATTAACCTTGCCGTGGCTCTGCTGCACCCTCTGTGCTTTTCCCTTCCTCCCCCGCAAAGGGCTTTCTGATCTTTGGAAAAGTCAATATAGGTTGTGAGATATCTGCTTATAATTGCATGAAAAATCGAGGGCACAATTCTCCCATCCTCACTCGTTCTGGCATCCCCAGCACTTTTAGCTGTGTTAGTAAATGCTGCTCAGCATGAATAAATGCTACAAAACAGGACCTTTAGCAAACGGGGGGTGGAAGGGGGGAGGATACTAAATGTCAATGCTAGAAATTCGCTGGATCTTACAGAAGCAAGAGGTATTCAATACATAATTCAATTTTTAAATAAAACAATTCTCCTGCAAAAATATCTAAAAGTCATATCTCCATTAAAATGCTGCATTCCACACACAAAAATCTCTCTTTGTTAAAAGATCACTCTCCGGGCTACAAAATGCCTCCAACATGAAGCAATGACAGAATTAAGGTTGTTGATGCAAACTTAATTTGGTAGCCTCTGCATAAGCATTTTGATAAAGCCTAATTTTTTAAACAGTCTTAAGTGCAGTTCTTCACAGCACAAGATGGATGGCGTTGAATTAATAAAGCAACTATTCAATATTTTGTTTTATCATTGTTTGGGGTATGGCCTTATGGCTTGTTTCCTGCTAACTATTCAAATGCTGCTCTGAAGACAAAATTATTAATTTCCTTATGAGCTTTTCTATAGCACTCATCACTAAAGTAAGTGAGGGCTTCACAGACACTTCACTAATCTCCACAAAATCCCTGTGAGTTGAGGAAAGGAGCATTCTCTTTCTGTACAGGGAGAGCTTAGGCAGAGATAAATTAAAGTCAAAAGTACCCACTAATTTATGGCAGCCTGCCTTTAACACGCCCGGGCCATGATTTTCAGCATCTTTAACATTAGGCAGTGCTTTCTATCTTCAAAGCCTGGCTCCCAGTGACTTCAGTCACAGCTATGCTCTTCTGCAATAGGAGCCCCAGGGCTGAGGTTGGGCTTCCAGAAAAACACAAAAAACACAGCTAGCAATTGTCTATACGAAGTCTCATTTAAGAGACTTAGTGTCGTTAAGACATCTGTGACAGAATGAGGGTCTGGAACTAGTTCTGCAGGGCACAGCTTTAACCAGGAGCTTGGCTTTCGTCTCCCCACCAACCCTGCCCGCCGTCCAGCCCTTCTGATGGACACAACAGACCTGTTGACAGCAGATTCTACTCTGAACATCCATGATCTGTCCGTGCGCTGTCATTCATCCTGCACTACTGTTGAGGCAAAAATCCCATGGAAAAAAAGTCACATGATCACTTGTGCAAGGCTATTATAATACAGAAGGGCATTTTTCTGTTGCATGGACAATGTTAACTTCACTATTTCCTAATTACTCAATCACAGACTTTTCAACTTTAACATCTGAGTGTGTTTTAGGTGCATTTTCTCTTTTTTTTATTTTTTTCCCCCTCAAAAAGGTAAGCTGAAAACGTGCAAGCTGTGGCACCATGGGGCTCTCCTCTCTCCTGACTCACCAGAGTTTCAAGTGTTAAGTTATTCCCATAAACTTCTGCCACTGGAGCCAATGGAGTAACTGACAGCAATAATACATTATCCTCACTGATGTGGACAAACACTTGAAAATGGATGACAAATACTCTTACCAGCAGAATTTACAGGTATTTGGAAACAGGAGAAGACAGATGAACAGATGAATATGACCTTCCCAGTTTACATTCCTTATGCTTCTCAAAGCAACCCCAGTCTCCTTGCTAGGACTAACCACCCTCTTTGTCCTTGCTTTCCATCTTCTCTCACCCAGTTATCTGTCTTTCTTTTCCATTCCCACATTCATCTGTTTTACCTGACTGGACCCTGTTATACCCTCCCGATCCATCATGTGGCTCCTCTCACTTCTCTCTCCTAACGGGATTCTCACCCATCACTTGTCCCAGCACCTCCCAGTTCTGGCGTCTCACACGTCCCTCTCCAGCCCCCTGAACATCCTCAAGGCTCTTCCCCCGGGTGCACCAGGCCTTGTCGAAACGATCCCCTCCCTTCTCCGTTTCCTTGGGCTGCTCTTCTTGTTGAGTCACTCTCAAGGCAGGGAGTGGGGAGGATGGGGTGGCCTCTTTTCAGTGGTGGCCACTGACAGAACTAGAGGACAGCCACAAAGTGAAACACCAAAAATTCCACAGGAACTTAAGGAAAAAATTCTTAACAGTGAGAGCAGAGCCCTGGAACAGGCTGCCCAGGGAGGCTGTGGAATCTCTTGTTCCAAACCCAGTTGGATACAGCCCTGTGCCATGTGCTCTATGTGACCCTGTGTGTGCAGAGGGGTTGCACTAGATGTTCTCTACAGGTCTCTTCCAACCCCAACTATTCTGTGATTTTATGATTCCCTCCCAATGCTACCTCACTCCTAAGTTCTTGCTAGAGTGTAGCTACTTTCCCATTTATGCTCATGACCCTAATGGGTCCCAATTCCACTCCTATGCCTAAGGCTCATAGGAGGCAACACTGCCCTTTCTCACACAGCAGCCCTGACTACTAAATTTACTTTCCCTGCTTTTTTTCCCTCCAGAAATTTTTATTATTTTTGCATTCTAGCCCCAATCTGCCAACCCACCCCAGCCAACTGTCCCATCTTTTCCTCCATTGATTTGCTGAGGTCTAGCTTGTTTTCTTTCACATTTCCATCTTTTATTTGCTGCACCATCACACCAGCACATGAGTGCCAAGGACCAGTTGCTGATGGGCAAGTGCTCACCCAGAGTTCCACAAAGTCCAAACATATGCAGAGAGATTTAACTGTAACTGAACCTAAAAATGCCTAAACTCAGCCTAAAACTGAATGAACTTGTAAGGGAAACATCTCAATCTTTCTTCTAAAATTCATAAACTTCTCTGAAAATGGTTTTTCCTCAAGGGTACAAAAGGGCCATCCTTGACAAAGGAGACTATCTCCCTGCCAGTTATCAAACCGCTACTCCTCAGCACTCGCGTTTCAAGAAGTCTGAAGTGTTTCTTAAAAAATGCAGAAGAGCACGATTTCCATCACTGCATTTTCTGAAAGTTGCTAACCTCATGTAGTATTTGCACAGAAAATCTGCTCAAGAGCGTTGATGGTAGAATGGTCAAAGTTTTAAGCCTCTGAAAGCAGGATCCTTCAGAAGGACATGCTACACAACCTCAAAAACAAGCACTTGTGTCACCCCTCACCCTCCTTATAATAAATCCAATAACTCCTGATTTCCACCAACAGAAGCAAAGCCGGGAAAGAAGCCAGAGATATACTTTGATGCATATTAAGGAAAGAGTATTCCAGGGTCAAGAGACCTTATTGGATAACGTTCTCTTCCTCCCATTTTCCTGGATATGCCCCTAAAGTCAGCAGTTCTAATCCCACCAATTTTAACTACAGGAGCAGAAGATAGAGCAGTACATTCTGTGTTGTTAACCTGTTTTGACTGAAATGATTAACCAATTTCCAGGAGCCGTTTACAAACGGCTGCAGCTTCCATTTACAAACACCTTGCCTGGGGAATCAGATGCAGCTTTAAGGCAATCCTGAAAAAAACCTCTCCCTAATCATAACAAAACATCACGGGATATTTTCCCAGCGCTGGACTCCGGTGTCCATCCTTGGGCCAGTGCTCACACAGGGAGGTGGCAACTCGGGCCCTTTCTTTGGCTTACAGGTGCTTCCACATCAGGGACTTGGGCTGGTTCAGCCTGTCCAAACAGGAGTTTCTCTTTTGCTCGGCTAAATCAAAGGACACGCCATGTCCATGAGCTCCCACCAGCCTTTAATGCGACTCCGAGATGAAAGAGCAGCCTCAGTCAGCCCGAGAAGCAGCGAGATTCCTCTATAAGGTATGAGTTTCTTATGGGAGCCTCT
>JAUBOD010000924.1:3541062-3567243 GCA_032353885.1 Nothura maculosa
GGTGTCCCTGTTGGAGCAGGGGGTTGGACTGGATGATCTCTAGAGGTCTTTTCCAACCTCCACCACTCTGTGATTCCCCGTCCTTGGGCACAAAGCTCTCTGCATGGGGAGCCTCTCGCAGCCCAGCCACGCCTCTGCCTTGGGGCTCTTTCCCACCTGCCTGTGCGCAGGCGCAGCACCGACCTGGCGCAGCCGAGCAGCCCTGCCCGGCCTGCAGAGCCTCACGTGAGGCTGTGGGCAGCGCCGGCCACGGCCACCGCCAAGACAGCGCCACTCCTTCGTCCATCACTGTCAGCGTGCGAGAGAAGGGCCTGCTCGGAAGACAAGGAAAAATGTTTGCAGATCAAAAATGTATTCGCCCCCATTCATAACTGTAAACTCTCCCTTTCAATTCACTTGCCAAAGGAAACAAAGCAAAAAATAAACTCAAACTTGTCCATAAGGAAGAAGAGTTCAAGTTCTACTTTTTGTTTTAAATCATATAGGGTGGGCATTTCAAAAGTAAGTGGATACAATCAGGAATGGAATTAGAACTGATCTAACCTGGGTCCTCATAGCCACCAGAATCCAGTCCGACACAGACGTGATGGAGGTGAAGAGTTTAATAGGCGAGTAATTCAGAAAGATAGGAAAGAGCTAATCCAAATAATCCAGTGCACACCAGGATCAGGATTTAAACTCGGTCCAGCACAGCGCTAAGCGGCAGTGCAGTGGCAGACCGAGCTCAGGAGCGTATTGCCCACAGATCAGCACCTTGCCTGCCTCATTCTTCCCTGTGCCACTCGGGCTCCCAAGGACCTATGCAAAATAAAAGAGAGCAGAACTGCAAAGAGTGCTCGATGGTTTGTGAGATAAACAGGGGAAGCCTCAGCAGGCAAAATGCAGTAAAGGTGCCCAGAGCTTTTGCTTGCAATGTCTTGATTTTAAAAAGACAGGAATGTCTGTGTAACACACAGCAGAGAGTCCTTTCCAGTGCTAGATAATTAAAATATATCTCATCATACAGCAGGTCAAAATGACTGATGTATGACAGAACAGATTTGATGAATTTAGTTAGCAATCTCCACAAAGTTATTTGGCATTGGTAATAACTCAGAATTTATTTTCACACTACATGATGGGGGAGCAGCTCATATTATTATTAGCAAAATTGCAACAACCAGTTCAGCCTCTAAGTCAATTCTATTTTCAGTTAGTCATTGCATTATAACAAAGCAGCATTGGCAGAGACATGGGATATAAAGACTTTGTTTTTCTATAGATCCATTTTTATATACAGGTGTGCACATCTATGCATATATACACACATACACAAGCAACTTAAGGTTTCCAGATGAAGAAAGATCTGGCCTGTAAAATGGAGAAACTCATTGGGGTTTCTAGCCACAACCTTTAAACACGGTAATAAGACAGCAAGAACCATCTTATTCTTGTAAGCAGAACCAATGCACAATGGGGTCCAATTCTAGAATCTTTCACTAGTCATCCCCTACATCACCAAACATCTGCCAGAAGAGTCTCCCCATTTAAGCTAAGGTTCTGAATCAAATATGCCAGGAAAATATGTTTAAATTGTGCCTCTAAAACAGCCATTTCATTGCTCAGAGAGAGTAGCTACAACTGACTGCCACACGAGACTTGGTATTTGGTGAAGCCCTTGTAGACTCACTTTTTTCTAAAAAAAAGAATCCAAAAGCAGAATGCACTAATAAAAGAGAAGGATTTAAAGTTAGTATTAAGCTTAAACATAATTGCACCTTGAAAACTCTATAGCTCCTCTCCATCAGAGAATCAACTCAGGATTTATGTTATGATGGACTTGGCAAATCCTTCCAGAGGGGCATCTAGCAAAGGATGCTCTTCACAGACTATCAGGAGATTGTGATGCCCTTGGAAACCCCTCTAATTAACAATAAACTGCTTCTGCGATTGAAAATGCACCTAAAATCCTTCTAACACTGTGGATACTTCAATTTCTGATCCACACGCTTCATTGTGTGCAATGCCTTTGGAAATCAAGGGCAACAACAACCTGGAAAATATTTTTCAACATTTGGACTGTTGCCACTGAATCAATAATGGTGGAACAAAATGAATTACAAGACTCCACAGCTTCAATCGCAGGAGCAGTAGAGAGGTAGCCAAAAGGAGAAACCACAACTTACACTGAGAGACCAGCCAGACTGAATTGTATGTAGACTTATATCTAATTAAATGAGACTAAGGGCAAAGGTGAGACAGAATCATTTCAAAGCTTGCAGAGAGCTGGTCAACACAAAGGGGAACTCGGCTCGTGAAATACATAAGTAATTTCTCTTGATGGGGCCAGAGGATTGACATGACCTCCAGACCCAAAGGACAGGCAATGTCCCATGGAAGGGAAAGCTTTCAGTCCTTCAGATTATTAGGGCATGCACGAAAAGTCTCTCACAGCACTCAGGTTTTCAACACTTCAATCACCCTCTACCCAAATGAGGGAGAGAAGACTTCAAATTCCAAAGGGCAGGAAGCAGAGAGGTGGGACGGAGCTGTGCCCCCCTGCGCGGTGGTGAGGGGCTCTAAGTGCTGTACGTGTTCCCATCGACGCCGCTTCCATAAGCCAGACCTGTGACCAGACCTCGATGCTGCTCAGGGCTCCGTGGGCACAACGATGGGGCCGACATCCCACCAGCGGCTGGGATCGCTGCACAGCAGCACGGGCAACTCCCACGGACACTGCCGCGCTCCGAGCAGCTGCCGAGAGCTGCAGCATCATGGAGAGCTCCCTGCCACCGCACAGCGAGGCGGGCAAGGACACGGGAACACCTGCAGGGAGCTGCAGCTCCAGACGCGGACGGGTCCTACTGAAGCTTTGGAAAATGTCCTTCAGCAACGAGGAGCGATCCTGACCTTAACTTGGTAACACTGAGTCTTCATTTCCAGGCACAACTTGCCAGCTTTGCCTTCATTCTCTCTCCACAGAAAAAAGAAATACAGTAGTAACCAAATGAGGTTGATAGCTTTAAAATCAAATGTAGCTGCAAAATGGCATCTAGCAGACCAAACACATGAATCTCAACACACCCTTTACTCTCCTTTCCAGCTGTATTCTTTAAAGGATACAACTAGCTCTAATACAGGAAATTATAGGCCTTCTGTGAAAAATGTATGTCAGGTGCCAAAAGCATTTAAACTCTCTTTTTTTCTCCAATTCCTGAAGCTTATTGTAGCTCTGCATTGTTGCATTATTAGATTCATGCATTTAGCAAGCAAGCATATTATAACGATGGCTGTATGTAATTACTCTTTTCTAGCAGCAGGAACCACAGTATTGTCCATGGCATCCAGTCTTTATGAGAAAAATAGTCTATATGTTAAAAGACTCCAATGTTTAAATAAACATCTGAATAGCTCATTTATTCATAAACATTAGTCCTAACGTGTAGGTAGAGCAAGGCAGATAAAAACAGACAATAAGTGAATCATTTGTCCATCAGAGTGTTCTGGCTATGAGATCCCATCTAGAAAAGATCTTTTATATCCTGTCTTCACACTGATCCTGGGACTGGCTCTTTGTAGGGCCCATTTTAATGAGTGTTTTTAAAAAGTAAGAAATTCAAAGTAATTTCTTGATTCACTCGCAACTTCTTGATCTGGCCTCCTAAAAAGGTCACTGGGTGCATTAAACTTTCTTTCAGAAAATTATAGTGACTGCACATTTGATTAGTTTAATTGCTTAATGGCTGCAACTTTCCGCAAAACTTCCCACCTGGAGCAGTACAGGGAACATCCTCAAATCCCGAATCTTGCTTTCCATACTTCTCAGAAATGCTCACTGTGGGAAATGACTTTCAGCATAGAGAATGCAACCCAGTTCCCTGAGTTTTCTGGATGGCTCCAATTTATGAAGTTGTGCAACATGTCCAATGTTTCCTTAACTAAGATCTTTGGAATGGGATCTTATATTTACCATATAACCTTAAGTACTTAATCTGTCTGCCTTTCACATCCATAGTTCTCTGCAAACACCTTAAAAATAGCACCATAAATCACGTTCTTTCACTGTACAAATAAAATCTTATAAACTTTACGAGCTAAATGTATTTGTGCAATATGTTTTCTAGAAATAAATACAGTTCCTATTCACAAGAGCAAGTGAGTAACCCTCACACTACTCAAGTGAGTAACGATTATTTTTAAGAATAATGATTGCAAGATCAACATATTTACAAATGTCTACACGCAGCAAGGCTCTTTTACCATTTGATGTTACGAAGTTCATGGTATAATTAGTTCTCAGTGATTCTTATCGCAAATTGACATAGCTTAAAGCCAGATACTAATATGATGCACATGTATTTCAAACTCAAGATGGGTCCCTGTTTAATTCTATATAAAATAGGAGTCTGCATCAGCCTAAATACTCAGGCCCTCGCTCAACATCTCACATACAGGAATCTCACTGAAAATATGTTGCCTTTTTTTGAGTTTCTTTAAGCTTGATTCTGGAAGATATTAAGCATGACCAACTCCACCAGAGCAGAAGTAACACCAAAAGGATTTCCGACCTGTACCTATGTAATATTTAACAGTGTTCAGTGTTACACATACAAAAACTTTGCCGTGACTTCAATGAGTGCATGAACAGGTCATGAAATCCAGAAGGTCCACGCTATGGTCAGTGACCTGCTGGAATTAAAGTCAACATAGAAATAGAAGGTATCATCATTAGTGTATTGAATTGAAGAATCTCTCAAATCCTGAATCTCTCAGGATATTTTCTCATTTATTTATCTGATCTGATCTTCACTTTGCTTTACTCTGCTGTAACCAACTAAGCCCGGCAAGAAAATAAGACACTGCAGTAACTATCCTATTGCTAAAGAGAAAAAAGTCATGTTTTATGGGACACCCTGCTTGTACAGTTGGTGTTGAAATAATATTGCCAATTACCCAGACAGTTTATAAATAAACCCTTCCAAAGGAGTATTTTTACAAAATCATAAAATAAATTAAACTACCCAAAACTCATGCTGCTAATTAAAATAGCCCCTGCAGGAGGGCAAAGTAGCTACAAGGCTGAGGTAAACATGATACTTTTCATTGAACAGCAGCTGATTAATTTTATTTTCTATTTACATGTATTTGCTAAGATCATCAAAAGCTGGGGGTAAAAATAAATAAATAAATAAAAATAAAAGGAATTACCAGTTAAGAAATTGGTAATTCTGACAGTGGTCCACTGTTTTAGGACACAGCAAATTTTCTCTGCTTATACACAAAAACCATGGCATGACTCCTACACTCTAAATCATCTGCCAGTACAGAAAACTAAGAGTAAGATAAATGCAATTCTTCAGGTATTGCAAGCATTTTATCCAGTCATAATTATATCTTAAAATATGACTTCTGAGATAGCTCTATGGGACTATAAAGAGTTAAATGCATATTATAACATATGGTGTCCAAAAAAGTGGCATTCATAAGAGAAATAAGTTGATCACATATTATGGTGCGAGGAACAAGCTTAAAAGTCCCTTTAATTCAGAAATGATCATTTTAATTTTAATGGATGATACAGTTTCATCTCAACCAGCTGTTCAAGATAAATTTTCCTCCTGACAATACAACTCAGCTCAATACTTAACATCCCAGTCTCCTAAAAAGTCAATCTAAATACACCTCAAGACAAGTGATAATCTTGTCATGGTTGATTACACAACTTGTACCATGTCCTTATGAGTTTATGGAAACCCATGGAAACGATTAAAGCTTAGCTGGCCTAAAAAATGCATTTCAAAGACACACATCTCTCCTTTTGGTGCCTTTCTAACAAGAATAGAAGTGAAAAATGAAAACCTGGATACTGCAGACTTCCTCACCTTGAGTTGGCAGCCAGAAAGCAAGGCACTGGTGCATTTCAAGGTCTTACAATTGCAAGGTCTCATTAAATACAATATCTTTAATAAGCTAGCACTAAGCCACTCTCAAGATTATACTTCGCCCTCTATTTTATATAGCGATTGAAAGCAGTGGGGTCCCCTTGCTTTCTCTCAGACGAGGAAAATGGATTGGATTCAGGGAGGGCTTCTTGAGAAGAGAGACTTCTCTACAAAATTTTCTTGCTGAGGCAGCCTGTAACCTATGGCTCAACTTTCACAATTGCTTCACTATTTCATTTTCTCTTCTGCTCTGGAGAGCATCATTTAGCTGTCAGGCTGAAATCTGGTAGGGAGGTCACAGTCTGCTTGCAGGTCCTAGCAGACTGAAAAGATGCACGAACTGCACCAACACTTGTAGCAGTGATGGCTGCCAAGTTAGTCACAGACCCATCGTGCAGCTGGTTTTCCACCTCTTCACTTACCCTACTCCTAAAAGGTTGTGAAGATTTCATGGCAAAACACTCTCGGGTCATTCTAAGTGGTACACTGTTCATTCCATTTCCTAAGGTTACCTTTCCTAGCATAACAGTAGGTATATCCTTGCTGCCTTTCATTCCTCTTGCATTAAAAACTCATTCCGAAACAAATTAGCATAGCTTCACCAAAAGTGGTATGCCTCTTTTCTTCTTGTTCACTTAATGGCATTGAGCAGAAGTCGGCAATGTGCACTCAGGGCCTTCCTGTACCAAGCTGCCAGCTGCTCAGGATCTTGCCTGACCCTGAGGAGCAAACCCCAACATTTTGTCTTAGAGAGTCCCACGCAGAGTTCCTGCTTTGAACCAGCTGCAAGACAAGTCAAGGGGCACAAGCAAGAGTATGTGCATGTGCACTTGGCTACAGCATCACAGTCAGCGGGTTCTGCTGCTTCTATGAAGCAGAAAAGCAGAGGTCCAAAGGCAGTTGGTTTTCACATATTACCTGCTCTTCTCATTAAAGACAATATGGGATTTTTGATTCAGGTCTAATGTAAACCCAGAAAACTAGTCTTCTTTATTCATTAAAATGTAATTCGTTTTCTATCCATAATAATGAGTAAGTGGTAATTCAGAAAAATTGTTTCTGACCCTGTAATAAAATGCATGCTTAACCAAGAAGCAAAGTTAAAGTTGAAAGTACTTGTACGTGTGCCAACAGGACTGGATCACAAAGAGATGTCTCTTTCAATAGCTAAAGATGGACCTAAGCCAGAAATATTGTGCAGAGATAACGTAACGCAAAATGCAAAGATTTTTGTCTCTGGGATTTGGCTCAGGGTCATTTCTGCCTAATTTCTGGCCAAAGCAGGTGTCTTACAAAGCAGGGCACTGGCTGGCTCCTGGCACAGTCCAATGGCACCAGGCACACTGAGGCCTGTCATGACCTGGCACAGGCAAGAAGTGGCCTCTCCCGTAGCCCTGCTGTCCTGGTGGGGACCACCCCTTGTGGCTTGGGGATGTGTAGCAAGGAACCAGAGATTACCCAGCAAGCAAAATACTGGAAAGATCTAATGACAGGAGATTGGAGCCACAGAAATGCAGGCTAGAAATCAAGCCTTGTTTTATTCTTCACTGTGAGGGCAATTAACTGCTGCAGCAATTACCCTGGGCTTCCGCTGCCTGTCACTAGCGATTCTGAACATCAAGCGTTCTCACTGAGACAAGGGTTCTAGCTCAATGATTAAATAATTCAGGTGCATTCAAGTAGCAGGTCTCTATGATGGGTCAGACTAGTCACGGTGTTCCCTTCGGGCATTACTGTCATGAATCCTTGGATTAACTTTTGTCTGCCATAGCTCCAGACTGCTTATGAACTTCAAAGAGAACAAGAACCAGACTCACAGTAAAGGGCCGAGAAGAAACGGCAGTGGCAGAAAGCTAACACATTTTATCAAATGCAAATTCCTTGTTTATCCTTGGCTGAACTCCTACGACAAGCGGGAATCCCAGGGCAGCCAGGACACACAAAATGGCTGCCTGGCGGGAGCTCTGCTGAGGGGTTCCGTGTGGTACCACATGGCGCCAGGGCAGCCTCACACTCGCATAATGCGAAGTGACATCTCTACCAGCCAGCACCATGTCTATAACTTTCCACAGAGAGACTCTGGACCGTGTCTTGCTTCCTGATACACAGCTAAATCCTGACATTTCTGGAGCAAGGCCCAAGTTCTTTTAAATAATCAAAAACTGTTAAAGTTGAAAATAGCAACCTTACAAAGTTCAGCAGTTGGATCATGTTACATGTTAAGCAACCCCAAGCCAGCCCGCATTGAGTCTTTTCTCAAATAACCCAATATGCCAGATAAATGTGTGTTTTTTCCCCCCACTTAGCAGCACGGAGTTAATGCAAAGTGAGGTGCTCAACTGATGTTACACACTGTGTTGCGATGGTGGCACAATGCTCATAAATAAAGCATAAGACTTTCTTATTTTAGGACAGGTCAGATAAACAGGACTAGCATCATGTGAACAGAGGCTGCAGTGTGATGTGACACTGCGGCTATGTGACATTTCAGCACAGTACACTCCGTTCAAAGCCACCCAAGCCTCCTGATCCGACATCAGTCAGTTTTCCGTCTCCTTGACTCGGCTGTTGCAGTGGAAGCATGCAGTTGGACTGAATTTCGGGTTGTGTAAAGGTGTCTCTCAACTATGTAAATTTTTCAGCATGGCTTGGCAAACTAGGCTTGTATATCCAAGCCTGTAACTGCGACCTTCCCGTTTTCCTGGCAGCAGGTCACAGGACAGCGCTGGCAGCGCAGGTGCTGCTGCCCACGCTGCCGACACCGCGCAGCTCACGGTGGTGAGAAATGAGGTGCCTGGAGAATCCTGCCCAGTGCAACACGGTGCCTGCCCAAACACAGAGAAAGAAAGGAGCGTTCCTGGCACTTCCTGTTAACTTGAACTATTAGCTGTGCTTGGGCAGCTGGCTCCAGGTGTTAGCCTTCTAAGGACCTCAAGAAACATGGAAATTAGGCTGGGTATTCATCCTAATCTAATAAGCAGCCATGAGAATCAACATGATGTTTAAGCAAACCTGAAAGGGACACAGTTCACAGTCCTCCCCCAACAGGAACAACCCTGAAGTCTACAGCCTTCACCTGAAACAACACACAAACAAATCTCTATCTCCTCTCCTTGGCCACACTCCATAGGAAAGCCTCATGCCTGCGGCACTGCGGGAAGCACCACGTTCCCCTCACGATTTTGGGCTCGAGCAGCTCCTAGGAACGTGGGTGCCGCCAGCGGCTCGTCCGGACAACTCGGCGCTCATAGCAAACCATTCTAAGAGGGTGTCACTACTAGAAATCTATGGGATGGTGATTGCCTCAATTAATCTTCCTGACTCTGGCATAGATAAACTTTTAAGATCAGTTTTCAATATAGGCAATTACAGTTAGCCAATTAGGCAATAACACACAACAATGCATTTCTGAGCAGTAAGAGCACAGACCGATATCACAAAGCAGAGTCCTTCAGGACAAACGATTTCAGCTAAACCACGAGTGCAATTATCTTTTGCCTGCAACATATTATTGCTCCTATTAAATAGAATTTGTAAATACAGATAAGGAAGCCAGCTAAACCTATATCTTGGCCAGACTTCGTGCCTCACCCTCAGCCACTCATGCAGACCAACCCCCCTCATATTCTTTATGCACGACCACACTATTGCTAATATTCACATTTCAGAGAGTTTTGCCTGAAAAATGACTACAACAAGCAGATTTTTGGCAGACATACGATATCACTGACAGTCAAAAGGACAGCTCCCAAAAAGCTGTAAACCCATTTCATAAGGGGATCAAGAATGCCCAACCCATGCTCCCATAAATCTGAAATCCATAGAGCTTTACCTATAGCCTCCTGTCAGAGCAAAACAACTGCATTTCTAAGCCTTGATGCAAGTTTTGCTTCACAAAATAAATCCCTACAGGTGAGCAGTGGGATTTAAACAGCCCCTGGGGAACGCAGAGGAGAGGATAACAGCTCGATGTGCACTCCTCACACCCGACAAGCAGTGATTGCCCAGCCGCTCAGCAGCTGCCCCACGGAGCAGCCGGGTCACCGCATGCTCCCTACCTCACGCCGCAGCCTCCCGCTCCTGTGCCTCGCTTTGGGAGGAAAACATGCTATGGAACATGGGATAATCTCACTAATAGGAGTGTGAAAAGAAGAGGGGTATGCAGAGATGACAACTTCAATATCTGCTTTGCTTTTTGGTGTCCCTTTTTTCTTTTGCAGCTGGCACAGGAGGTTGTACAACTACAGCCAGGCAGCCAGGGTCCTACAGTAACCCAGCTATCATTCCCAAAGTTCCCCCTTTAGCGTTGCATCCTCATATTAAAAACAACATCCCTGTGCTTAGCCTTTTTTAATGTACTAGAAACACATAATCTGTGAGCTACATGTATATTCAATAGCACTATCAAATAAATTATTATTATGGCATGTATACTTTTTCTCTCCTTTTCTGATTTATAATGGATTTTAGCATTGTTAAAACTGCAGTTAGTCTGTCTACAATCTCATAATTCTTCTCTCAGTCAAATGAAACTACAGTCTTGCAATTTTTAAATCAAATTACTCCTAAAATGGTAGAAATAGGAATTTTAATAAGATTTCTATGTTACAAACATTTTAGCTCAGAAATATTTGGAGTCGGTCTTGGAACACGATTAGCTTCTGCATATTTTAATTTTACATATAAATGAAATATGGGATCTCTAGTCATAATTAAATTTGAACTATTCAAGATTATGGCCATGGAAGTCCTTTACACACACATCTACCCAGATTACTCAGAAGCAGCAGATTCTGCAGTATACAAACCCAATACACTAACCCAAAGCCATTGCAGTCCTTCAAACCTTGACTTAGAGCAAAGCTAAAACTCAAGCCAGGCAGCTGCTTGAACAGCGATAAACTCCTCATCCAAGTTGCATTTGAAGCCTCAAGTTTATGCACTAAAACTAAAGGTAAAATAAAGTATTCTGTGTTTTGATTAATTTTAAGTCACAGTAAATTAATGATGATGATCTGGCTGATTAGGATAGGCAAGGAACTGCAGACCTGGGATTTAGCCGGCATCACTCTGATCAATAATAGCTTTGCTTTGATTTTAATGAGATTAGGACTAGGCCCCTGATGAGCCACAGTAAATGAAGTCAAGGAGATCAGAGTGGAATGGGGGGCGCAGGCAGAAGGTTTGGGCGGAAGAAAGGGGCTGAAAGCGAAATTGAGAGAAAAAAATAGGAGCAACTACTGCAGCCATCAGTAATGCAAGTAACAGAAACTGCCTTTTAAAAAAAATTACTTCCCATTTGCCTTTAACCACATGTGTGTGGTTGAACATAAGAAATCAAATCTTTTCAGGATAATGCAATATACTCGGTGCTTTGGGGCACAGTTTTACATCTCACATGGGTTCAATTCTTTCCTCTAAGAGCTAGGTCCCATGCTCCATTCTCTGTTTTTAACTACTGTATCTATCCTAAAAGCTAAAACTCAGCTCATTCCTTCACCCATCCACATTCTCTAAGCTTCGAGAACCCCATCTCTATAAATACCTTTTCTGCTAAAACTGCCCAGCACTGGATCCAGATGGTTTTTCACTGCTTCTGTGAGCAACAAGCCAATCTCACACAGTCTAGAATTAAACCCAAAGGAAAGTCCAAATAGAGGTACAACACTACAAGCAGCATTAATGGTCCTGTATCACAAGGGATAGTGCCCACCCCAAGAGAGACTCTCATGTACCTAAATTTGTCCATTTCTGCAGTTCTAATTATTCGAGTTTCCGCTGGCATCAGCAACGGAGGATCAGTTTGAAGAAGAGTTTTCATCAACAAGCCAACTTGACGTGAAGTTTCCAGCACGTCCCACCCTTAGTGGCATAGAGGCCCTCAGCTGGATTTACAGTGTCAGCTAGAAAGCATCAAACCACTTTGAGAAAACAATTAACCAAGTAAAACACTTTTACCCAGGCTGCCCTCTCCACAAAAGGTTTATTTCAGGCAACTTCCTGTAGAGCTTTCACTGCCTAAAACAAACGTTTTTCTCCCATACTGGGAAGTGCCACAGCAGAAGAATCCTGTTAGTGGCTAACACCTAAGTATCCAGGGACAGCTCTTGCCTTTAATGGTGAGCTTCAACACTGGCAACTTGCATGTTGTGACACAAATAAAGTTTCTTATTATCAAAATTATTCTTATGATATTATAGAAGCATACATTGTGTTCAATTATTTAATTATATTTTACTGTATTAGCGAGTGGTTGGGCACAGTAGCAACAGTAGCAATTAGTGGGAATACTACAAATTAGGAGCAGAAAACTCATTCTTTCCAAAAATTGCTTACTTTCTATGATTCTGTGTTTTTTACTCCTTTCTAGGCTGTGGAAATACTTTTTTTTTTGGCCTATTTGTCTTAGACGCTCTCCCAAAAAGTGACCCCCTTTCTTGCCACAATAGGCCAACAAGCACAGGGAATGAGAGACGCAGAGGCAGAAGCAAAGGGAGAAAGGGAACTAAAAGTGAGATGCAAATGCTACACGACGCATCCTCAGCCTCACTCTGTGCTACCCACACAAATAAAACCCGGTAGAACTAAATAAACTCAAAATCATCTTTTATGCATTCTTTTTAATGCCTTGGCACACAATCTGTGTTATCGGGGACTCTAAAAATGAAGAAGAAAATGTAAAACTGTTTATAAAATAGAATATGCAGAGTCCTTCCCATTGCTGAAACTCTTCATAAATGTGAATAGAACTGGAGGGGGCAGTCGAATAGGGCTAGATAGGAAAAGTGGATCTTCACAGCAAGAGGCACTAAGCAACTGAAGAAGATCGTGACCAACATTTTCAGAATGGAAATGAATGAGACATTCTTAATGCTCAGAGGCTGTGAAATCCTGGCAGTTATTTATGTGCTTCTGTGTGACTAAAGAAGCTTAATTTCAAGCACCCACCATCTTTATTCCAGGGCGGTCGCGAGCAGCGTGCTGGCACTCGGCTCGCTGCGATGTGCGCTGCATGCTGCAGCTGCTGGACGCGCACACGAGCTTCAGCTGCTCACAAGGATTTCAGCAAACATCACTGCCCCACAGCTACTCAACCCCTTTCTACAGAACCAAATGCCGTCCTGCTTCTCTCTCTCACCTTCTTTCTTTGGGTTAAATTTTGCAACAAATTCTTGGCTTCCATTCACGTTTCCACTGCCGTACGGTTACTGCATGATCACCACTTTCACACTGCTTAAAAAAGTCATGTTAATCTGGATCTGGCTTACCAGATCACTATAAAAAGAAGGGGTTTTAATTATTATTATTGTATCGGCTTAAGAAAAAGAGCAACTTTTCCTCTCCAACACAGATTTTTATATGGCCGTAACATGTTCAGCTCACGTTCGACTTCAGCCTAGCATTCAGCAAGCAGTTCACCTGCTGACATTTATTTTTGTTAAGCAATCTAGCAGTTGGTGCCCAGAGTTGCTTTTCTTTATCTACATGACACGATGGCACAGACAGACATTACTGGATTAGGAAATACTCCGTTCCTGAAATGAAGTTAGAGGGTCACTGTCTAAAATGAGTCATTACAGATCTTCACTAGGAGATTAAATGTTACCTACCAACTGAAAACCTGTGATACAAAATATGTAATTATTCTGCAGTATGTGATTACAGTATTTTCTTCACATCACTTAGTTCTATAAGAGCTACCAATGTTTTTGCAAACTAAAAACTACTTGAAGAGGAACTTAAGCCAGAGAATATTCTACAAGAAGTAAACCCACAATGAGATTATAGAATGGATTTTCCACTTAGAGGTTTCTTGTGTGGAAATGAGGGAGAGTCGGGCTCTGCTTAAAAACCTGTGATTAAAACAAGCAGGCTGAGAAAGCAGCCAAGTAATAAAGATTTCAGGTCTCTTTCCAAGCAAAGCAAAGGAGCGAGTCCTCTACCAAAGCACCCAAACATGCATCACCAGGAGGGGGAAAACACCAAATGACAGGTGACATCATCACTTCAATTAAATAGTCTTCCTAACTCTAAAGAACATCTTAAAAGGTAATAAGGGGCAGCATTTAACGCCAAGCAGCCAAGAATCCCAGGGGGAAGGATATGGAAGTTGGCCACCTCTCCAAGTGCCCTGATTTTGGCCAGTTCAATGATACTGCTGGTATCATTGAACTGGTGAAAGCCCCGATGCCTTGCCCTGCTACCTCACTACTAATGTGTGAGAGATGTGCAAAGAAAGATGTGAGATCAGCTGCTTACAGCTTGTGTCTGGGGCACTTCACTCAAATCTCCAAACAGATTTATTATTTACTCGCCTGTTAATGAAACCAGCAGCTTTACCAGTCAGTTCTTTTTCCCCAAGCTTTTGAACCCCGCTGAGATTTCAGGGCAATTAACATTCACCAGTAAGAGAGCAATCAACGTGGGGATATCTAATGGGACTGGACAGAATCCAAAAACAGGTATTAGGATAATAGTGAGGCACTGACATAAGGTTATGATGTTAATTTTGGAGGGGCGAGCAACAGTGAGTTTTCAATAGCAGTGCCTGTGATTGCTGTCACATTAACATAACATTCTCTTCTATACGGCTGTCTTCTGAATCCAGCACAGGTTCAAACGCGAAGGCAGCTCTGACAACATCTAGGATTAACTCTCTGTTGCCTCTTGCTGAAAAGCCTTCCTGACCAAGTTATCCATGTGCCCATTTCAAACACTCTTCTGCAGTGAGCAACTAAAAATAATTGTATAATGTCATGAATTGCTAGCAGCTGTGTATTATTCATGCATGGTGCATAGAGAGAGAGAGAGATCTAGTTAATCCTAATCATCCTCTGCAAACATCTTGAGATTAAAAACCAGGGCTATTCCAGGGAGCAGGAACCATACCAGTTATGGCCACTATCTCATCAGCTCTCTAACTAAGCAGATTTAGGCCACAGTAGATCAATGATGGGCTGAGGTACCTGCAATTTGAGCCCTGCAAAGCTCTCCTTTGCACAAGGCCGGTCCCAAGGTGGAGCCTGACACATGGAGGCAGCGCCACAGGCCGCAGGACACACACTTGCACATTTTCCATTCAAAGAAAACAAAAAAGGGTATTTTGGATACACAGCTGTGCAAAAACCGGGTATTTTGGATCCTTCAGGTGGGCCCTTGTTAGGATTAAGGAACCTCAGAGAGGCAGCCAGATCTACATGTAGGAGGCCATGATGGCTATTCCCTCAAAATGCAGAGACGGAGCCAAGGGGCCACAAACAGCAGGATTTAACAGAATTGTTATTTTTCACAGACTAGTAGGTCTCCAAAAAGGCGTTACACAAATGTAGCCTCTTCTATAAGCATATGGCATTTTCTGTCAGCACCATATGTAGCTTCTGTACTTAGTGAAAGAACATCCATTCTCATAAAATGCATGCTGTATTTATTAACTTACACCACGGCTTCCATAAACACCCACTTTGTTGTTGCTGTTTTGTTCCCTCTCTATGTAACAGGGACTAAAATTTGCCAAGTGAAAGCCAACAAAAGCAAGGAAAGGAACTCTGTGCTTGGCTTATAGGGTTCATTTCAATTCATCCTGCATCCAAATAGAGACATCAGGATGGGACGTATCAGACATTTCACTCTGCCAGAAAAACAGGAATAGAGTATATAAACTAACCAAAATGACAAAAATATTTAGCTTTCTCGCCATGAAAGGCTGGCACAATAGCACATAAAACATAAGGATTTAACAGCTTTACTCTTGTAGTCTGAAGGATCATTTGAGGATTAAAGAAGTCTCCGGGGCCTCAGACCTGCTTCCCATCGAGGCTGTGCACGTCTTGCAAGGGCTGCACAAGGACCAGATTTCAAATGGCAGCTGGAAATGGAAAAAGAGGTTTTCCCATTCTTGGGAGAGGTGCTGATAGGCAACCCCAGCTCATGCAGTCAGAAGGATTTTTTTTATTATTTATTATTATTTTTGCTCTTATCCCCATCTCCTTTCCAACCTATATCATCCAAAGCTGGTTCCCAGCACTTCATGCTTCCCTGTTCCTCCCTTCCCTAAAAGGACAGTCCCATATTGTGAATCTTTCTCCAATAGCTCTGTTTGCAGTTATGCATGAAAAAAACATGTATGAACAAAAATTATTTAAAAATTGCCCAGAAAATACTATTGTGAGAAACTGCAAGGATATACCAACAGGAAAATCACTTTATATATATTATATTCCACTACTTGTGGGCAGACACTCATCACTGGTTTGAGATGGGATATTGGGTTCCCCTTGGCTTGCATTAAATTAATTGCACACTCAACTTACTGAGCGTTGTATTCCGAGTGTGGACTCAAGTTGCTCTTTGCCTGGCCACGACACAAGGGCTGACCCAGCACTCCAAGGGGAGGGGATGCATGTTGTGTTTTCTTTGCATGGAAGAAGTGCAATAAGTGCTCACTACAACTAGTGCAACAGTTAAATCTCTCTCTACTACAGCCACAGAACCTGAAGACTGAGAGAGAGCTAAGTTTGCTCATCTGTTTCCACACGTTGAGACCTGTGGATCCCACCACACGTCTCAATCACCAGCTTCCCAAAGCCCCAGCGAGAGGGATTAAAGGGCTCCTGCTCCGTGCTAATCCAATCAGAGCTGCAAGGACTTTAATCTTGGCCATTCCCTAGACAAACGTTTTGGTAAAATGCCTTCCCCACACTGCTCAAAATTCCACCTGGGTTAGGATTATTTCACCTCATCCCAAAGGGTGACAATCTCATCCTTTTCCTTGGAATCAGAAAAGGAAATGCCTGAACTGCATAACCTCATATATGGGCAATAAATTGTTTCCAAGGTTGCATAATGGGAAGCAATGCAAGTTCCTTGGGAAAAAAAAAAAAAAAAAGAGAGAAAGATGGGAAGCCCTTTGTGCTCTAAGTCAGAGATAAAGGTGTTTTCACTGCTCACTGTCCTAAAGGGCTCAATATTTAGGTCAGTTGTCACCTACTTAGACAAAGAAGGAAAACTCTCCAGTCTAGCTGTGTAGAGTGAGGCCATTTTTTAAAAATGAGTAGAGAACCAATTGAAATTCTGGAGCAAAAGCAAGTCTCTCCAGTCCAAGGAATTTGCATTATGCCTACAGGCTAGCACAAGGATGTTCAAATTCTGCCCTGTCATATAGATAGGATGTGGCATGATCTTCCTTGAAGTGTTAGATTTATGTACATCTGTTTGTGTCAACCACATTACTTTTGAGCAGTGAAGGAAATTTTTGCCAGAAAGGTTGACACAGTCTTCCTTGGAAAAAAAAGATTTTTTTAAAAGAAGTTTTTTTTTAAAAAAAAATTTCCCCTGGTTTAGCATTCTGCGTATCGACTGCCCCATACTAGCCTGGCAGGAAGAACAGGTCAGAAAATACTTCCATTATTACTACCACCTTAACAGTCCTCCATGGCCTTTCAATTTATACCTGTTCAGCAGCCAGCGAGGGGGCATCGTGACTGCCTCTTACTCCAAAACAGCAGCACTGAATTATCATGAATCCATCATTAAAGAGTAAAGAGGAGAAAAAAAAGAAGGGGAAAGAATCAATAGGAAAGAAAAAAAGTTGAAGAAATATAATTCTTATACCAATGTGTAAATCTTTAGGTGTACAGCTCCCCTTTGCATTAAAGGGATTTGCACAGCTAAAACCTCATGTATCAAGTTGACAGTATAGCCATAAAGATACGAAATCTGAAGGGGGCTTTGTTATGGTTTGGGATTTCTTATATTTATTTATTTGGAAAAGAGGTTTTTAAATTTTTATAACAAAAGGTGAAAGCATGAACAGCCACAGGATTTTATTATGCCCAGACTGGCCTAGGATGTAGGGCCCATTTGCTCTCTGGCAACTGAACATCTGGACGAAACCTAGAGCTAGTCAGCCCAGCTCTGGGTGCTCTCAGAGCCACAAAGCACCAACTTTCTGCAAGGCCCTTGTGGCAGGGGTGGGGACCAGAGAAATCCTCTCCAAGACGCCCTCTCCTTGCTCCCGGGCATTTCCCATGAAGGGTGCCATGGATTGAAACTGGCTGCACAGCCCACAGCTCTTCTCACAGGCTGCTCTCACCCTCACAGCCGTCACCAACATGACAGCGCAGCATTTTTCATCTCTCAAGCCTGGCCTTGGCTCTGGAGGATCCCAAGCACGTGATTCAAGGGGATGCAGTTGGGCTGCATCTTACTGCGGAAGCGCAGCGCGGATCCGGGAGCAGCGACAGGACAGCGAGGACAAGGCAGGGAGAACCGCAGTGGAACCTGCCCTCCATAAGGGGAAAGGGGCAGCCCAGCTCCCCACGTCTGCCACACCACAGGCAGGCTGCAAATGCCACATCCAAGTCGCACCGAGAGACCCAAATGGAGCTTGGAGCTTCCTGAGGGAGCACGGGCAGCCAAAGGTCCCGAGGAGATATAAAAACCCACGGCAGGTTTTCATCATTTTCTGCCTTCAAGTTGCTACGAGCATTTTTGGTTGGTGCTAAGAAAGCTGCAGTATTAGGCAGCACTGGCTGGTGCCGCTCCGCTAATCACCACGTTGCAGTTGTACTTGCCTCTCCTGATGCCACTTGATTATCACTGCAAATCACAGGCTCATCAATTAGAGCACCAGCGAGTGCATTGTTCTGATGCACCTCCAAGGTCAGCCAGCGTTTCCCCATGTACCCACAGAGCAGCACATTTAAAAGTGACAATATTTCTGCAATTCAGACTACTGCAGTTCACAAAGTCACACCAGTTTCCAACAGCTGAGACTCCCACCCTAAGTATTTGCTCCATATAACCCCCTCTCCAAAGCGGAATCACCCTCCTTGATTTCCCTGCAATTTCCCTCTCCTCATTCTATGCACCGACATGAGACTTTCACCATCTCCCTCCTAGCATAACAAACTGCCACATCAGTGGAGCGCTACTGCTTGCCAAACTCCAAGCAATTATTTGCTTTAATCAATAATTTTCATGTAACACATTAATTGGCACCCTCTGCCACTTTTATGGTCCCAACTTTCAGCATGCAGTTTGGCCCATCCATTTACTTAAAAGATGCAGACAGTTTGCTACCACAATGAGGTATTATTGACAACGAGGATTCTCCACTGTAGACACTAAAGCTCAGATTACTGCTTAAAAATTAAAGGTTCAACGGGATTGTTTAAGGAGCAATAGCTGTAATAGAAACTTATCAAAGCTAAATAAGCAATAAATAAGACAGTATGAAAACTGTCAGAGCAACTTAGCATCCCCATTTTATTTGTGCTCCATTTTATGAGCTAATCAAAGTGTCATATTATTTCTACTGGCATCTATTTACTGCCATGTAATTTTGATAAGGGCACCATCTGTATTTATAAAAGCATTATCTTAATAGCTGTCTAGCAATCTACAAACATAGGTGATATTTAACTTTTCTGAGGGGATCAATTTGGAGTGAGGCGAGGGGGCTGATCTCAGGCAACGGGCTCCGCGCGGGCCCCGCTCGGCGCTCCCGGGATCTCAGCCCGGTTCTGCAGCCAGGCAAGGATGGGAATGGGCTTCTCATGCCGCGCTCCTTGCTGCTTTATTAACACGTACAGCCGCGGATTTTGTTTAGCGGCGCTTAGAGCTGCCCAAATTTTATATCCCCAGAAAGAGAAAAAAAAGAAATGTCACGGAGAACTGTTTTCCCAGCAGATCACGGTTTATGTGGTGACGCTATTTACTATCCTGCATGGATTGGGATGTGAAAGGGGAATTTTCTCCTCTGTCAGGATTCCCTAGATGACTCCAGGTTGTATTTTCTTCCTATAGGAGGAGCTTTGTTCCACCTTTTGCACTGCCAGGGGTCTGTGGTGGGGTGAAGAGCCCCCAGCCTTGCTCCCTAATCCGGCCCTCCCTCCCTGCTCATTAGGCTGAGCTCCAACTTTTCCATGGATGTGCTCACAAAATATGATTTTTTTACAGAACTTAATCCTTCAGGGGACCAAGTGAACAGTTTCCTACAAGCATGGAGAGGGGAAAAGAGCAGAAGAGAGTAAAAAATGCAAACCATCCTCTACTGCATGACAATTATGTGTCAAATATTCTTAGGGCAATTTTGGTACAATCATTTCTAATACATTTCAGTGTTAATTGCTGTCTGCTATTTGACATAATAATTATACGTAACTGAATAACTATAAAATTGCTGCCTTATATTGCAAATTAGTAATTATAGTAGTAAACATTAACAACATGCCATATATAAAATAGTGATTTGTATACTGAAATGAATTAGAAATAATTGCAGTATATGATAATTAAAATTATGCAAACATTAGCTATCTAATTGTTAGGTAGGCTTTTTAAAATCTTTTTCTCATTTAGAATCTGATTTTTAGAGGTTAACAGATCATTATCTGCCTTTTTTTTAAAAAAAGGAACATGCAGAAGTTTTGACCTTTTTGTAAAAATCCAAGAGTGACAGAAGACAAGAAACGTGTCCCCATCAGGTCCAAATGGGAATTAGAGGCAAGGCCACATACGGCCTATGGCCTATCCAAGGAAAGCTCCGAGGACAAAAGATTTAAAATGCTCAAGGAGGAACCCTCTGGCCAGTCTGTAGAACAGACCACTATCCTTAAAGCTCCAAACTTTATAAAAATTATGATTTCTAATTCCCACTAAGCGCAGCAACCTTAAAGGCAGCTTCGTGTCATAGTGATCTGTAGTGAGTGATCTCAGCATCTCTTCAGAGAACCACAAAGAGGAGGCTGCAGGGTATACCTCATCCGGGGAACAAATATTTTAAAATTCTCAGCTTAAATTTCACTTTAGGTGAGAATTTGGTGTAAAGTTGACTAGTGAGAACTGAGAGGAAACACACAGAAGCTGTGCCAAAGCTAATAGAAGTAATACCTAACACAGTCTCTGAATATCAATATTTAATATATTCTATCCTAGTCTCTTCCTAGTCTCTTATAAACTGGCCTGATGCTACATATTTATGTTCCAGCACTAATAGGCAGTGAAGGTCTGTAGTCCCTCTCAGCTACATCAGGAGTTAAGAAAATCACCCAGATTCATAATTCCAAGGAAACAAAACAGGAGGAACTGCTGCCGTGGCCAAATTCCAGCTCCCTCTAACCCCTCTCTCCACTATTTCCTTTTTTTTTTTAAATCTTCCTCCTCCTCCCATCCTCATCTCCCTCCCAGCCTCATTTTTTGTAGGGCTTTAGAAATCCTAATGGAGAGGAGGGGGTTGACATATGAAAGCTGCTGTAGTTTGCAATCAAGGAACAGATTAGGCTGCTAAAACAATGTGATAATCCTGCATTTATCTGCTGCAGAACATCTTCAATATTAGTACAACACTGGAGCACTAATCAGAAAACAGACCAGACCCATTATCAGCAGCAGAGCGGTAAAAGGGGACAGTCCCTTTATGAAATTGTTTTCGTTGATAAAGGGAGTTTCTTAGTGCTGTAAATCTACCTCACATGAGTGATCATATAGCCACAGGTACAATATTTGTTATTAACTAACTAAAGAGCATGCATCAAATCAATTAAAAACAATCTTTAAGAGAAGGTGCATAATTTAATTCCACCTAGGTAGAGCCCAGCTCTAATTTATCTTCTGGCCACTTTCAAGGGATTTTACTTAGGTGTTTAATCTAACATTCATTGCAAAGGGTAATTCTCATGAAATTGCTATGGCATCTCCTGTATCACTTAATGCAAATGCTTCAGTGCCTCAGCAATGGAGAGGAGCTTTTTCAATAAAAACACACATCAAAGTGCAATATGAAGTGCTCTCTTTGTTCAAGTTGTTTTAAAGGCAGCAAAATGTTTCACAGTAACGAGACAGTCAGCCTTTAGCACCAGCTCCATTGAGATGACGAATGGCCCTGCACGTGCTGAACGCTCATGGCGTGTCCGTGGTGAGACAAGGAGCACGGGCTCCTGACACCTTCTGCATAGAAAAGCAGGCCCGGACTCCTGAACTCCCACAGAAACCCCAGAGAAAAGCACGTCTGCGTTATCAACAGATGTGCAGCATTAGGATGCGCCTCTGATGTTTCCGAAACTTCATTTCAACTACAGCTAAGTTTTTTTAAAAGGCACCAAGATTAAGGCTTCTATGTTCAGATTTAAGCAGTTAAATTAGTGGCCCAATCATTAAAGTTTGTGTTTTGGCAGCTCCCATTAACCTCCCTATTTACATATTTTAGCAGATATGGAGGATATGTGAGGAGCTGAGCTTTTGCATTCACCCATAAATACTGGTCAACCAATGAGAAGGGAACTGCTTCCTAGTGAAGCAAGATCTGACCTAATGTTCTGGAGAATGGGGCAGGAACAGGACCTCAAATTGGGGTTCCTCTAAGAGTCCACAACATGAGGCCTCTGTATTTCTAGGCAGTGAGGAAGAGAAGACACAAAGGATCCATATATTAATCTCAAAAGACTGAGGTAGACCAAACCTACTCTCATTTGTACTTTAACTCTTCCTAAATCCCTTCCCTGCAGGATTACTCCCAGCTGAGGCAGTTTTGTTGCTTGGCACCATGCACCTGCCTGGGTGTGTGATAAGCTGGGGCTGACAGCTCCCAAGCCTATGAGAGTCATTCCCAGAACAACAGCTGGAGAAACCAACCATGTGTAGCCCCATTACTGTATGCCCTTCTTGGGGAAGGAAGTGATCCTTTGAGGGAATGTAAAGCTTTGCTTTTACTATCATTTATCTCAAAGGCATAGAGGAGAGAGATCCTGACCAACCACCCATCCCTCACACACCTGCACCAAGGGTTGCTGCAGCAGGGCTTGGGAGGAGATGGGAGGAAAGGGGAAGAAGCCCCATGAGGCCCTTGCTGCTGAGCTGCCTCCTGCAGCCCTCCCCAAGGCCCCAAGATGGCACCTCCATGACAGGGTGGGTTCCAGGCAGTCTTGCTGATACCCACACGTGCATTTCCTCCATCTGCCAACTTGCTCTGGAGAAAGAGACAATCTGTCCCTTTACTGTGGTACTCCTCAACAATAAAAGCAGACAGGGTATTTTTTGTGTGGTCCGATTTTAATTAAGACCCCTACCAATATTCCTGTCCATCACCACAGATAATGGCTCAGGAGGACACCTACTTTTCACAGTTATTTTTCACCTTTTACTCTTGCTCTGAATATATAAAACATCACAGTGGGTATGGATTCCAGTATTTACAGAATACCTATGTAAACAGCTATAAACCTTTTTACTTAGTAGCTCCTCTCTCTCTGTTACCATTACCATCAATCTGGCTAGTAATAGTGGTTTTATAAATGTGCAAGCTTTCACATCTCCCTTAACAGTAGGGTGTCACTGTGCTTGCTAATGATGATCCAGTTTTCAAGTCTGTTCTCTCTTCCTTGACATAGAAAGCTCTGTCCCTCCCAAACAACTTGTGTATTTTTTGTTTTTTTTTTTTGTTTTTTTTTTAAAAAAAAAAGAAAAAAGCTCTTAGATTTCTTCATTCGTCTGACATGAAATGAAATGCTTATATTATAGGGAAGTTTGGGATATGTTTCTCGCTTAAAAATGAAACCCACGTGTATACTCACCGTATAAATATTGTTCTACTAGGGAAAAGACATTTATAGTCATGTAGGCTTAGTCCAAACGCCAACAAATCAGTAATTTGAAATCATTACCAATCTTTCATTTGTACAATAGAGTAAGTAAAAGCATTAATTTAAATATCTTTCCACAGAGCAAAACTCTACTGACATCAGCATATTACCAAAACCAATTTTCTTACATCAACTCGCATCTTCCTCTAATTCTGCAGCATAGCTCTGGGGAGTTGCTACAAGGTCTCTGTAAACTGAAAATCTAAATAACATTATGACGCCTGTTACAGAACTAATTTATAAATCTAATACCCTAGTTGAATTTAATATCCTACTTATTTATTCAAGCAAAATATCTGGAAAAGGTATGTCACATCATAATGCAGCTGTTATGAATATGGGAAAAATAAAGAGGAATTTTAAGTATGAATAACAACAATTTCTAGGGACAGGTAAAAACAAGAACAGTTGCCTGTCCACCACATTATGGCACCTCTAGCTTCTGTTCATAATTGGAATGTTTGTTTTGTAATTCAGTTATTGACAAATTCAGTATTTTACATCAGACTTGCAATTTGAAAGTGCTCCTTCTATTAGCATTATTAGCTCCAAGCTATAGCAGCATAAAATTGTTGGACAAACAGATGCTTTCTCATCAACCACCTTTACCCACTCCTGTTTTGGGAGGGGGGTTGCAGAATTGAGCTTTATAGCGCTATTTATGAACACGTGCTTTCAATACAAATACAGTCACACCTGCATCTCAACTTCCAAGCTAATAAAAACTGGCTACATCAATAAATATCAAATTTACCTCGTATTTTGCCTTTTCTAGGCTCTTCCACGCGAATACATCTCTCAGACCTAGTTTCGTAAAAATATGTGGGCTCATTGTGTGAGAGAAGAACAAATTCACAAAACACTTTGCTACTGAAGCGTCGCTGCTGGGTACGCCCCGTTAGCCGGGCTGGCAGAGCAGCGTTTTGCACAAATTTGGCAGGCCTGCACAGCCTATCGCCATGGCAGGGCTGAACGCCCAGGAGAGGCCGGCAGCCGCTCTCAGGCGGCCTGGTCCCCACCGAGGCGGCGGCATCAGCCATGTTACACGGGGCGGCATCAGCCACGTTACATGGGGCGGCATCAGCCACGTTACATGGGGCGCGTAACCTTCCTGCTGCACTCGGGCTGAGCTGGGTGGCAGCCCTGGCCGTGCCAGGCGCCTGGGTGGCCGCACACACGGCCCTGGGCACTGCCAGTGCTCACAGGGATGGCACCAGCCCCACACACTACTCGGCAGTATTTTACACTGCTCTAACGCTGCGGCCGACCATTGCTGTCCTCCTTCAGGAGGGCCACGGCCTCTCGGGCGCTTCCCCTCTCCTCAGGCCTCCGCACGGGCCCTGGTGCTGCCGCCTCAGGGGACTCTCGCGCTCCCTGCAGCTCCCTGAGCCATTATGGAAGCAGGAGCCCTGCAGCTCGGCCAAGTGGCCAGCACCCGGGCACAGGAGCAGCCACCCAGCAGGGGAGAGGTGGACGCTACCTGCTCACACCATCTTTCTGCTCCCTTCACTTTTGAGGGCTACCGGGGCCGAAGTAGCCACTAGCATAAGTTAAATAGGCTATATAGGGAATTCCCATAAGCTGCCTCAAGGCATCTTTTACTTCTATTTTTTCCCTCCACCACAGTTGCAGCACTGGAAGGACTTGTAAAATGGAGCAGACAGGTAGCACTTGGTTCTCCAAGCAGGCAAGAGGCTTCACCGGGCTGGGTGCATCATGAAAGTCTTCTTCCTCATCCTCTCAACCAAATACTAAAACATCTCTGCATTTTTCCTCCACGGATCCTTCACTAGGGGAAATTATTTTGGACAGCAGCATGGCCAGCTGCTCTTAATTATAAATCAGGTCTCCAGCATATGTGCACAGTCCAGGGGGCCCCTCCAACAGTAGGAAAGCTAAAGCAGTACACACGAGCCAGACCTCCGAGGAGCAAATGACTGCAACGGGGCAAAGCGTGCGGGCAATGGCACCCAGGAAGCTTCGACAGGCTCTGCTCCTCACTCCCTGAATCCTGCCCTCTGGGAAACACCACACAAGTTGGGAATTTTGGGAAGAGAGTGAGCAAAGACGACAAGCAAGGCTCAGAACCTTGCCTGCTTTACCATCTCCTTGCCATTTTTTTCTCATTTGCTTTTAAGACATTCATTAATAGTCAGATTTGCTAGGATTTTTCTTTCAAGTAAAAACAAACAGGCGAATACGGCCCAAGGGCCAAATGCATCCCGTGAAGCACTACACTATGGCCCGAGGCCACTCTCTCAGGCTCTCTCTCATCTCTTCCAAATATTTAAGGATGGCAGAAGCATAGGGACCTCAGGAGAGCATCTTGCCCGGTCCTCGCACCACCATACCAATCACTGCATTATTTAAACACAGAAATAGCCGATAATAACCGAGTCCAAGGTTTTCATTAATGGGTGCTTCAAGCACTTATACTCACAGCTAGGACTCCAAACAATCAATCTGGTTTACAGTAAGTGGTGCTGAGGGCTGAGAAACTCCCACTGAGGCTAGAGGATTCTCTCGTAATCATGTCACATCCTCAGATTTTCAGATGTGGACTTAAGAATTCAGTTCAATGACTGCAACACATCACGGCTCAGATCAGTTATTCCCTGTCC
>JAUBOD010000924.1:3567343-3585057 GCA_032353885.1 Nothura maculosa
AGATTTTCAGATGTGGACTTAAGAATTCAGTTCAATGACTGCAACACATCACGGCTCAGATCAGTTATTCCCTGTCCACTGGTTTAATGAATGATTCCCCTTCTTTGGCTTTTCTCTGTCAATTGCTGATAAACATTTCTACCTGTTGCAGTGGAAAGATGAGGACTTTCTCTGTTCTTTTCTCTCACACCCACATCTTAGCTCCAAGTATGAGTGTGCAGGCCTAATGCTGTGTCTCCAGGTTTGTTTCTGCCTTCGGGAGTGGATTTGGACATGAATTTGCTCCTGTTACCAACCTGGCTACACAGCGCCTACCGTCAAAGCATTCAGCACCCAGTCACACAAGGAGGGAATCACAAAGGAGGCTGCAAAGGATAAGAAAGGGGAGGAAAGATAACCTAAGGGAAAGGGTATTTAGGAAGAAGGCAAACTGAAAAAAGATGCGCTCCCCTAAATACGCACTAAGTGCTCACAGCTAAATGCCAAGCAGAAAGCATTGCTAGAGCAGCTGAGGTTCCTGTTTGGTAACTAGTGTGCTCGCTCCGTATGCTCAGTGAGCACCGGCCTAAGCCATCTGTCTGTCTGTGGCAAAGGGAGCCAAAACCTACCTGATCTGTCACACGTGCCCTGCACTGTCCTCGGCACCCACTGGCAAACACTCACAAAGAACAAAATCTCCTGGAGGATGCAGAGCACAAGGGCTATGTGGAGCAGAGGGGACAATGTGCACGTATGGGGGCATATTGTGTCTCCTGTGTTTCATAACACACTAAATATATGTCACTTCTGGTAACTACAGGGCAGATTTTCCAAGCCAGGCGTGTGCAACTGAGCAAGCCTAACTCAGGCCGACCAACACCAGATGTGCACGCACAGACACTTGACTTGCACGCACACACAGACAATTAGTATTTCCATGATGGTGATGATATCGTGGCACAAGTTTATTTTCAAAAGCCTGCTCTCGCTTTGGGAATTTTACATACTAACCACAAGCAAAAGCAGTTCATTTTTATTATTCAGCTACGTGCTGATATTCAGCCAGAGTTCAAAGCAGTTAGCCAACAAGAAAAATGACTCAATCGCTAGAAAGAGATAGGAGAAATGTATGGCAACCAGGAGATTCAAATCAATCTATAGCCATTCAGTCTATTAACAACACTGCCATTTATATGAAGCCCTATCTAAAAACAGTCGCAAGAATGATTAGTTTTAGTATTTGAGAATTAGCTCCTGACACAGGGCATTTTAAGCAGTGCATTTGGTGTTTATAAACATGCAGTGACAAGTAAAGCCTGCTGAAGTGCCTTACAAATAGGATAGCTGAAAAAGTATTAGAAAGGAGAAGGCGACAGGCGGATCCTTCCACCCTTCAGCCTGGGGTGTTTCAGGCTGCCCATTGGCTGAACTCACCAGAAATTGAGGGAGGCAAATGCTGAAAAAAAAAAAATGGAAGGATTCACAAAGCAGCTGAGAAAGGAATAACAGATTTGGGCTGTGACCCGACAGACTCACGGAGCCAAGGTCCCCTTTAAAATCCTTATTTAGAAATCTAAAGATGTGACCTGATTTTGCAAAGGCCTGAGCATCCAACAGCTCCCATTGACTTCAGCGTTAGTAACCGCACGAATACAGCATTTCCTCTCAGTTGCTGAAAATTTCATGAAGCCTGTGTGCCACCTATGAAGTCAATGGGCTCACTAGGTGCTAAGAATCTCACAAGATCAAGCCCATCTGGCTGGGAATTAACCAGCCACGGCAGCATTTTACATGTTTTTCCTCTCAACTTCAGTTCAAAATAAAAGCCAAATTACAAGTTCAGTTGAATGACTGGCACTGACTTGAGAAGTCTTAATGACTACTAATACATGAGCAATCAATACGTTTACACACATAAAATACATTCTTTAGACTTTTCTCAGCAAGCTTAATTTAGAGCTCTCATTGTTTGAACATTTTCCAAGGTTTTCCTTCATGAATACTGTAGGTTTAACCTACTTTACTTCGAAAAGTGTCTCGTTCAAGTGAATCTCAGAACAGTATAGCTCAGGTCAAGAGTTTTGGAACAGTCATACAAATGAACAAAACCAGTGAGCTTAAAATGAGAAACTGTATGTATTTTCCCCCATAAAGGAAAAAGGATGTGGTCTCTTTTCAGAACGAGGAAGAATCATTTGTTTAATTAATCTTTTTTCTTTTTTTTTTTTTCTTTTAATTTGGATGTCTATATCATGCAGAACAAATATTTGTGTTCCCCAGTTGCTGACATTCCCCAATTGTGTAAAAATTCTCTTGTCAAAAGCATTATCGTCATATTCTTCTTTAAAAATACAAGTCAACTTTGAAAAGTTTAAATGACCTGATACCATTTGACTACTCCATGATCACCCTTATGGCTGTGCTTGGTAAACAGGCACTTGAATACTGCTAAATTTCCCTATTTTAAAAGATTTTCTTCTGTTTTATATCACTGTTACGCTGCAGGAAAGACTCTTTGCTTCCTCAACAAAGCCTTATAGTGTTAGATTCCAGGTGAAAAAAATATAAACAAACACAGAAATTATAAAAGTTGTGCCAACTGAGTAAAAAATAAGTTGTACTGCTTTGTTCAGGACACAGTTTTTTTTAAGAGTCATAAATTCAAGACTGCAGTACTGACCACAGCTATACTCACAAATATACATACCCATTCAATCCAAATTGAAATGTAATCCCAACACTGCTTTTATTCAAACAAATCTGAAAAATGTTTATATATATATATATATATTTTTTTTTAATATGGGTTCTGAAACTTCTGGACTACTCGTCCCTAAACCACAATCAACAAATTATTTTCTAACATTCATAGAAACTTCATGTTATCCAGTAAGAAAATACTGGGCCTTTAGCGCTGTTGCAGGTTAATTAACACCAGTTTGCCTGAGTACCCGTTTCAGAAGGCACCTCAAAACACCCACAGCCGCAGTCACTGCCTCAGCCCCTCATGTCCCAAAGGGGCACCCGGCCTCGTGGCACGAAGATGCTGTGGTAGGTGCAGAGCTTTCTGGTGCTCATCGCTACAGCCACCCACATTCACAGGCTTCAAATCCAGCCATAACAACAAGCACTTTGAGGTTAGTGTCTCTGCTGCTGCTTTCAAACACACAATTCAGTTCTCGTAAACGTCAATTTATTCTTTAAGATGTTAACTATTATAAATTTCAATACATCTATTTTATTTTGGTCAATTCATAAATCCCCTCATACGTACAAGCAAAACTGACTTTAATTTGAAGGTCAGTCTTCATGGAAAGACCATTTACTGCTTTCTTGCAATCTGTTCCAGTCTATCTACACACAGAATACACATCTATTATTCACTGCTGTATTTGCTGACAGAACGAACACAATCATTTCCATAAGTTGTAAAAAGTTGAGAGACCTGGAATCTCTAGAGAGAATATTTGACCATTTCTTATTAATGAGTCTTGAAGTACAAACATAAGCTACTGAATCTGTCAGTAGAAAAATCTGCCAGTATAAAGCTTTTTTCCCTCCCCAAACAAATGTGGATTTCTGTCAAATTTCTACATTAATAATGCTTCCTGAAAAGTTAATATATTTTCAGAGAAAGTTATTAAATCAGGCTAAGGCAGTTTTGTTCACCAAAATCAAAAAGTGAAGCAGGTATTTGCCAGTACACAAATGAAGGAAATCTCTTTTCATTACCTTGTTTTGCCATTATATGTTTTCAAATAATAGTTGCATTTAAAACCTAATAATTTGTTCTTTTTTGTTATAGCCTACCCTTCAATTACAGTATTGTTACCGACTCCAGCAGTCACTTGTACATCCTTCTTTTAAGCCTGTAATGAAAATAGCTTTTACTGTATTGTAAAAGAAATTCTTAAAGAACCTAGCATTGCCAGCATGCAGTTTTTATTTAACACAAAGTATCACTCCTCAAAGTCAGGAGACATTTTATATCCCTTTCAATTCCAAGTTAGAGAAATAACTGACATGCAGGGGCTTTCCTCAATGTTCTCAGCTGCTCCAGGCTGGGACAGCGACGCATCTCCCCTCACACTGAAACTCCCTAGTCACAAAACAAGTAACAGAAATCTCCTGTTCTCAGATCAGGGGGTGAATGATGTGCACTGTACTCTACTGTGTGGCACTAAAGATTTGCAAGCACAGTAATTAGCTGGGAGCATATTCTCATTTTCTATTACTCTGTGGTCAAAATAGTGTCTCCAAAACTTTCATTACCAACCACAAATGATACATTGTCAAAGTTTAAATCATGTTATTTGAGAATGCTTTTTACATTTTCCAGTATTTTTAATAATATTCCTGTACTGAAAATAAGTACATTCAATTACATAGTAACAAAGAGCTATCAGAACTGTTTTGCCATTTCCATGGTTTGAGGTATCAGTGGTCTCACAGAAACAAAAGAACATTCTCTCAACCAAAAAAACTGTCTTTTCAACTAAAAGGAAGGAATACATTGCTGGCAATATTTGAAGCTTTTGTAATATCTGAAGCAACCAAGATGTGTCATTTCAACTACGGATAAAATCTGGCACCGAACATCGCCTGCTGTTACAATCCAACGATTTATATAACCAAACTGGCTTCTCTGTACTGCACCATCACAGTTCCTGCTGCAACCACAATGCATGCTGACATGCAACTTAAAAATAAGATAAATATATCATTTTCTAAACATAAAAATGATTAGCTGCTCTATGAGCTCTGCCAAACTCTGTGCTAGCCTAATAAACCCACTGCTTTGTGGCTCATATAGTTGGTATTAAACTTAGAGTATATAATCCTTTAAAACAAAAATCTGAATATGGAAGTCAATTCTAGATGCAATGTTTAGGTAATCTGTATCTATTCAGAAAATAACCCACACAGTTATTTTGAATTTTAAAATTTTCAAATCATTTCTGCATATAAAGGCAATACACAAATTGTTGAAGAAAAAAAATTGAAAGTATTACATAAAGGTAAAGTAGTGCCACTGGGATGAAATACGCATATCTTGGTGTTAAAGCAACCAGACAGTTCACAGAAATGAGAGATACTAAAGAAGCAGCTTGAATGCCACCACTTAAAATCCGTGGAGACAATTCTGATGCTAATTCCCTGCTGTTTCCATTACTCTGGCCAGCACTCCAGTTTTCCAGGCTATCTGGCTGGAATCTCCACTGCGAGCTCCACCAAAGGGGGGCTGGTTGGGGGTAGCAGGCCGAGTTGGAGGAGCCGTGAACTCCTGCCTTCTCCGAAGCTCTCCCGGCCTTGCCCTGCTGTTTGGGAAGGCACTGCTTGGCTCGGGGCTGGGAGCGGTGCGGCGGGAGGGCTCCCCATACGGCATCACAGCCCTTGAGGGGTAGGTGCTGCCGCCCCGAGCTGCGCCACAGCCTGCGCCTCAGGAGCAGCCTAGCGCGCAGGAACGGCAGGCCTGGCCAGCGACGCCTCGCCATGCTGCACATCAGCTCGGTGCTTGGAGAGGTGCCACGGGAGGGCTCCCCACACAGCACCATGGCCCTCGAGGGGCAGGCGCTGCCGCCCCGAGCTGCGCCGCAGCCCGCGGCTCAGGGACAGCCTAGCGCGCAGGAATGGCGGGCCCGGCCGGCGACACCTCGTCCGCTGCCCAGCACGGCCTGCGTGCGGCTTTCACCCAAGTCTTGGAAACGAAACGCACCAGGATTCACAAGTGTTTACTACATAAAAGGGGTTTAATAAACCTTGCCACCTTTTTCCTTCGTTTGTTGAATGTACTTAAGCCCCTCACACATTAAGTGGAGGGCTGCGCTGCTCCAATCCCACAGGGACGCCTCCATGGCTGCACGGCCAGCACCGTCTCCAGATCAAAGCAGCCTGCCCAATTCTTCTGACTCTCCAAAGAAAAGAAAACACTGACTCTGATACAACGAAGGGAGAAGAGGGAATAATATGTATTTCAACTGGCAAGGAGTATGCCCATATTCTAGTCTTTCTATATTGAACATATACGCCCACACTATTCTAGAATTCACATAGCTATTGGAAGGAATAGCACACACAGGCTCTATCTCTTCCTCAGTGGAAAGGAAGTGTCTTTCTACACATGATTTTACAACTTCTTCACATATCTCAACCGAAAAACCTGCACTAAGGGCTGTCCCGTGTACTTGCAATGCTCCTTGAGGGACACCACGCTCACAAACTCATGAGCAGATTGAGTACATCTATATGTAGGTTTTTTCCATACTGTATCTGTCATGGATGGAAAATATTGTCAGTTTAATAAGTAATCCAGATATAATTCAATACTTTCCTAATGCAATTCAATCCATGTCACTGTTGTAGCAATATTCTTCACGATGAATTCCCTGAAAATCCAGCACATGAGAGAACATGACCAAAAGAAAACAGCAGATGAATGCAGGAATTGTTTGTGGTATAAAGCACGTATGCTATGTATGCCAACTTTAGCAGTTTCATATTTAATATATTGTTATCAGAAATGGTTATGTCTCCAGGAGAAATAAGCAGGCAGTCTCAACACCAGGATCTTGACATCTCAGACAAATCACTATCCCAAATTAATCTTTAAAATGGAAATAATTGTACTTCCCTCTCAGGCAAGTTTAATGTAAAAATAAAACTCAAAACAGCTCAAACTGTACAATGATAGATTAATATTTAGATAAATAGGTTAACTTAAAGAACATTTTTCCCCTCCCTCCCATCTCACATGATGTAGAAGGTATGTAAGATATCTCACTAGCCTTTTTTCTTGTATGTTATTTCAGACAGTTTCTCTCATTAACCTCCACTTCAAAACAAGTAATTCTATCTTTCTAACCTCCTCCTCTCAGAAATCTTTCCACAGGGCCAGTTCCTTCCCATACCACTTTTCATTTCTACTATATAGTTGACTATTTTGAAGCAAACATTCATGAACTCACTACCGAAACCAATGTTTTATACTTAGGAATACAGACACAGCTCAGTACACTTCTATATGCAAAATGAAAAAATCAAGTAGGATGCATCTTGTATTTCCCCCTCATACTAAGTATTGGTATGTATTCTGTACAAGTAGTTTTTCACATAAAGGCTACTCAAACACCACCACAGCAGCACAACACTGCTTACTCCACAAAAAATAAATAAGCAAATAAGTGTCATTGTTTTATCTTGCACCTATAAATGCAATTACTGGAAGTCCTCTCCCAGACTGAATAACCAGAACAGGGCAAAGAGAAGACACTAAGAAAGGACAAGATACTGTCAAAGTTTGGGACAGAAGGACAAATAGCGGCACACTACCTGCCAAAGACTCCCAAGTAACTATGGATTTAGAAAAAGAGGGAAAAAAGCAAGCCCTCTCAACACTGTAAGCTTAGAGATACGTGAATTACTTATTGCATTAAATTTAATGTTTTATGAACAAAACAATATTGGACATTTATTTTTTCGTGCTTGTGAAAAGAGCTCTTCTACCCATATATCAGCCACCATATAGCACTGAAAAGTATCTGCCTTCTGAACGTAGCTAATATCTGTATTCGATAATTAACACTAACAGAATCCTTGATTATATATGCACATAGATATACACAGAAACACACACATATGTAGCTTTCTATGCACACACATATTTTTGCATACATAAAGAAGCATGCACCCATTGAGATCTCCACTTCGGGTCTGATTAAAATGTATTGAAATATTTTATCATTACAGGCTTGGATATCCATCACTTGAAACTGCATATTTACACATTCAGAAGTACAATTAAAAATGTTTCATGAAATAATTGTTCATTAGTAGGTCTTAAATTATGGGAAGTCTCAAATTATGAATATTTAGGCCAATCATGGGACAAGGATGAAATCTGCAATTTGTGAATACTGCAGAGAAGCTCAAGGCAGCTTGGAAAGTATGAAACATTTCATGCTTTTCGATGCAGTACTTTTTGTTCATATTCAATGCAAGTCTCCTATTCGTATTGGTTTGCTTTTTTATTATTTTCTGTCAATTTAAGATATCTTATGCATTGTTATTTATTATTTCATCTTTTTATCGTATAGATAAATAAAACTTCTGTGATGCATAGAGAACTCTCAAGTTTTATTAAGTTCAGTTTGAGCAATTGGGGATTTTTGTGTAAATTAAAACTAAAACTAAAGGTAGGGTCTTTAAAACTGTTTATCTGCATTCCAAGAATTGACTATCCTGGATTTTCAAAAATCAGTATCTGTTTGCTGCATGTTTCATGCACACACACCATCTCTTAAAACATTCCCAATGGAAAAAAATCCTTCTTCATGGTAGTGTGTTATCAGATGCATAACATTTTTCAGCTTCCATTTTCGCTTTGGCAGAAGTACAGCACTGACCAGCAGCTTCCATTTTCTATTCCTGAACCAATTTAAAGAATTAACATAGCTCACAAAAATCTGACTTTCTAATTTATTCATTAGCACGAAGGCAAAAAAACAGTTCTGGCAGTACCGTAATTAATAGCTGTGGTAGCTGATGCCCTGTAAAAGCTTTGACGTCATTTGCACAGGGTGCTGAGGGAACCAACAACACGCTCGGAGTAACCCCCTTCAGAGCCGCTCTGCAGCGCAGGCTCCTCAACCTGACGCAGGGGGAACTCGGAGGCCCGCGAGGGGACTCGGCCTCCTGCCTTGGGGCCGTGGTGGGGCTGGCGGTGGAAGCCGCGCCGTGACAGTCAGGTTCTCGCTCTGGAGGACGGTTACACCACGGAGCTTCCAGCACTTCGTCTGGACCATCATTCTCCTTATGCAATTAAGAGAGAAAACAAGCTCCTCCACATCGTGTTTGGGTCGCACTTCTTTAATGCCCGCCTTACTGTGTAAATAGAGACCCTCAATACTTTCTCACAGATGATTAGGTATAAGATCAGTAACTGGAGGGAGCAGCTTGCAGTGTACCAGAGTACACTGTGACACAGGAAGGAGCAGACAGCTCCCTCTGAAAAAAAGGGATTCCTTTTAGGTGCCACCAAATTAGGGGAGCATCGAAGGAAAGTCAACCTGAATGACCCAAATCTGATGTCATCAGGAGAGACCACAGCGAGCTAACTGTTACCTGCTCTATCTGCAAGGGAAAGAAGTGATCCGAGGCAGGCAAGGAAAGGCAAGCACTGCTCCAAGAAAATAGCTGGTGCAAAGAGAGTCCAAAAGAAAGAATCATCAGTCACAATGTGTCAGTATCTAATGAGAAAGGCAGGACGCAAAAATAACATCTCAGTGTAACTATTAAGCTAGAAGGGACACTGCTTAGTGTATTAATGCTGTCTTTATTGGTGTAAAAACAACAACAAAAGTTGGTTTATGCCATCACGCTCCCATCTTTTCAATTACAGAGATAGAACAATCTCAGATTCCAAAGCTAACTACAAATCAAAATTGTGTTATGTTATCTGCTGAGACACAAATGGAAAATAAATACTGTTAACTGTCACTTTCCATTAGGTAACAGAAATTCAATTACATTTCAAACAAGCCTCCACGTCAACAGAATAAATCTGTTTCATAAATGAGCAGGTAACCATTTTTGATTCTAACTTCCCAAAGGGAAAAAATCAATTTTAATCACAATTCTTCAGCTTTTTTCCATACGAATGTTTTGGAGCAAAGTACATCATCTGACCTAATAAATATTGTTGCATAGCACTGAGGTTTAGGGAAAGGAGTCAGGGGAAGAAGTAGAATTATGAAATGTGTCTGGTGATACATCGTGCTGCTTTTGGAAATGAAGATTCACACTGTCCAACTCCATGAACATGGACCATCTGCTTTCCTCATCCTTTTTTAATCAAAATTTCAGAAATCCAAGAAAGCATCAGCAACTACTGTACCAAATGAGTTAATCACAATGTAACAGCCACTATAAAAAGCAATGAGTTTTATCAGGCTGATTACACTTTGACAGGTTGAGCTAAGCAGTACAGAAGATTCTTCATAAAGAAAGGGCTCCTACTGTCTTCAAAAATATGGGCAAAAATATCCACAGCCTATGTGAGATGCTCTTCAAAAATACAACATTGTTAATTCAACAGTATCTTCTCTAAGAGGAGAGCAACAGAATAGTGACAAATAATGAAGGTATTTGAATTTAAGATCTGAAATTAAGATTCCTTCATAAACCTTCATACTAGAATTTGAAAATAACAAATCCTGCTCTGCCTTTATAAAAGTCTATCTTAGTAAAAGTCTGCCCGTGTTCAGAGCCAAAGACTCAGCACAGTGCTCAAGACTCAGGCCTTTTCTTCTCCAAGTAAGGCAATATAAGGCAAAACAAAACTGCTTGATGTGTAATTTACACTTGTGTCCAGCAAGAAAGCAAGCCAACGTGCCCGTCTTGCCTCACGCCGAGGGGCTGGGCAGTCCCACAGCAGCAACAGCCCTTGGGAGGGAACCTCTCCCTCCCGCTCCGCGATCCCAACACGGCCTCTTGTTCCTCCTCTGGTCTTGTCAGTGATCAAGGGGAAAGCAGGGCTGACGTGGGGCGGGAAGGCCCTACCGCTGCCCTCAATCGCCACAGGAGTGAACCACAAGTCCCGCATGTGTTTGGCACCTGTGTACACCATAAAAATATTGATTGCAGCAGAGAGAATAGACAGCTTCAGTCACCTCACCATCCAATTCCAGCGCATGGCACTCACTTAGAAATCAAATAAAAATACTCTCAATTCCAGAAACCTCTTTCTATTTACAGAAGCTCACTGCAGAGCACACAAACTCATGACTCACACAAAAATACCTGCTTATAGTAATACATAAGAACTAGTTTAGGAAGGAAGCAAAAGTTTAGCCATTAAGCAGCAGTGGTCACAGTGTAATTAAGCTTGACATCCTCTTGGGGCCATCACATCAAGAGGTAGTGCTATGACACTAAACTTCAAGCAGATTTTGGCTGTCCTAAATGAGGAAGCTAGTTATGAAGCCTGAAGGGGAAAGTTAAGAAATTAAAATTCAAACAAACAGCATGCAGTCTACTAAAAAAATACCTTATTAGAGTCGCAGCAGGCTCGCATATCCCAAAAAAAAAAAAAAAAAAAAGGAAATTTAAAAAAAAAAAGAAAAATAAAAGAAAACCAAAGCTAATTTTTTTTCCAGAAAAAAAAACAACCTTAAACCATGAGAAGCTAACAGGGAAAAAATAACTTCATCATATAAAGTGCAAACAGCACACTAGGAAGGTTAAGAGAAGCCCAAGAGCAGCCAAATACACCACACAATTAAGAGACTCCTTAAGTACAGCTGAAGTGAGGGGCTCATAAGAACACAGTACCTATGCTTACACTCGAGTATCAAAAGGAAGTTAAGTCAGAGTAAATTGCAGAGAAGCTAAAAGTTTGCTTGTACCAGCTATCGCAATTCATATCACCTTAGGATGGGTTGCATCCTAAGATGTTATCTTTCATAATAATATTTTCATAATATTATGGAGATGTTATCATCTCCATAATAACGGCGTTGTTGGAGACTGGATGATTAAAGGTGGGGAAATTTGACAGATGCAACAATCCAATTCCTTCAAGACCAAAAGCCTTCTTCAGGATTTCCCAAATTTTTGGAAAAGTGACTTCATTTTTGGCAAATACGTTTTCATATGACTTTCTCAAGACACTGAGGCAGTATTTGAAGGTCAAGCGGAAGAAAAAGATCCTGGTTTGAAGGCCCTAATATTATATGCTGTGCACTGCATAAAGTTTGTTTTTAAGTTTTTTTCTTTTTGAAAGTGTAAAAATGGCTATACCTGGTTCAGCCCTAAGGTTAACCCATATCTATTTTCAACAGTGTCTGCAGTACTTGATCCACAGGGAACTCAGAAAAGGGAAAGCATATAAGGTATCTCCTCCCTCCAAAGTCCTCTTCCCACCTCAGCTATTTCCAGTTGATGGGATTTCCTGATCTTAATACAGATGGCCTATTTTGTTACTCTCAACAGATCTCTCTTCCAATTACTTGTTTCGTATAACCTTGAACCAACATAAACCTTTTGCATAGAAAAACTCCTCTATCAAGTTATCATCTTAAGTGTTTTCAAGGCAGTACCTTATGTTTAGCAGTTTTCAAACCCCAACGGGGTTTGTGAAATACTGATCCAAGTTCTGAAAGAACCAAGAGAGAAAGTTCTAAAAAACTGAGCTACTAATAAGAATATGTAATTATATTGCCAACTTTAAGGATAAAGGTGAGATGTTTCCATACTCTGTGCAGTCAGAGGCAGCCAATTCTTACCTTTCAAACAGCTGAAGGGCTGGTTATGGTCACAAAATATACCTGAATATAGCATAACTCTGCAGCAGAAGAGCTCTTTTGCCCAATTAAGAATGCTCTGTTAATCTGTCCAGAACATTCTGAATGTGACCAATGAAAATAAGATTTTAGAAAGCATAATATGCTTATTTCCCTGAGTTTACTTACAAAACTTGGACACACTGATCTGAATGTCAAATTTTCCCCAGGGAGAGGAAAGGGAATGACCTCCACAAATTTACAGATGTATTCTTGGTCTGAAGTGTAAGACTGAATGATTGGAAACAAAACAAGGAGAAAAAGATAACTAATGGCCAAAGAAACACATACTAGCATGTTTGAGGGATCAATACGATGTTATCCATATACATAGCTACCTATATATACTAATAAACGAAAGCTGACATGCTATAAGTAATAGAATGTGAAACTTGCTGACAACAGAGAACTATTTTAGGGTAGTCAAGACTACAAAGGATTATGAGAAACTCCAGAAGGACCTTTAAAAAACTAGGTAATTGGACAACCTGACAGCAGATGAAATTCACTGTGAGAAAAGTGCAGAGTAGGGTACACTAGAAGGAACAAATTTAAAGCCACTTGTATATACTGATGGATTCTGAATTAGTTATAACCTCTCAGGAAAAAAAATGCAAGATTCATCATGGACACTTCAATGAAGATGTTCGCTCAATACACATGAGGAGTCAAAAAAGTGAACAGGATGTTACGATGCATTGGGAAGGGAATACAGAATATTATGAAAAATATTTATATACTTCCATTTATACACTGCCACCACTGTAAATTAATGATGTATACTCTCCTTGAATGCATTACCTCTATCAAGAAGGACACGAAAAAAAAAGTCCAAAGGACAACAAGGTTAAAAAACCTCCTGCTTCATAACAGAAGCCAGTTCCTAAATAAAGCAGCTGAGAAAGTTTCCTTACGGACAGATTATTCCATGTAATGAATATGTGGAATTACATCTAACCTCTCTTCTCTTAAGGTACATCTAGGTAGACCTTGCCCTTTTCACATGAGATTACCCATGTTTTTCATTATAAATTATGCAGTTTTCAGAGAATATGGAAATAGACATCTACAAATCAAAAACAGGCCACAAGATACTAGTCTGTTCTGGTACAAAGGATCTGACAAGCACGCAGGTGACCTAACAGCAGGTGGAAGAGGAGAGAACCAGTCACGAAGGAGCATCACGTCAGGAGAGTCCTCATGAGAGAACTCGGCCCATACCTATGTGACCAGGCAGGCTGCCTCCAAGAGCATTGGTAGGTGTCCTCAGAGGACCTCCCTCCACCACCTTGGAAAGGCTGTGGAGATCGGGGAAGGTCCTCAACAAATCTTGTACCAGTCTTAAAAGAAAAAAAAAATAAAATAAAAATAAAAATGGTCAAATGGCCAGAACTACAAACCAGCCCACCTCATTTGGGGATCTGGAAAAGACCTGGAGTGAGTCCTCCTAGAACATCTTTCTTCAACGCTTGATGCTTAGCCCAACCTTAGCAAGGCTTGTGACACTGTCTCCTACAGTATTCCCATGTCCAAGTTAGGACATGATGGCCTCAGTGCAAGAGAAAGCTGCTTGGATGGCTGAGCTCCAGAACTGGAGGTTACTGGGCCCTACTCTGTCTGGAGGCTGCAGCAGACCTCTGTCCTGCTCCACATCTGTGTCAGTGACCCAGAACAGGCAGTGGGCTGCACTCACATTGCGTTTGTGGATGACATCAACCCAGGAGAAAGAGTCAATCTGCCTGAGGGGCAGAGCACTCAGGCAGGGAGACCTAGGCAGGCTGCAGGAATGGGACAGCAGGAAGGCCTCCAAATTCAATAACAAGAAATGCCAGAAGTAATAAGCAATACTGGATGAGGAACAGCTCTGCTGAAAATGTCCCAGTGGACGGCGAGCTGAACGTGAGCCACTAGTGTGTCCTGGCAGCAAGGAAGGCCAAGAGCCTCCCCACCTGTATTAGCAGAACTACAGAGAGTAGGCAGCGGGATGGAATTAACCTGCTCTAACTAAGCACTTCTCAGACCACTGTGGAATACTGCATTTGGCCCTCCCAACACAAGAAACACAACAATGAACTGCAGGAAAATCAGGAAAGCACCCTCAAGTTCAAGGGGATAGGAGCATTTGCTCAGAGAGGAGAGGTTGAGAGAGCTCGTCTTGTTCAGCTTGAAGAACAGATGACCCTGGGGGGGATCTAACAGCAGCCTGTAGTAGTGGCAACAGGTCACAGAGAAGATGGGAGTCAGGCTCTTCACAACATGGAAAGACAATGAGATACAATAGGCATAGATTGTAACAAAAGGGCTTTGGATTGAATATACAGAAAAAAATTCTCCATTGAGACAGTCAGGCACTGGGACAGGCTATCCAGAGTCTCTGCCATCCCCAACCTCAGGAATGTTCATGATCTAACAAGATCAAGCTGGTCTGACCTCCGGGCAGAGCTTGCTTTGTACTGGTTGCAACTTGAACTATCCTATGATCTTATGAGTAGATCCTTCTGCTGCCATAACTACAGCATAGGGATTAGCAGATTTATTACATGCAAGTGACTGGAAACACAACAAAATGACATTTCTGTAGAGCTCCAGATCCTACGGACTTGTTAGCCAGTCCTCTGAAGTGACAGCAGCAGGCAGAATTCTGGACAGGTCATTTCCCTTCATCAAGTTTCCATCTGTTCATTTCCATCTATTACAGTTCTTAGATGCTCCCCGTTACTCGAGCATCTGAACCATCCAGCTTCATAGTATTTCAGTGCCATGATTGTATCTATGTGAAGAAATGAGTAAATTGACTGTCATTTTTTCCTCTTGATATAGATCAAGAAGTTCAGCACTGTTAAGTGGTGATACTTTTAAAAAATGTTTGCAACTTCAGAGATCAAGAATTTAGATGTATCGACAAATAATGCCATAGATACAAGATTCAGGATAGAAAAATAACAAAGTCCAGGAGACTCAATTTTATTCACACATTTTCCTGAATTTATTCCATTGAGATACACTACTCTTCATTAGCAATGGATTAAAGATGAAATGTTGCTTTTAATTTTTAATTGCTTTAGAATTTTATGGGTTTCTTTTTTCCTTTCCTCAAATTGTCACACCCATGACAATGAAGCATACTTTTTCTCTAACAGTTTCTCATTTTAAAAGAGTATTACTAGAAAAAGAACCATGCTACAGCAGAGCTGAGTAATAAATGTTTCACCCTTACTCTTCCCTCTCATTTCTGTAATTCAGCTACATTTAACACTTGTGGATTCACAGTGAAGCTCCAAAGTAGCAACTCAGCAGTGATGAAATAATTAAAAGTGCTGCTTCAAAGAGAACAACTTACAGAATCACTATGTTGTCCTTGTTTCTTTACTGTCCTCTTTTTTCCCCCCATTTTCACTCTTGGTGTACACATCAACGCATGAACAGCTTGGTACGGGGTTCCAAACCCATCAAGATCATGAGAACCCTTAAGCATCAGCTTTATTTTCAAGAAAACTCAGAAATTCTCAGTTTCCTAAAATACTTCTGTCATCTCTAGTTGCCTCGGAATATTAGTATTTGTTTCATAACAGTGTTTTTCTAATATTTTTCCTAATCTGCACGGCTGTTGCACCACTTCCTGAGAAAATATCCCTCTTGAGAGACTACCCTTTCCATGCAGTCCCCTTCATTTTCCCTCTCCTCATTTTTCCTTTTTTTTGGTTTTTTATTCTTTCTTCCCTTTAACTTTTTACTTCCATTGCAAAGAAAAAAAAGAATTCATTTAAGTTTCAATATTTTTTCTCATCTCCATTTCCTAAAGAGATGGACACTGATGTCATTAGTACTGACAAGCAAAAACCAACACCACTTTCTTTCAGAGTTAACAGCCCAAGTACCTTGGGAAGGTTGCAATTAGTTCAGTCAAAGAACATTTTCTCAAGTGGCATGAGAAAAAATAAATAAAAACCACTAACAACAATCACAAAAACTTTTAATTAAATTAAATATTGAAAGATACCAGAAGGGTTGCAGAGTTCACACTGTGCCTGACCCTTGCTTGGAAACCATAACTTGACACCCATGACGTAAAATTGCTAAATATAAGAACACATATTTGAGGGGGACAGTCACTACAATGACAACACTATTGACAATGAGAGAGCAAGAAACACCAAAACAGTGCAAAAAAATAAAACAAAAAAATCCACCAAATTCACTCAGATAATTGCAGGAGACCTTGAAACTGCCAGTGCTAAAAGAGCCACTTGAATAGGAGTCGCCAACCCATGGCTGCTCTTGGATCTGCACCTCAATCTGAAGCACCACTCCATGCTGAGACCCCCAGTGGCTGGATTTTGGCACATGCATCTCTAGGCTAATTTTGTAAGGGATGACAACATTGTTTTCCCAATTTATGTCTTGGGTTAATTTCAACTTATAAGTAATTTATTTTAAAATTGCTGAATCCATAGCATGTCAAGTTTGAAGTTCTTGACAATTCCATAGAAACTGAACTGCTTCTGAAGAAATAAAAATCAATGTACTAGCACACAAAAAAAGGTAAAAAAATAGACATACCAACACACACATTTATGTGCATTGGTCATAAGAATGACATATCAAAAATCCTCTATCTACCATAAAGCTGCCACCTAAATCAATACTACAATTGTAAGAATAATTCACAAATGATCAAACTCAGGGCAGGCAATTTATTTCCATATTAAACAACAATTCTCCAAATTTCTAAATACAGCAAATGTAACTACCCATGGGAGGCAATTAAATTTTTGATAGAGGGAAAAAAAGCTCACCTTTTTTTTTTTTAAAAAAAAAAAAAAAGTTCAACCCTAAATATTTAAACAATTTTTGAAAATGAACAGAAAATAATCTTTGGTTTGAACAAATGAAATCACCTGTTTATCCTTAACTATTACACATTTTAATCAATTACCAGAAAGATTATAAGAAATCAAAACCAAAAATCACTCTACAACTGAAAATATCAGCCTTTAATTTGAGAATGTCTATGCTGAATATTTCAATTCTTTAGGAATTTGAGGATTAAACAGATAGATAACAACATTCTCATTTTTAGTTAAGCACTTGTGTGTCACCAAGTCAATCTTTTTATTAAAACTACCAAAAGTGTCATTAAAGGTGATCCAGTGCATTTTACTAAGTGATACTCACACAAAAATAACCTAATCAGTTTTCTGAAAGTTATGGCTGGGAAAACCAGCAGTTTAAAATCACAACTAGTTCTGCCCAAGGGGCTCCATGGAGATTTCCTGTTTCCGCACCACCTTTCTGGCATTACAGAATCACAGAATGGTTGAGGTTGGAAGGGACCTCTAGAGATCATCTAGTCCAACCTTCCCACTCCAGCAGGCACACCTAGAGCAGGTGGCACAG
>JAUBOD010000924.1:3585157-3601058 GCA_032353885.1 Nothura maculosa
TCCAGAGAAGGAGACTCCACAACCTCCCTGGGCAGCCTGTTCCACTGCTCTGTCACCCTCACAGTGAAGAAGTTCCCTCTCACCTGCAGGTGGAACCTCCTGTGCTTCAGCTTACACCCATTACACCTTGTCCTATTGCTGGCCATTAGAAGATACAGAGCATCCACAATTGTTTTATATACTGCTGAGCTGTAAAGGCTTCGAGTTGTATAAATTCTGGGTTTTGCAGACCTGGAATCCTTTCTGCCTTCCTACCCAAGTGCTCAGAGTGAGAAGGAAGCAGCATCTACCACCTCCCATCCTTGAGATAGGATCCATCTCAAGGGGCTGCCTGCTGAACCGGGCAAGTCTTGTAGCTCAGAGATACCGGGGTGCCTTTACGTACTGCTAGTGCTACAAATTAATATATTTTCTTCCAGTTTAATGTGCGAGAAAAAAATTAATTAAAAACCACTTCTAGATATTGAAGCCTGGCTGATATCTTAGTTTTGACAAGTGAACCTGAAATAGTCAAATCTTCCATCTTGAGGAAGCTGTTGATTAATTTGAGAAGATAACACAAACACACACGTCTCTTCCAAGTGATTTTTGCCATATTTCTCAGTTACTTTTCTTTATTACATCTTAAAGATAAACATTCTGTGCATTTCCATCAACCAACATGACTCACAAAGTTATTTTCTTTTGATACATTAATTGGCTATCATGAAAAATGGAGCAGAAAATATTATTCATAGAAGTGTTGCTCTAGTGTGCATCACAAGTCAAAGCGCTTCACAGCCCCTGCCTGCTCGCCAGCATCCCTGTCAAGCAGCCATGTGCCACTTGTCCCATCCTGCAGGCAGGGAGGAAGAAGAATAAAAGAAATAAAGACCAAAACTCCCACAGGGTTTCAATAACAGGGACTATTTCAGTGACCACTTCACCCAGCACCTTCGAGGCAGAGGTTTTACACGCAGCTTTCACTAGGCAAACTTGCTACACCCAAAGCTGTCCCTGTGGATAAGCAAACCCTTTGGGTTAACTTGGTCCCAGTCAGCTAAGCAAACACCCCAAGACTAAAACTTCAAGACTATCTCGTTGCTAACACTGAGTACTGGTCATCGTACTGTTAGTTCTGCACAGCAAAAAGATGCAAGTGACCTCAGACATTTTATCTAATTATTTATGTACAAGGGCTAGTATCATGACTGCAAATTATGCAGCATAGATTAAATTGACCACATTGTGTCATGGAAGAAAATTACAAGTAAAGTTTCCAAAACGTGGCTATCTAAAAATAGTCTAATCCCTTACTAGACATCTGACTTTCAAAGCTGCTGAGTATGCAGGAGTTTTCCAAGACATCAGCCATTCAGAGCTTCTTTCTACCTGTCTCTATGAAAAGATATGATGAAACAGAAGGACAATCAATCTCCCTTACTAAATTCAACTGTAAAGTCTTTGCTTAAACAATCGTTTTTAATGTTGGAAAGCAAGGGTTTGTATTGAGGCTACGTGCTGCATCACACAATGTCTCTGTCACAGAGAGGATCGTTCACACCAGCTGCAATTGATAGAAGAAGATACTGGTTCCCTTTTAATTCAAGAAAGGGCTCACAGGTAGGTACTACCCTATACGTATGTATTTTAGTATTGTAGTTTTGCTCCTGGGACATGTAAGGCAGCAGCTACGCAACAGTGGAAAAGATGGACTAGAACGGAGACAAACGCCACCAAGTAGCTCAAAGAAAGTAATGTTTGCAGGAAGCGTCTCGATCATTACACCAAAGTGCTTTGAGCAGTGATAAGCTCCTATGAGAAAGGCAGATCACCTGCTTCTGAAAAGCAGTTTAATTTAGAAAATGACTGAACAAGGGGGAGTTTCCTGGATACAAAGTGGGGAGGCCACCAACTGCTCCTCACCACCAATAGGGACAAACACATCTGATCTATAACGTGAGAGCAGGACAGGTTGGGTTGGGAGACACCCCTACACATAATCCTTGTGTTTCCACCAGTGCCAGAGGGAACAAGGCCCTGAGCTCAGGCACCTCTGAAATGGATTTGCCATTGAGAGCATCCCCGACAAAGCCCTGAGTGCAGAGGAACTGCCCTAGACACAAGTGCACCTAAAGCCACGTTACCACCTACAGGGTCCTCCTGAGAAGGCCTGTGGTCTCCAAGGACAGCTATCCATTTCCTGAAAGCAGCACTAGTTTCTCTGCTCCCTATTAAGGGCTTTTGAAAGGAAAAAATACAACACAAAAACACACATTCTGAAATGTATTTAACCATCATCTCAGATAAAACCTACCTCAATTAGAGATAGCCAGGTAATCTAGGACGAAAAAAAAAAATCCAATTTTAGCTGTGATGGTTCTAATGTCAGGCTGAGAAAACCACTGCTAAGTGATAATGGTAGTGCCATTCACAGGAAGCCTTTGGAGAAAGAAATTAGTGCATTTCATTGGCTCTTAATTGTTTTTTAATGGACTTCACTACCCAATAGTTTCCAAAACACAAGGCCTTATTAATGAATTGCTATAGCTTTCTTAATGCTCCTTCCGGCCACTCATCGAAAAAACTAAGCACATTTTTAAATTGAATCCCGTGAGTAAAAACAGGAAGGGGCTGCAGGACTTTACTGTGGAGAGATCAAGTTAGACCAAGTTCTCCACACAGTACAAATTCACCTTGCTTACCAATACTTTTGCTTATAATTAAAGCAGTTTCCTTGCTAAAGTGCTTAGCAAGGTACAATAACTCAACTATCCAAGAATTACCTTATATTTTAAAATCACTTCTTTCATTAGGCTGTTTTTGTTGTAGGGATTTTTAAGGAATTCCCTTATGTGCTGTAAAAGAAACTCATTTAAGCCAAGAATCCTTTATATTCCAAGGAGCTAATTACCTGGAGGGGGGAGGATAGAATGGAGGGGAGATTGAAAGCAAGTTTAAAAAGCTTCCAATTGCATCTGTTCCACAGTTTAAAATATCCATACATACTACAGAAATTTATATGCAAAATGTGAAATATAGTTTCTGACATGCTTCCTACTCATTAAAGCAGTTTCTAATACCACACAGAGACACCCAGTGCCTTCTTTACGAGTGTACCAACCAGACATTCAGTGCCAGCGCCTTCTCGAGCAGCAAATTAAGTCATAAATAGACATTTTATTTCAAGAATGGCAATCTGAGCAGCTGCCATCTTGCATTTCCCTGAAATGTGAAAAGCAGCAGCAAAGCTTGATTTACACATGTAGCACAGCAGTAACCACAGACACATCCATACATTTCAAAACCAAGAGTTTCATCATTTTTTATTTATTTTTTTCTTATAAAACATCTTGGGATATTAGCCAAGGAACTCAATCTAAATTGAGGCAGTTCTGAATCCATACTCGCCCATAAGCGCTGACTTCATCCCATCGTAATGCGGATAAAGAATGGAATTTACTTTGGTGCAGAGCACCAGTACAAGGCAGGTGCAGCCTTTATATCCCGATCCAAGGCTGAGGGTAGCACAGGAGGGTGCACTGGATGCTGTGAATAATAAACGACCACTGTAACAAATGGTACTGCTATAATGGGTTGATACCTCTACTCTCTTGGCAGTTGCTTCACTTCTCCACAGCCTCAGTATTTTACCGTGCAATTGTCTGACTTTGTTCACTTCTTCCAAGACTAAGGATGCGCCTATGCCCAACTTCCAGGATGGAAATAGCAGCAGTTGCAACGAGGCACAGAAAGAGCACTTGGAGTACCCTTGGAAGCGACAGGCAAGCAGCAGCTTCTCACCTCCTAAACAACAACCTGGGACACAGCCGAGTGCTTCCAGATCATGCTGAACCTCCTTCTCTTCCAGCACGGATAAGCAGAGCAAAAGCAGTTAACAAGAGAAGTTATCCCACATGCTCACCTTCTCTGATCCACATACTGACTGTTCTGCAATACTTCTCAGATCAGTGCAGTACTGCAATGCTCGGTGCTATCACATCACGATACTTTACTGGGAACAAGTGCTGTGAAAACCCCTCATAGCACTGCTCATATCTGCCACATGAAGGACAGGGCTGCACGTGGTGACACAAAGTCTGTGCCTAGGTTCCCTGCAAAGGAGGAATTTCTCATACTCACTTGCTTCGGGAAAGCACAATGGGACACAGTTGTAGGTTGTCAAGTGAGTCACCTTGGACCATTCTGTGACAGGGAACACGGAGACACCAGGGCTGTTCTGCCCTGCGTGTACAGGCCGATCCGCAGCCCTCCGCTCGGGATGGGCACGGGGAAGGAGCCCAGACCCCGCTGCTGCCGGTAGAGCTGTGGTCTCCACCTGGAGCTCCCTTCCTCGAGCAGCACGTGCTGGGCCACTGCTACAGCCCAAACAGGCACCCATCTCTTGCCTGCTCTAGCTAGTCACACCTGAATTTCAGTGATAAACCAACTATTTTATAGATTTCTCCCGTATATATTTCACCCATTTTTCCTCACAGCCACAAAAGCAAAGCACTCGACATTTGCCATCACTGCCAAGCTAATAACATGCACCGTGGCTTTAATTCTTTGTTTCTGCTTGCATGGCAGATCAGTTGTGAATCGCTACTACAGCAGCCGCTAGAGTTGTAAAAGCATCTTAGTGCTATCAAGAAAGCATGGGCAAAGATTGTTATCCCACTTCATCCCAAAGCAGATAATCCAAGGGCAAAACCCACGTGTTGGACACGTGCACATGTCAAAGATGGGACTAGACCCTTCCGCCTCGGGCTGTCTTCTGAGAACACCAAGAAGGTTCACAACCAGTGTGAACTTCTTGTACTGGCATCAAACAGAATGTACCCTTGGTGCTTACAGGACGCTTCAAAATGCCCTAATACGAGCCCTCCCCAATTGGGAAACATCCTAATCCTGCAGCTTGTGCTTGTTAAAGCGACACTAGGCTCATTAGTCACGTCAGTTACACCACAGGCCTGGCACAAGGTCCTTCTTGCCAGACTCTGAACAGCCAGCGCTCCCCAGAGGCGGCACAAACACCGTCTGAGGGAGGCAGCCCGCTGGTTTGGGCTAAGCAAAAATAAGAACTAAAGAGACCAACAGAAGATGGATTGGACAGTTATGTTGTGCGTCTGAAAATACTTTCAAAAATGAAATCATTATCACGGCAGCTAAAAGCTCCATGGAATATATAGCATTTTCTTCATGGCACACCAGCAGCACTGCAGGATAATTCATACTGGAGGCAGGGAATTGGAGGTGATGCCTGTTACACCACAGCAGCAGCTAACTCCTCAATCTAGGAGATCTCTCTTCAGATGGAAGATCAAGAACATTCGGCACCCTCTAAGAGCCAAAGGAGAACGTTCAGCACAGAAATCTGAATCATTTAATGTGAAAAAGTGTCACATATGCCGGACAGCAAGCTACAAGACAGGGCTTTTCCAGTGTGAAAGATGGTGCGTAGCACTTCACAAGATTTTACAAGGCCCTTTGGATGGTATATTTTAGCCAAACAAGAGAGTTTCAAAAGGAAACACGTCCAGTAAGTTTCCATTGACTTAGGGACATCAGTTGGCACTGGATCAGCGCTCGGCTTTCCAAGAAGCCTGGCAAGATTTATCAAGTCAAAATGCAGAGCCAAGCCAGTCCATTAGGCCACAGTTCATTATAGACTATTTTAACCTGTAATTTAAACACGAGCACTCAAGAACTCTACTTAATAAAGACAGATTTAATCACATGTCAAAGTATTTGTTTTTAAATTGGGGTCTACACTATTTCTTAAAGGACATCCTATATCCCAACAAGCCTCTCTCATTTCCTTCAGTTTTATGCTTAAAAAAAAAAAAAACAGAAAAGTACCATCACTGCCTTTTAATGGCATATCAAATATGTTACACCAATATTTTACTTTGTATAGACATCAGGATTGACCAGATTTTTTTAGTTATATTAATAGCAATAGTGCTAAAAATCTTAAGAACTAAGTAGCATTATATTTAATTATCCTTCTATAATTACAGATTAAACACGGTATATGAGACCATAAAGATAGATAAAACATTATGACTAAAAAACTTTTTTTAAAATGACCATAAAATTATTATTAAGCCTGAGGTGACAAAGTTAATCTCACAAGCACAATTTTATGGGGGTTTTCTTATGCCGATTCCCCTTCTTATAATACCATCCTGCAGTAGCAGCAGAATTTCCTCACAGCAGTGGCGAAAATGAGAACTAACTATAAAAAATGCTGCAACCTGCAAGGGAGGTCACTTAAGCCTTCCATACCAAGGGAGACTTTGTGTGCTTGATGCTTCAGGCAAATGCCAATAAAACATATTAAAACACTTCTGAGCTCTGAGCAACCCGGCTTACACTTGGGTAATACTTGTTTCCTCTAGTTTCCTCATTCTTTTTCCCCTCTTGCTTCCTTTTTCATGTTTTACAAAAACTCTGCACAGTTTCACAGCGGTGAAGCAAGAATCAGCACAAGGCAGCAGGCACATCTATTTTCTGAGTAATCATCTAACAGGAAAGACTCAGGAATTTTCATACTGGGTGACCAATTGTATTACAAAGATTAAAGAATCACCCAAAAATTCTGCCCAAGAACTAATGCTATGGCAAAAAGCTAATATTGGAAATCTGCAGTGCCTTCAAAACCAGCAAAGACTGGATTTTAAGGTTGTGACTGAGCATAAGAAAATTGAAATCTTTCTGACCTAGGAAGAGGATAAATCATTTCAATATAATTCAAAGAATCAAGAAAATTATGTTTAATTAATTTTATTACACATAATTACCAAAATGTATCATAATTATCTGACACATTTCAAGAAATATGGTCTTATTTTACTTAATTATATGATTAACTAGGGTACCTAATTAGCAAACTTCAACAAGATTATATTTCTGCTCTTCTCCCAGAATTTGGAAGCCATCCTAAAACACTCCAGCGCGTGGTGGCTCCATGCAGAGAGCCCGGTGGCCATTGCAGATACTGCTGTGCTGCAGGAAGGGGCCCACAACCTCCTATTCACATTGACTCTCCTCTCCTTCACTCTTGTGAAGCTGTTACCAACATTTTGGCTGGATGACGGGCTTTGACAAAGACACTTAGGGTTGCCTTTAACACCCATGAGGTTCCCGGAATGTTTGCTCCCACCTTCGCGGGCCCAGTGCCTGCAGCACGTTGAGGGGATCCCTGGAAAAACACGAGGCCGGTGCAGCCCCTCACCTGGCTTTCAGGTGGAGAGCGGAACAGCCGCCTGCATCCCATCCTCCGGCCAACATGCCTGGGTAGGAAGGGCCCGTACAGGGCAGGAAGTAATTTAAGAAGCTCTGCAGAGTCTCAAATTCATCCTACAGGCCCCATTAGCCACCAGCTGAGTCACTAAATTGGGGCGTTGACATCTCTGCCTCATACCCCCGTTCCCGGGATGCTCTTGGCTCTTCCCGATGCACAAAGCCAGTGTGTGGCACTTGAGCCGTGCACATACAGGGAACCCAGAATCACAGCAGGGAGAAAAATAACCATACCTTATCAATCCATGGCAATCCAGGTAAAAACATGCAAGAACATACAGTGTATCAGGTGTATATGCTTCCTGTGCAGTATTTACCAACCCATGTCGGCCGTACCAAGGAAAACTGATCCAAAAGAAAGTTTTTGTAGTTCCATAACTCACTGAAAATATTTCAAGTAGAGGTAATTCAGAACATTAACAAGAGCCTTGTGATTTTTAATACAAATTGATTGCCTATACTTCTGACGTGTTGAAGAATTCTTTTGTTAAATTGTTTCATCTCAACTGAAAATGCATAAACATATCCAGACCTCAATCAACTAAATGTATTCCTGCATTTGGAAGAAAATAACAAGCCATTTATTAGAAAGAGCCTTCTCACTAGTTGATGCCACTGTTAATACCTAGCACACAAGGCCTGGATTTCAGTCACGTGCTGGATGCTCCTAATCCAACTAGTGCTGCCAAGAATCGAACCAAAGGCTGCCTAATGCAGCAGATCTATATGCCAGGCCCAAACAACATCAAAAAAAGAAAAAGAAAATCAATCTTTTTTTATTTTAATCCCCACTTGCACCCTAAATAACAATCTCTTGATTCCTTTACAGACTGATTAGGTGCCTATTCTGCAGGCCACACAACATAGTTGATTAGTGAGCCTGATAAGCAAAGGGATACAAGGGGCTGTCAGGGTGGATCACTGACTGTCTGCAAAGAAAAACAGAAACCAGGGGGCCTCCACATCAGCGCTCTGTGAAGTCAAACACACTTCTAAAAATATATTAGCTTCACATGCAAAATTGCATCGAGTCTATCAGAACTTTACCATTAGAACCTACCCTGATATTTATGACCTCTTAAAGTGAATAAACATCTCTATTTCCCTGATTATTTTAAGAAGGGTCTGAAAGACAAAGGTTAAAAAAATCTGACACATTATACTGCCAAATACAGGAATTTAGCAATAGCTTAACATCCAAAAACACTGGTCAATTTAATACAAAAAGAAACCCAAAAATCAAGTGGAAAATGATCACAGAATCATAGATCAATTAACTTCATCACAAAGTAGGCACAGAGAAATCAATCTTTCCCTCCAGGGCACGCACAGTTCTCCAAGTATCCCACAGCCTCTGCAGGGTCATGTCCCTTACCTGGGGCTCCCACTCCAGCACCAGGCACCTTCTCCCTATTTCCCAGCTTCAGAAGAGAAGAATCAACAAAGCCACCACAAGGAGCCTTCTGGAAACAACCTCATGCTGCAGTAGAGACCATCCCCTCCAAAGCTCATGGAGGGTCAAGTTCATTTATGATGTCCTCTGCCTCACCAGGTATGTGCTGTGGGTGCTGAACGCAGCTCACCTGTGCAGGCCCCTCCTGGCCAAGGCAGCTTAACCCATCCTCAGTGCTCCCACCTGCAGCCCACTGCAATGAGCAACACATACCACTCACCTGTCTCCTCTCTAGTCCTGTTCCACCTCTGATGTCAAAAATCATTCACTCACTGCTGAGTTTTCCTTACCCATGTTAACTAGAGGGGTCTAGTGGTCACACTGCTGTTTGGGAACATAGGGGATCTTAGGCATGTGTGACAAGATGATGCTGAATACTGTTATATGTTAAGAATACTGGTCTGGGAAAAACAAGGGCCCAGTAATGAAGTGGAATCTGCATTCATCCATCATTCTGTACATTTTACCCCATATTGTCAACACTTAAAATGGATCTAAAACAAGCTACAGAGTTTGACTGCAGAGTTTGCAGTCAGATTCATCATAACATTACTCCTATTTTAAATCTGCCTCTTGTTTTCTTAATATCTAAGTTATACTAAAAACTTTGTCTTCAGATTTTGTTCTGTTTGTGTCCAAGAGATGTGAATTCCTGTTCTGTTTCCACAGTAATTCAGAAATTGGGAACATAGTTATTGCTGCAGTCCCTTTTTTCTCCTCACAACCTAGACACATGCAAATACATGTTTGGTCAGGTGGCTTTTTCTGAGAAACATGTCTCAAGATCTTATACATTTGAAAATAGGCATGCAAAAAAATAAGAAAAAATATGTGAGATTACTTCTCAGTTTACATGTACATATACATTCACACACTCAGTATCACAATGTTCTGGAAAGCAAGAGGTGTGACTATATTTAACTTCTGGTCAAAGATTTCCCTGTTTCCCTGAAAACTCAAGGCCTTTCCTGTGGAAAAGCCTCTTGCCTTTAGGAACATTCCCCACCTGGCAGGTTTGGCTGCTCAAGCGGAGCCACTTCAGCACTCACTCATATCCAACCTACCTCCAAGGAGAGGCAGAATCAATCCGAGCATTTCAGCAAGTCCAGCACATAAGACTTGCCAGGCATATGCAGGTCAATCCCAAAACATAGAGGAGAGGAACCAAGCAACGCACTGGCCACACTTGCAGGCCTGCCAAAAGTGGAAGGGCTCTTTAAATCTCATCTTGGAAGAACCATCTGCACCTGGGGCAGATGGAAGGCAAAAAAAATACACACCTGCTTGAATGATCCAAACCTCTCTGCTCTCGTATTAAAATTCATCAGGAACAACAGCAGTAAGAAAAGATAAAACACAACTTAAGACGTGTTCCCCAACATAGCTTATTTTCTGGACCTCTTTTACTTAACCTTGTGTAAAACGTATGATACATAAATCTAGTCTTATACCTTTTCATGTGTTGTCAGGGAAATGTCTGTGTACTTATTTCTCATGCAAGGCTCTGGATCTTACTTTGTTTATTTAAAATCCTTCTTTCCTCTGTTGTCGAACAACCTCCGAGCATCTAATCCTAATGCTCTTTTCCTAAAAGACTCACTTGGCACAAATATTTGGAAACATTTAGGGATAAGGGTTTTCTTACAGCTAGATCACAGCGGAATCATTCCTATGGAAGCATTCCTGACGCACGGTGAACCTTTGTGATTAATGCTAACAAAATATTCCATGGAGTACTAAGGTGCCATGATGATTTCAATATTACTTGAAGGCAGTGCTAAACAGCCAATCGCTCTCAAACAGACTGAGGCCTTGCAGTAGAACTTAGATTTAAAAGCACACATTTTATAACACTTAACATATTGCACTATGTGAATCACAGTAAATAAGCCCAACGGGAGTGTTTACTGAGGCACAAACAAAGAAGATCTGCAGAAGGAACCAGTTTATCACAAAGCATCCAAATATTTACTCTATTATTTAATGTGTGCCCAGCATGCCTATCCTTACTGCAGCATTAGCTGACATCAGGCACTTGCCATATGCGCAAATAATTAATTCAAATTATGTTTTCTTCCAGTGTGTTGTCTCAGAAATGAGCTGAATTAATGTAAAGATATATTAAACAGCAAATACCGAGATGATCTCTCTGTGTAACAATGGAGACATGTTTGCCTTTGTGAGTGCATGGTTTTCCACACTCACCCTCGTTGTTATTCCAGTGCCAAGGGCTGACGGCATGAGAAATGCTCCTACAGGGTTCCTTATGTAACCACGGGCATGACTAACGCCGCGATTAGAAACCTCACTAGGCTAAAGATTCCCTGGTAGGATTAAGCTTCAAATAGCAGAGCCTTCAGAACACATCCACCTTCTGTGAACCAAAAAGCCCCCAACGTTTTCACACCATTCCTAGATGGGACACAGCTCTTCCCACCGCGCGGGGCCGCGTTCCTGCCAGCCCAGGTGTTACACAACGGCCAGGCCGGTGGGTCGCTGCCCTCGTAGCTGCCTCTGGCCTGCACAGACACCCCTGTAGGGAACCACGGCGAGCTAGGGCACTGTGGCGCTTTGTTTGCATGGCATTTCACAAAGCAAAGTGCTTCAGGAAAAGAAGATATGCTAAGGCACAAAGCACTACATAAAAAAGTTATAAGCACTTAACAAATCTTGAAGGGCATATGTTTCTATTATACCATTCCTATAAACCTTTATTCCTATGTCATCTTTGAGAGCAGCACATTACTGTGTCGCTTCTGTGCTCTTCTGTATAGGATTGGGCTACTTTCTACCCTCTGTACCTACGGGCTCGTATTTTCTCATCAGCTTTTTCAGCTGGTAATAGGGAAAGAATTGGCAGCTGAAAAAGGAATTTCTGTATCCTAAAATTAGCTTGAAGAAATCCTATATAGAGCTGCTAAAAAGCAGCTTGCTTTGACCATGGTGGTAATCCAAGTAATACTGTAACCAATTTAGTCTGCTGGAAAAGATCTAAGGCAAGGAAACAGTAAGATAAGGTTGACAGCCTTGCTGTGTATTTGCACAGCCCCAACGCAGCAGAGCCTACCTGGCATGGCAGAATCTCCTACACGGAGCAGTTCCTCTATGAGTCACCTCTCAAGAGCTCAGTCCCCAAGCTGCTCATGCTGCTCCTCACAAAATCAGGATACCCCCCAACTGACACCAGCTACATCCTGTTTAAATACTCCGATTTGTACAGAGTTGGCCCTCCTGAAGCAGGGGGCCCCACAAGATCCCAACGGGAGGCCCTCGGCTCAGGGAAGGGACACGTGTCTCCGTCAGGCCCTTGCTTCCAACGGGGGACATCATGGGTGCCGAGGCGGCGCTTTTCCAACAGGACATTCCCACCTGCTTAGGTGCCTGGGGATGCGCCCGGCGCCTCTCCCGGCCTCCGGGAGCTGCCTGGGATGTAGGTGCACACACAGACGCCCGTCACAAACGTGGCCTTTGCAGTCTGCTGCTCCAGAGACACGCTGGGCTTCCCAACACCGACAAACCCGCCGCAGATCCCTGGGGCACCCAGGATGCAGCACTGAGGGGGCCGGGATTTATACACGGTGTAAATGCCACTTCCTGAAGACTACTGAGCACGGAAGGTATGCGCCAAAAAGAACTTAAAAGCCTGCAGAAAAATATACGTAGGAAAGGCTTTTCCTAGGACGTGTTTTAGTATCTCAGCAAAGCAGCAAAAAAAAAAAAAAAAAGAAAAATTTGGCATTTTATGACATTACGTACTAAGCAATCAACACAATATGATGTCCAAATGAAGAAACCTACTAGAAAGTTAAACAAAACCACTCTTCTCTGGCACTTGACCAGGTCCTTTGACACATTTTTTTGTACACAAGTCTACTAAAGAACAAATAATAACACAAAATTTCAAGGGTACAGCTAACAGATAGTTACCCATTTATCATTTGAAAGCGCTGCTGAGACTAGCCCAAAACATTTATTTTAGACTCTTAGCTATATTTCCCTCTCACTACAATAAAGTAGGAGTGACCTTTCACATGAGGCCAGAAGTGGCTGCAGGTATTTCCACACACGTACCAGTTCACAGAGCCGCAAGCTGCTCCTTCATTATTTTTCTTCATGGGTAGTTCAGCGCTTTAAATCACTACACACTTATTTGTAGTGATCAAACACAAAGGGCAAGGTAGGAAGCCCCAAGCAGGGGACTCCCTCTGCAAAGCACATCAGGCTGCAGAACTTCCAGGCAGCTCCATGGCCACGGCAAGTTCCAATGCATGTATTTTAACATATTAAATATTTAATGGCATGTTAAATATATAAGAAGTTTAAAAATCATGAATTGATTATGTGAAAGACTAAAATGACCCCAACTTTCTTCACATTAAATAAAATGAAAAGCAGAAGGAATGCACAAGGCAGCGTTCCTTACCCAGAGCATATGGGGCTATCATAGACAACAGCAAGAAAAAAAGTTGTGCTGAAACTACGAAAAATACCTTGGCGGTGTCCTTTTAAAGTCATAACTTACTATGGGAAATCAGCATTCACAAGCATAAATTTGTTTCTGTATAATTCACTGCCCAGTGACATTTGATTCCTTCCTAACGAATCTGTATTTAAGAGGGAAGTCATCAAATTGAAACAATGGCAATGACTGAGTAATTCATGGCTCAGCACTATATTGGCAATTAATAAATCCACCTAGCAGTATCCAGACACCGGTCATCTGCCACTTTTTATTTATTTTATTTCATTTTCTGTATCTTGCACATCCTTTGAGGCAATCATACACAGTGCCTTTTCCTTGCTTGCAAAAAACCTAGCAATTCCTCATTGTGCTTCAGTGTTCCAGGCACCATCTTCACTGCATTATTAAATGCACATGAAATAAATACTTCTTGTAATGTAGAGGAGAGCACAGCACTTGACAAAGACTCCTCAACTGCTTCACAAATAGCTATCAAGTTTCTGGTGTTCAACGTGTTCATTTATATTTCATCATTTAGGACAGAATTCAATTGGAACTAGTCTAGTCTAGTCTTTCAAAAGCTCCAAAAAGGTCTTTGCAACCCAAAGTAAGGGGAGTCTTTGAATTGTATTGATGGTAGAAGATACAAAGACAAAAGAGACACTAGAAGCAACCTATTTTGCCACGTGAGGAGCAACCATCTGGGCAAGGAGGAGCCTTGAGGAAGGCAAAATACCCCAAAGCCAGGGGTTCCTGCAGAAATTCCAGAGGTTGGGAGCTGCCCTTCCCTGCCAGCCAAGACAAAGGTCCTGTTGATCAACATGGAGCCACCACTGGGACAGGGCAAATTGCCTGACCTTTAGGGTATTTTATTGATCAGTATCAAGAGTAGCACAACTACCAAGTATTCCAGGGAGTATTTCCATGGATTCGCCCCAGGGTTTTGGTTGCAACACGGTGCTACTGAGAATGTCAAAATCTGCCCCATAGTATGCTGCTGTAATGCACAAAAGCAGTATAACCCTGATTAACTAACCACACAAGACACCAAATTTCAGTTGAACACCAGTGCCCTTCCTATAACCAACCTGTGTACCTTCCCAGTCACTCTGTGCTGCCTGGCATTGCTCAGCACAAATAACGCTGCCACTGGGATACAGCGCGGTGGGAAGGGGGGGACCATCATGTGCTTGGAATCCCTTACCCCAACTCATACAGACTGTTTAAAATTTGAGAAATATGCAAAAGGTGTCAACATTTTTATAAGACTTTCATTAAAAAACTCAATAATTCTCTATGCTATAAAATTTAATTCAATTCCTCATGATAACAGTAAGATAAAAGAGGAGAAGGTTTCATTTGGTCTGCCATGTATTCTGTTGTTACTTTTTTCATTCCAGCACTATCTCTTTTTTTCCCTTCTTTTCCATGGCTTTTGTTCTCCCGGTCCTTTGTCCTAAGGCCAGTAATACCTGACATTCTTAAAAGGGACACTGAGAGAGAAGTTCTACTAAGGCCATCCACATATCAGAATTAGGTACTACTTTACTGTAAATATTTCCTTTTCTGTTAAAAATGCTGTTAGGTATTTTTTTTTTAGAAGAGCAGTATTAGCTCCAGTAGTTCTCTCTGTCAGGGCTAACACATAAGACAGGAGACCTAAAATTTAACTGAACCTAAAATCAGAGTCACCCCAATATCTGCAAACAGGAGCACCCTCAGTCAGCTTTAGCCACCTGCAGCTACAGCGATATCCATCTCATGCCCAGTGAAATTGCTAGAGCTACAAAGCCCAAAATCAGACGGCTTGAAATTCAGGCTTGAATGTGGTAACAGTAGAGAACTCAATGACAAAAACACTCAGACTTGTACTTGAGAATTCTGCAATGCTGCCAATAAAGGGGCATCGGGAGAAGGTTGATGGAAGCTCTTCAGTAACGTCAGAAACTTCTGCACAAAATCACAAGTTTTTTTTTTAATGTCTCTTCCTTTCTCCTTTAGTCTTTCCTTGGAAGACTCATACTTCCAATTCCATTTTGGTCTCTCACCATTAGTTTTTCTTCATGCTAGTTATTTTTTTTTTTTGCTGAGACAATTACTTTATAGCCAGTCCTTCACAATAATTTTTAGTGATACTCCTCTGCAGGAGGAGGATAACTTTTAATGTCAGCGTGAATATGATTCTGTACATCTGTAGCACAGAATTTATAGTACACACAACGTGAAAAATCTTGTAAACTACCCTTCTCTTGATAGACTGTGCAGTAAACTGTATAGTATTTTAATTAATTTCTTAATTACAAACCTAAAGTGTGGTAGCTGAAATCTCACATGCATGCACAGCAAATACTGTTGCTTTAGCCTGACTAACAAGAGGCAGATCAAGGCAGAAATGCTCCAAATAATTAGACGCAGCTGGAAAGAAAGATATTGGCTACTGTCTTTTACTCACCTCCGATGTTGTCATTCTCTGATAATTAATAGACTTTTTCCTACACGTTAGATGTTAACGCTATAGGAATCTCAGAAGCCTAACTACTACAGCTGAGGAAATAGCACCAAGACAGGGACAGGTAACTGGGCACACAGGGCAGCTATGTGCTATGCTCAACTCCCAGGTCCCTTGAGCACCTAGTCCTGAAGAGTTTCCAGGTCTGTCACATCAAAAAAAGACTTTTCTCTGATTTTACTCATCCAAT
>JAUBOD010000924.1:3601158-3614708 GCA_032353885.1 Nothura maculosa
ACAAAGAGCTGCTCACCTGTAAAAAGACTTACTATTCTTTTAAGGTGATTTCTATCTGTTTAGATACTTAATGGCCCTTTTACTGTAATTTTTATGTGTCTTTCATCTATCTATAGATGAAACTTAATAGGGTAAGTAATTTTTCATCGAGTTGTGAAATATGCTAGTGAAATGTATGTGAATACTAATTCCACAAGGAAAATCTGCATTTGGTAGGAATTCCCACAAGGGTCATTGCAGAATCATTAGTCTATTTCATCTATTTTTTTGTTTTGCTTCAATAAAGACCCAGTAAACATTTCCATGGCCGCCCTCTGAACTGATCCGTACAGTCACATATACTTCTTTTACCAGCTCAGCCAGAATTTCCACCTTGCCAGTATACTAAGAAGCCCCCAAAAGGCAATGTGTGCACTGAAATCTAGTGCCTGTACAATCAAATATGTTTAAGAACTCGTGGAATTCTCACTCTGGGTGGGAAGTCCCAATCACTCCTTTGACATCAGTTCAAGCTCTGCTGAAAGGCAGGGCAGTAAGAATAACTTGAAGGATGTTCTCTCAAATCCCAAAGAATTATCCCTGGTCCTTCAGGTGCCTAAGAGCTGGGCTCTTAATAAATGTCAACTGAAGTAGCTCAGGAGGACAACAGAAAAGCACTTCCAGCTGACTTAAGGGTATGCAGGAAGCCAAGCACCAACAGTACCTGCAGGTGTCGTGTTCACATGATAACCAGGTGCCTGAAGAGAGCAGGAGAAAAATGAAAAGCAAAGGACCTCTGTGGGGTTGAGCAACGACCCACCGTGGGTATCACCGCCTGTGCCTGGAGAACAGCACGTGCTAGATCTCCCCAAAGACCATCACAGAGCTGTGTTTCAACACGCAGTCATCGGGCATACCTGCAACTGCAACAGCAGGGCTCCGAGAAAAGAGGCCTGCTGCAGAGACACACACTGCTCCCACTGCTAACAGTGGAGAGGCAAGACTCACCCTGTTTGCACACCCAGGCAGCCCGAGTTATCTGTTTCCACACTGGTCTTTGCTCCTCTGCATTTCCCAGCCACATGTGAAACACGCTGTACCTGACAGGCACCACGCAAGCAAGCATGGAGTCCAGCCCACAGAACAAGGTTTGCTCTGGGTGTTCCTCGAGAGCTTGGGAACCCTGGAGGTACCAGAGCCCAGCACCCTGGAGAAGCAGCAGGGACTCCCTGGAGTGCTAAGCCAACCTAGCCAGCAAAGGGCTGGCGGCACTGCAGGCTCACAGCTACTGTACCAAGCTACTACCTCAGGTACCTCAAACTACCTACCTTAACCACGAGCCAGCAGTGCCCTGGTGGCCAAGGTCAATGGGATCCTGGCCTGCATCAGGAGGATGTTGCCAGCAGACCAAGGGAGGGGATCCTGCCCCTCTACTCAGCTCTGGTGAGGCGGCACCTAGAGTACTGTGTGCAGTTCTGGGCTCCTCAGCATAGGAGCTTCTCTCTCGTACGAGGAGAGACTGTGTGAGTGGGGCCTGTTTAGCTCAGAGAAGAGAAGGCTGAGAGGGGATCTTATTAACATGTATAAATACATGAAGGGGGAATGTAGGGAAGAAGGGGCCAAGGCTCTTCTCATTGGTGGCCAATTATAGGACAAAGGCAATGACTACAAGTTGAAACACAGGAAGTTCCATCTCCAGGTGAGGAAGAACTTCCTCATTGTGAGGGTGACAGAGCCCTGGAACAGGCTGCCCAGGGAGGTTGTGGAGTCTCCTTCTCCGGAGATCTTCCAAACCTGCCTGGATGCCGCCCTGTGCCACATTCTCTGGGTGTCCCTGTTGGAGGCAGGTGGTTGGACTATATGTTCTCTAGAGGTCCCTTCCAACCTCAACCATTCTGTGATTCTGTGATGTTTTACACCAAGTTATCTGCTGAATATGCACCCTGTTATTTGTTGAGCATCCTGTTGGTATCCATACCGCTATCGACTGAGGCCATCTGTGCTTCTGTGCAACTGTGGCCTGGCATCCATCGACCGGATAATGAACCAAGGCCAGAATGAAAGCGAGAAAGCCACATGCCTCGGTGCAGACCTGGGCTCACTGTCAGCTGGCTGGCAACCCACCCATCAGCGCAGACATCCCTGATGCCCACTGCCAGGGAGAACCTGAATCATCTTGGCACATCTTGGCACTTTGAGCTTTGCTATACCTGTAGATTGTCTGGTGTTAATTGCTGCATGTTGCCAGTGTTGGTCATGTGTGCAGAACCACTTAGCTCTAAGAATTTCTTACCCAAATGATGACCTCTGCAGTTCAGCATGGCTAAACCTGGACACTGCTCTATGGGTGTGTAGCACCATCCTCCTCACAACAAGACCCATTCCCTAACCTCTGCAGGGAGACCTATGCCTAGCTTAACACTTAACTGCCAGAGAGAGAAAATTTTTATGGAGAGAAACATTAAAGGAGAAATTACCACTCTATTTCATTTAAAGCCTTAGCCCATTTTCTGGCACGAACTACACGCCTGCTATTAGCAACCTGCAACCAAAGCAAAAGAACAGGTACAAAGATTTTGCAGAGAGGAGGTGGGCAAGAACTATTAAAAACTAAAATGGTTTAAAAGCTAAAAGTGAGGCTTTTGCACAGCACAGGAGGCTGCACCAGCTCCCCGCTGTGTCCCGGCACGTGCTGCTCCGCGGGATGCTCTGCACAGCAGCGTCGCTCCCCCTCTGCCGCCCTGGGCCCGCAGCCTCTCCTCGCACAGCCCAGCCTGGCCGGGCCCTGCCACCAGCAGCAGGTTCTTGCCCACAGCACGCGGGGGGCGGCGTGTCTGAGTATCCCTGGTAGCCAGCTTGCGCCTGGAACTCCAACGCGGCTGCGGGTTTGATGCTAAGTGGAGCGCTGCTGCTCGGTCCCACCGCTGCGTGTGCCAAATACGGTGAATTAAAGAAAAGCTATAATAATGGTGCAGTCTCCTGAGAATACATTTATTTCTGCAGTATAAAATAAAATTAAATTCTTCAATCTCAAAAACTATTAAAAGGTTGTATTTAAAATGCATGAAGCATTAAAAAGACATCAAAATTAAAATAATCTCATAAATCTCTTCATTTAAAAGACTTATTAGAATACAGATAGAGGCAGAAAACAGCTGCCCTGCAGACTAAAGCAGTAAATTACAACTATTTTAACTTTTTTTTCATTTTCATCATTGGAATTTTCCTCACAGAATTATCGCAGTAGTATAGAAAGACCAACTGCCCCTATATTTAACATGTGAATAATAAATTATTTTTCAGTGGACTTCACAACAGATAAGCTGTATATTCTTTCAAATGTCAGCAGACTATGGGATCGTTTCCAGACAAAGGAGGTGGGCAGTGTTTGCAGAAGGCAGTATTGCATGCAAAACTATAGAATTAATCAGCAATTCATCCTCTTCCATCCAGCAGCAGTGGGACACTGCAGCAGCGGTGACTCCGGCACCCTGTCAAAGCCTCCTTCACACTCTTAGCTCTTATTTTTAACAGCAGCCCCAAGTTGGGTATTTAAATATCTGCATCCTGCCTTGTGAAGCGCTCAGCATGTAACAGTTCCAGGAAGCCCAAGCACATCATGTGGGCTGCCCAGTACTATTCTAAGGAAGGTCACTTATTTAGGAATCTTAGCAAGGTCTTAGGAATCTACATTCAGTCAAGATTTTACTCTTAACAAAAGCAAAAACGAGTCTTGCTCCTATTAGCAGTATTGAAAATGTTAACAGAAGATAGGAGGGCAAAGGAGGAAAGTCGAGTTTGTGGGACAAGAAAATAAATGTTTGTTTCATTTTCAATCAGTAATATTCATCTTTTTAAACATGACAGGTAAATGATTTCTTTCAGTAAGTGCTTTCACTCCTCAGACCATCATTTGTCAGTCCTGATGATACCAGAGCATTCCTTGGAGTACAATTAAACTATCATGCTGATTACTCCTCAAAGTAGCTCAATCCTGGGAGAAAGCAAAGGAAAAAAAAATGGAGGGAAGGAGATTTCACACCATTTATGCCTTGCCTTGTCGGTCAGTTCCCCAGTAACAGGATCTCTGCACTGTCAGGCAGTAGATATCCATGCAGGAAATGTTTAGGATGCACGAAACCAGGAGGAATGAACAACAACAACAAAGCTACCAAGGAGAAAAGGGAGGGGAAGAAATTAAATCAAAAGGATAAAAAGAGCTCCTACATAGCCATGTGCTGTTTTGCTCCGTTGCAAATCATACCATATGATATAATAAACCACTTTTCCTGACAGCAGTGTGCAATACTGCGCACTTTAACTTCCTTCCTGCTTACAAGAGATAAGATTAGTAAATGTTTGCTTTATTAATAACAAGTTGAAATGCTATTAAACCAACTTAATTGATAGTACAGTTACATGGAGTCTGCCCCTTGTTTATGTTCTTCAGAACTTAGACCTGCAACAAAAGTTGACTCCTCTCCAAAAGGAGGCATCCGCTGCTCCACTTCCATACTCTTTCTTCCAATATTGATGCCTCTCTAGGCCGTGCAAAGCTCCTTATCTAAAACTCCAGTGAGGATAACGAAAATGCTCAAGTATTAAAAAAAAAAAAAAGAAAAAAGAAAAAAGAGAAAAGCATTGCATTTTACTTCTCTGTCTCCCTGTAGACTACCACTATGTTTGGCCAGGGAGCTTTGTCTTTCAGACATTACATATAGAACATAGTCAAGCAGAAGGACAGTTCTAAACCCAATGGGTTAGTGCATCATAAATAAATAAACAAATAAATAAAAGCAAAAAAGCAGCACTTCTGTCCTTTCTCTTACTTTAGCCTAGGGTTAGCTTCCTCATGAATGACTCTGGATGCCTCTGCCACCTCCTCTGCAAAACGCTTACGCAGAGGAACACTGTGCGTCATACAGCTGCTTCAGCAAACTGCTGATAATGGCAGCTTCAATGTAAGCCACTAGGAACCCACCAACTCCGCCCAGAACCTGGAGAAGAGGAATTCTCTATTGGGAATAAAAGAAAAAAAAACACTTTTAATTTAACTGCCAGCGTAAACTGTAAAGGATGATGGTGCTGCGCATCAAAAGGGCCTCTTGTTCCAGTCTGCTGCTTCCCTCATCCTACAGCTGAACCAAACTAATCATTGTTATTTACAGCAAATAACACATAATTTAAAAGCTAATTTGTTATTTTAAAAAACTGCAAAGCAAATCAATTATACAAATATCTAAGTGTAATTCCCAATTTAATAGAAATAGACCAGATAAATTGCAAGCCAGGTCTTATTTAGTTAGCAAAACTTTGACAAGCAACATTATTATACCCTTAATTTATTATGTCTTCAATTGATCAATCTTTTCTTATCTGATTGTTACAAGAATGTAACGATTGGAACACATTTGTCAAGATCGTCATGTACACAAGATAGTAAAAGCCCAAATGAAATTCAGTCTTTTCTTTATAAAAATCCATCAAAAGCTATTTTTTAATTAGAGCTAATGATCATATGCAAGCTAATACAGGCTGCAGAAAGGCAGTAAGTAATTATGCTTGCTTACAGCATTTTTTTAACGACTTCGACATAATAAATTTTGATGGCTGCTGGAATCGTATCAAAATTGCAGTTGTACAACTGTAGGCTCTACTGTGGGAGACAGCAGGATGGGGGAAGAGGGCCTGACTGGTCAGCGAGAAATTTATTCTGATGACATGACATTATTTTACATTTCAATCACATGGCAGCCAACCAGGTAGAGTTTCTGCCTGACAGACAAATTTGTATTTGGGGACTTCGAATGTTAGAACAAAAATTATATGTACCATAGTAGCATTTCTTATGATTATGGGTTGAAGCAACAGAAATCATTTGAGGCAGTAAATCATAAATTTGATGGATTTATAGATAGAGCCTCTGTAACCCAGGGCGGCTTCATTCACATAAACACTACAAACTGCCAAAGAATCTGATGCTCTGTATTACCAGGGTTTCTCAGAAACTAAACTTTGTTGTTAGTAAAATATCTCCCCCTCTCCTTGCTATGATAGAGAGCTGGAAACAGTGCGAGTTGGTTAACACCCCCTGAAAGCAAAACAAGATTTTTGGATGAGCCTCTGCAGCTGCCTCTGCCCCACCTGTACCACGAGCTCCTATGAGAAGGGCATCAGAGCAGGAAGGGTCCCAGCAGCAAGGGCTGAGCAGAAGTCTTTAGCAAGAGCTACCCTATTTTCAGTAAAACCCTACCCATTTATACAGCAGTACACATATATACACACACAAGTTCTCACATTGTGTGTCTCACACACTCCTAGATACACCCTATACACTAAAGTGCAGCATGTACAGAACAGAAGATGGCAGTCCGCAGTGTCAGGTTATACTGCACGTCACCAGAAGCCATCTGCCAAAGGGAACGGAAGAAGTTTGCTAACATTACACATCCTTTCTGTAAGGCAAGACCATGCAAACAGTTCAAGGTCTGCAGACTATTAAACCCTGAAAGGCCTGTGAGCCTTTCAATTAATTTTAGACTTCATTTACTAACTTGAAAACACGAGGTAAGCAATCACTGCAGCATCCTGCATCGTGCTGCTCACTTCCTCGCGCTGAGGAGGGAACAGGACTCGGCTCCGCTCCGGGTGCGGATGCGAGGCCCTGGGTCTAGAGACCTGTGACAGGAGGTGCAGGCCGCACTCCTGTTCCAGCCCCTCGCTGACCCTCCCAGCACGGGGCCTCTCCTGGCCCAAGTGGGCCATGAGGGAATCAGCCCCTTCCCAATGCGCTCCCGCAAGGGAACCGGCTCCTTCCCGCCCCACTCCTGCTGCTCCTCACTGAGGCACCAGCCCACAGGCCCCTTCCAGAGAGGAACCAGAGCCATCCTGATCGTCAGGAGAAAGGGGCGATAGGCTTTTAACTCCCTCTTTGCAGCGACCTTTATATTTGCTAGTATGTTCTTTTTAACCCAGGGCTTCTGCTGCCCTGGTTGAAACCATGGCAGGGGCAAGAGCATTGCAGCCAGCGCGCTGTAGTCCGCTATCCGAAGGGGTTGTCAGCGAGATGTTTCACCTCAACTTTTCTGTCTGTTGGCCAACTTCTCTAATTTTTAGATAGACTCATAAAAACACACCTCTCCCCCCTCTCACACAGTGATGGGCTACCCTGGAAGCCTCCCAGGGTGTCCCTCGTCACAGGCTCCCTTCAGGGCAGTGACAAGTCAGAGCAGCTGAGGCCCAGCCCCGCTTCATCATGTTGAATATTGCGCTGCACGCGAATGCCTCCTACCTGCACTCTGGTACATCCCCCAGCTTCAGCACTGAGCCTTGGATTTAGCTTCCAGTCTGAAATTCCTGGTTATCCAAACTCCCAATTATCCTCTGGTTTAGGACATTCCCATGAGAGCATCAGATAACCAGGTTTTCCCTGTATAACACAGCACTCCTATAACCACATTATAATGCAGTTTTGTCTCACCTATAAAGGTCAGGGCCATAATACAATTTAGCAGTGAGGGTAAAATATGATTTACTTCCAACCACAGGCAAGACCAAATCATGTTATAACGCTGGGCGTAGGGGAAAAACTATCAGGTTACAGCACAATCCTCCAAAGTCATTTTGCCTGTTACAACCATAAACTCCACGTTAGTGGCTGATAGCAGAGGGAGCACAGTACTTAAGCAGCTATCACAGTTTCTGGGAAAATAAAACTCTGTACACTGTTCAGGGAAGCCATAATCTCTATTGCTGATAGCATGGAGTGGCCAAGCCCCTTGGAAGCCACATGTGTGGAAACCACTGAAGCCCAAAGGCACAGGGAGATCTCCCATTGCTTTGTGAAGAGGTTTATGGTCTTCAAACTGCCAACATACATATTCACTGCAGCGCATGGAGCCCTGTGCAGAGCACGTGCCGGGAGCAGTGAAGACTCTCCTGGGGCACCCTGCACTCCTGCTGCTTCTAGCCAGGAGAAGGTGCCATAGGGCCTTTGCTGGGTAAGTTTCAGCTCCAGAGGCCTCCAGCCCTTGGAGCACTGGGGCCAGGCAAGGCAGAGCACAGCAACAAAGCCCCTCATAGCCTCTCCTCACCCACATACCCAGCAACCTCCCATATGGCCGGTGTTAAACCTACTGGTACATCCTCACACCTGCAGCTCATGTCCAAGAGCTTTCACAGGACTGAGGCAGTAAAAGTTGACTCTGAAATTCACCTCAAAAACTGAAGGCTTTTTGGACACTTTCATGCAAAGAGGAGCTACCACCGCCCTCATGGTCAGTATGTCAGGCAATATTCTTGCTGCTATGCTCATTTTTTAAACTTTTAATTTTTTTAAAGTCTTAGCCTTGGTGTTTCCTTTAAGTATTTAGGTCCTGCAAGCCAGTTTCAGAGGCATGTCAGAGATCTTAACAGAGGAGGTCATGAATTCCACACATATTTTTAAAGGGTTTTCCATTGATCTAGTAACAGGACAGAGGGGAACCGAAATTAAGACAAAGATCTTGCCCAGATTTCAGAATAAAAGGAAAGTTTCTTCCTTCTCCCTCTAAAAACATCTCTCTACACTATGTACTTTGACCTTTGGCAAAGCAGTTCATATTCAGTGCTGCATTTACTTAAGCTGAAGTAATTTTAATAAAGGTATAATTAAAAACACCAACAAATTGTTATTCTTGCTCTGCAATTTAAACATCTATTTGAATGTTTGCTGCAGCGCATCAAGATGTGGCAAATAGTCTGACCATGCAAGCAAGCATCCACAGTTTGGGAGCCTGCAAATCTCTTCTGCTACCTCTCTGCAATCCTAGGCAAGCCATTTGCTTTTCCTGCACCCCCATTTCTTCATCTTTGATCAGAGGGCTGCAACGTCACGTTTCTGAACAACAAAAACTCATCCTCCAAGTTCTACCCAGGACCTAGGGGCCATGAACAGGTTAACGAAGCCACTATGATCATCCAAGTTCTGAAAGAGAATTTGATTCTTTTTTTCCTTTAAAGAATGTTTGTTTCCTAACAATAATCATTTGTACTCATTTTGCACTCGTGATATATAAAACATATGTAACAATATATATTACAGAATCACAGAATCATCAAGGTTGGAAGAGACCTCTAGAGATCATCTAGTCAAATATTGTATTTACATAAAATTTATATTTATATAAATATATAAATATATATTATTGTATATATATATATAAAACAATATATAAAGCAAAAAAGAGCAGGAAAGATCTTATTAAAAAAAGAAAGAAAACTAGAGATGTAATTCTAACAAAGTTCTTCCTATAAAAAAGTAACTCACAATGAATGTTTGGTAACTTTGACATGGGGGAAAAAAAAAAGAAGGGGGAAATAAAATGCTTTTATGCAGATTTGATTTCCCTATAATAATCTACAGCTATTCTGCTAGAAGGAATTATCTCCGCAGGCTGGCAGCTGCAATAGGCAGTGAATTAAAAATGGCTCTGTATATGGGAAAATCTGTTCTATAATCAGTGCTATTCTTAGAGAAGACATCAATCTCACCCAGCTCCCACGATGCTCCCTTCGTGTGAATGACATGCAAGTGTGATGTAGAAACTCCCATTACATCACTGACATCGATTTCCTCAACATAAGGAATATACCATTAACACACAGAAAAAATGTCTCAGGGATGATGATGACTGCAGTGATGTTGTGTTTTCCCTTTACAATTCTTGAGTAATCAATGACCTTTGAAAAAAAAAGCAAAAAAAAGAAAATGATTTAATGCAACTAGACTTAAATGAACTGTGTATTCTCACTGAAAGTTTCCACTGTTTTTTTCTTGCTGTTTTTATACAATAAACTCTGTCCCCAGGTCACAAGATATGGAGATTGGAAATATTGTATGAGTTTTCTTTCTACATTAAAAAAAGCATGTGCCAAGGAAAAGTATTTTAAGCAGCAGGCAACACTGCAGTTCTACACATAAAATGTCACTGGGTTTCTAATGATGCAGCTGTGTGGTCCAAAGAAAAAATATATATATATATGTGCCATGCAGATTACATTTCAGATTTAACTTGCATGCTCAGTGTAGGACCCAGTCCCATTGCTATATCAAAGGGAGCTGTGCTGCAAATAAATAATATCCCCCTATACACAGAATGTTGATTCCCAAGTACACCTGACCGTGGTATTTCCTCAGTAATCACTGCCCTCATGCTTCACACGTACAGTAATCCTTCTTCTTCTATGTCACATGCACCGTAAACCATCTCTGCTTGAATGATGGATTTGAAAATTAAACAACCTAGGGGGCTCACTGTTTTTAAAAATCATTTTATATATCATTTTAAAATAACTTGAGGTAGCCTGACACGAATACTAAGCCATTGGAGCTATTAATTTGACACGTACTCTTCTACATTACAGTTCATCCCAACAAACTGACTTGCAGAAATGTACAAACTGCACTGAAAAAATTTAATATCAAATAAACTGAAAAAACATCCTAGCCTCCCTCTCCACTGGAGTTCTTCAGAGTCGCATCTTTGGCGCCTGCATGAGGCCCAACAGTTGCAGAAAGCAGAACACACATGTCATTTAAAGGATGAAATTTCACCAGTGACTGAAGGCCAGAGAGCAGCTCTTAGAGCTGCAAGGCTGCAATCTGCTATTGCTCATCATGCTGGAAAGGGGTTGAAAATAAAGCCCCTTCTTCCCAAAGAGCAGTCTCTGCCATCAACAAGCGCCTCTGCCCTTCTGGAGCCCAGGTGCCCTGGCCGTGTTTGGGCTTTGCCACTACGAGCACATGCACTTCCATCCCTGCCTCCCGGGTGCCAGCAGGAGCTGGGATTTCCTCGTTTGTGGAGACAATTCCGAGTGCATTTTCACTTCTCTGGGAACCCCGAGTCCGATGACTCTGTGGGGTTAATTTAAGAGACAGCTGCACCCATTTTCTCATTTCTATCCATGGATTAACTGCAAACTGTATTTGAAAATTAAGTTATTTCTAACCTTTCAGCTAGCAGCCAATATCTTGGTAAAAAAAAAAAGGACGTAATTTATGACAGTGATGATGTATGGCTGCATTCCAGAGATTATAAACCAGTTTCCAGCCTGCTTTAATGCTAATATAACAATCAAGAGAGTCTCCTATTTAAATAAACGTTACATAAAATGTGACTGTTTGAGCAAAGTTGGCCCCTGGATTGTCACCTTGCAGCTTGGTAGTTCCAAGCTATGCTTACAATGTGTAAATAGCAACAGCATTTGCTTCGCTGTGCTTGGGATAAGCATTCCCCTTCCCTTCTGACCTTCAGCTCCCTGAGCAGGAAAAGCCTCTGTGCAGGGGAGCAAATGCCACGTGCCAGCTCCCCTGGCTGCCAACAGCAGGCAGCAGGACCTGCCCACGTGGCAGAAACCAGAAATTCAGAAGCTAGAATTTGCTGATCCCAGAGGATCATTTTTTTTTTTCTCCTTTTTTTTTTCTCTTTTTTTCTCCAGGATCCAGCTTCCAAATGGAAAGCTCCAAGGTTCAAAGATGGATGCTGACAATCCTACTCTGGCCTACATCATTGAAGTTATCCCACCACAACTTATCTATTTACAGAAACAGGGTAAAAAAATTTAATACTCCTGACTCCAAGTCTAAGTATGTTCTACTTTCTAGAACAGAAAAGAAAGATCAAAGCACATCCTCCCATACATCTTGGGTTTTTGTTTTTTTTTTGCTTCTAACGTTGGCCCTAAACCTAGTTCCCTTCTGAGGAAAGGAAGAGAATCAGACATTAAACTGCAACCGTCGGCAGAAGAATATGGATGAGGTCCTTTCCAGATAAGCCCACGGCTGTGAAATGGTGAGAGCTTATTGATGTCTCCCAAGCCAGCGGCTGCCCCATAAACATCCTACGTATAGCTTCCATATAGAGCTACGTGCTGCTAGAAGGGCTGCTGAGCCCTGCTGGGGCTTGTGGGAAGAAACGAAGCTGGAAGGGGCCAGTTTTTCTAGTTCCAGCGGGAGGCACCTGAAGCACCTCAGCCATACAACAGCTTCAAGTTTTATCACCCAAGAGAAGCTCCCTCCCAAAAGTGTGCTGCAGGGGTGGCCACACCACAGCCACCCAGGAGACAGAGGAGGTCCTCCTGTACTTAGTCTCTAAGAGTTAGCCCTCAAGCTCCGGCCAATGCTCAGCTTTGGTCATCGAAGCAACTTGCAATCTGTTCCTGCTCTCCTGCTCTCCTGCAGTGTTACTGGCTTGGGCTACAGCTCCCTTCCTCCCATACTGGGCTCAAATTCGGTGGTCAATAAATAATCTCAGTGAATACAGTTTGTGTCATAACAAGACCACAGACACAAATGCTAAACTTAAAAGTCAATTGGCCTGATTTAATTGGATACAATATAGCATTTTTAATTCTAAAAATGTCTACTAGGTGCACAGTCCCCCTCGAGTTTGTAACAGGATCCCTGTAGCAATCCATTAACTGTCAAACGGAGACCTGCTGAGCTGCATAATCCGTACTTTTAATTAACTAACTTTTGTCACCTTCGTCCTTATTGCTTTAAGATGCACTTCTACTACACATGAATAACATTCTTCTACCACAATTATATACATCCTGTGACTATTCAGTTCTACCTGTGATGTTAATGATAAAATGTTTTACTTGCCTCTTGCTCCTCTGAGCCCTGAAAAGCTTACCTAGCCGAGCGAATTCAATTCACTTCAACTTTTAGGTCATCAACAGAACTGCTTACTAAGTTAAAATCAGTTACCTCTATACAAGCTTGCGATGGGATTGTATAGATCTGTCTCCTTAATGAGTTTACAGAAAAGGATGACATGTTAAAGAGACCAAGCTTAGATCTCACCTGCCCAGTTCAACATTAAGAAAATATCCTTGTAGACTAAGTAGATATTATATGCAAATCACTAGGACAATTAGTAAGAAAACAGAGTTTACAGATTATTACTTTTCTGAGGGCAAATCCATAGAAATGTATTGAAATTTTAGCCATGATTCAGTCTTGTCCTTCTAGCCAGGGCACAGTCTGAGGTTTTCTGCTCACAGGGAAAGTAGAGAGGTCAGAGACTGGAAAACCTGGCTATGATGATCTGCGATGGAGTCACAGGACTCCATCAAAGCCCTAGGTCTCATGTGTTAGTCCAAAAAACTTCACCCAGTTAGTGCTGCCCAGGATGCATCTCTCAAAAAGACATTTTGATTTGTGATGTCTGATGACATGGGAGTCACTATGTAAAATAGTAGTGAAAAGTACCGCTGATACTTTAAAATGAGGTAGAAACATTTACAGTTTTCAAATTTCAGCTAGCATCCATTGATCCTAAGAACTACGTCTTTACTTCCTGAACTGAAGCTCCTTGCCAGGAGAAATTCTCTTTTGAGAGAACGACAGACTTCATTAAAGTAACTTCGAAAAATACAAGTGTCTTCAATCCTTCACGCCAAGACAGGTTCTTGAGGTTCTTCAGGCTACTCCTAAGCTTTTTGTTGAACATGGTCGGCATCAATAGACAGCCTTCAGTTTTGTTACTGGTACTTCTTCTCAGACAAGAACAAGTCTATTATATAGG
>JAUBOD010000924.1:3614808-3636126 GCA_032353885.1 Nothura maculosa
AGTGCTGCCCAGGATGCATCTCTCAAAAAGACATTTTGATTTGTGATGTCTGATGACATGGGAGTCACTATGTAAAAGAGTAGTGAAAAGTACCGCTAACTGATACTTTAAAATGAGGTAGAAACATTTACAGTTTTCAAATTTCAGCTAGCATCCATTGATCCTAAGAACTACATCTTTACTTCCTGAACTGAAGCTCCTTGCCAGGAGAAATTCTCTTTTGAGAGAATGACAGACTTCATTAAAGTAACTTCGAAAAATACAAGTGTCTTCAATCCTTCACGCCAAGACAGGTTCTCGAGGTTCTTCAGGCTACTCCTAAGCTTTTTGTTGAACATGGTCAGCATCAATAGATAGCCTTCAGTTTTGTTACTGGCACTTCTTCTCAGACAAGAACAAGTCTATTATATAGGGAAATATATATTTATTATATAGAAATATATTTATATAGCATAAAAATATACTTCCAATGTTGAGCCTATGTGTTCCCCTTCTTCATTTCTTCTCTTTGGGTTTTACTTTCAAGTTACACAACAGCCAAGTCTATTCTTTTTTAAATAGTTCTTAAAAAATGGGAGGACTTTAGAGAGTGACTGAAGAGAAGAAATTATGGCTTTTGCTACCTCAGCAACCTCCAGTCTTTGAAGTTTTAGTAACGTACTGATCCAGTTAGTCCTGTCAGTGACTACGAAACAGAGGTATCTCTTCACTGATAAACTAAATGGAGATTGGGAACCTGTTTTATTTTCCTGAGGTGTCAGCGGCTCAAGAACAGCAGCCACAGTTGGCTCTCACCAACGTGGCCAGAAAAGGCTGGTGGAGCAGCGCTCCCAAGAGCGTCCCGTTACCTTTGGGGACGGTTAGCTGCTGGTGGCCTCAGAACTGACAAGGGCAGGCGCCAGCTGAGGTTGCCCTTGCCCAGGTCACCACCTTGGCCACCTCCATCCATCCATCCACGTGGCGGTCCCGGCCCCAAAGGTGCGCACGCGCTCACCTGGGCGCGGGGGCGCAGTGACATCTAGCGGCCCCGCGGCCGCCTCAGGCCGCTCCGCGTGCCGGCCCGGCCGCCTCTCCCACACCGGGACGCAGGCGGCCAACACGCACTCGGGCACCGACTGTCTGTCCTCTTGCACATCACGTCGCTCCGGGAACTCGGTCCGTGACATCCCGCACGGCTCACTTCTCATAGGGATTGAGATGTTACGGCCCACAAGCACCTGCAGAAGCCTCGAGTGGCCAAGTAGAGAGAGCCTGTCTGCCAAGAACAGTATTTGCATTTGTCAGAGCTCACACACACACAAGGAGGCCAAAATGGTAGTGACAGCCCAGACAAAATACCTGCAAGAATGGAAAGGTTGCAAAGATCTTGGCATTTCATATTTGTATGAAGTACTCAATCTATACTTCATGTTGGAAATGTCACCAATCTGTGCGACTGAATTTCACCCTTGGACTTCACGGAAGACTGCAGGTTGCACCACGGTGTGTACGTCTGGCTCTCCAAAATACCACATGAACACAGCAATTCCATACAACAAACACTGCTCCAGAACTCTTGGGTTAAATAATATACCTTTGAACAGAATCTATACCACAGATAATGACTCTATATTCAAAAAAAGTTATGATATGTATTCTTTTTAATTGAAAGTTAACATACATTAACATTTTTAGATGAAAACCTGCCATTCTGGAAACAGCTTTAAAATCCACTTCGATTATTTTTTTCCAGAGCACTGAAGCTATCACTGAATGAAAAGGACCAACAATGACAGATTCTTTGGTAATTAATTTTGTGTCCTACTGCAGATGTATGAAATTCTATCAGCATTATCTTGACAGGCATGTCAGCTATTCCTAACGATTCCTACCTGTTATCTTTAACGCTTTATTGCAATTTTACATTTAATTTCCTTATTAAATACACAAGCATCTAATTAAACACAGACTGAAAAAAGTACAGTTAGTTAGTACTACTAGGAAATAACAATAGCATTGTCAGGATAAAGGAGGCAAAAGTGATAAGATATTTGGGTCAGATCTTGTACAATATCTTTATTGAGTTAGGCCTACAATGATCTATTGCACAATTGTTATCTTTACAGCTTCGTGATTTGTATTATATTTTAACAAATGTCTCAAGGAAGTATCACAACTTTAATAATATTGCACAATTTTCTTCAGCCAACTGCAGGGGGTCAGAAAAAGAGAAGAATAAAAAGCCCTTATCATTCGTGAATGACTGAGTAAGCAGTCCTGCTATCCTAATACACGGTACAAGGCATCACGGCAGTCTAATCAAAACTGGTCAGCAGGATTGAAGAATATCTTTAGCTTGATCATTACAATATGGGAAAAATATAATAACTTCCCAAAATGTCAACCTGTTTCTGTATATTGGATTTTTTTTTTCCTTAAAATTGAACCATCTCCCCCTCTTTTTTTTCTCACCAGTAACAGCAGACATAGCTCTCTCCTCTTCCTTTCTTTCCATTGCTCTTCAACAAAAATACTGGTAATTAACAGAGAAGAAAAAGGGAGTAAAGCCTTGGAGAACTAGAAGTCTACAGATGCACAAACTGCTAGAATTCATCCTAGAAGAAAAACGGTCTTTCTCTTACTAAATTCTTACATGAAAATAAAATATTCAACATGAGATCCAAATGACTGGCAGATTTCTGTTCTCAGGTACAGAACAGAAAATGAAGGGAAAAGCCAGTCCGATGCCTCAGACGGCTTCTCCTAACAGCCCCTCCATGGCACTTCCCGCCACGCAGCGAAGCACCTGAGGACAGGATTAACTTGAAACGCTCACAGTGTTCGGATGGTTTCCTTAGAAGGAGCCCATGTAAGGCTGTCCTGAAGAACCTGGCCAGAGGAGCCTGGAGAATTTCAAGATCAAGACCAATAGTGAGGAAGATAAATAAATAAATAAAGCCCATCTGGATGGCTCTGGGACTCTTAATGGTACCAACTCCATTTCCACACCAGCAAATGAAAAGGAAACAGGAGTTGAAGTGTGACAAACCTGATGCTAAAAACAGATGGTTTGGATTGCCAGCAAACTAAAGAGTACTCATCTACTGAAGTTACTCTCAAGCCAGAAAGTACATGTGAAAATAAAAATCAAGATATAGTGGTGGTTTTGGCATCCAAGCCCATGTGAACATGTCACAAGTCCAAGGGAGATATGCCATAAAAAACATTAATTTGAGTATCATCTCTCATCCTTCAATACAATTTTTCAACCCTTTCAAAATTACATTGAAAAATCTATATAATGTGTGCTTAGATTAATGAACTGTTGAATCTGGATCAATACACACTCCAGGATTTGAACTGTTGACACCTGCTGGATACAGTCATAAGAATGCTTCATTCAGCTTATAGCCAATCAGCACTGTGTAACTACAGGGGTTCCACTTAATAAACAAGCAATCTAATATATGACCTCTGTAGATTAATTTCCTGAGAGCAAGTAAATAATCTGGATTCAAAATTTCCATGATTATACATATAATTACAGTATCACTTACCAATTAACGCATTGATTTAAACCTTCTTGGGATTATGTACTTAAGTATAAAACAGGTAATTCAGCCATCACTCAAATACTCTGCATCTCTTTAAGATGGCAAAAGTGTGAGCCATGGAGCACTACACATCTGATTTCTCTTACGGAAGAAAAACATATTATGATAATACAGATTATATTAGAGATATATCATAATTATGTGTACTCGAGCTGGCTGTAGTATTATGCAATGGCTGGGCCACACTGATAAACATCATGAGTTTGTTGTTCTTTTGTAGTGGAAACAAAGCCTTTCATTTGTTGCAGTCCTTCAACCTTTCTTGTTGTCCTCTGCTTAGCAGCAGAGCTGAGTGTGTGGTTGGATTTTCTTTTTTTTGTTTATTCCCTCCAACCACTGACATCCCAGCAACCTGGCCATAGAGACCTGCTCTCTAAGAGATATATACACAAATAGACACAGATCTATGATGTTTTATTGTTATACTTTTGACAAGCACAATGCTTAATACAGATTTATATTATTTTGTACTTCTTGATAAAATTGCCTGTTATAAATGTTAATATAGCTTTCCATATAGCAGCACTGCAGTACATGAAGACAAATGAAATCACTACACAATTCCCTTTTAGATTTTTAGAAGTTAAAAGATTAATTCAGTGTGGCAAATGAAACACAGAATGAGTATCCAAGAAGCCAGGCTTCTAGGGTATATTTCTTGTCACATTTTGTTTTTAATATTAAGACCTTTTTATCCTCCATTCAGCTGAGTATCTGTCACTTCATGTCTACAACTTTAGGGGGAAAAGAATTCATATCCAGAAGCAAATCATTATATTCTACCATTTTTCTTTTTTTTCCTCTCTCTCCTTATTTCCATTGTTCTTTCAGTATTACTTTTTTTTCTTCCACATTGCCATAAAAAAACCTAAGGTATAATAAGCATAGACATTTCAGTACATGATATTGCTTGTACCTTTAATGCTGTAGAACAACGATGAATAACTTTCAGAAACATTTTTTAAATGTGTTAAACTAAAAATCAAATTATTTAATGAAAAAATAAAAACAGCTTTTAAAAGCTTTATTTTTATACAGAGCTTTTGACAGCACTAACATATTTCTTATGAATCTCATTAACATATTTCTTATGAATATCATAACAATATCTGATTGTTAAAAATACAAAATTATTAGCTTAAGTGATTTAATCCCTTTCTTAAGATACTTCCCCCAAAAATGTACCACTTGTAAAAGATGTATTACATAATGTAAATTTCCTAGTATGCTTGAACTCTTTAGCAATATATAAATAAATACTGCAGGCTGTTCTTCTACAAGACACACACAGACAACAAAGCCATAAAATTGCCCTCCGTGTCAACCACCCCAATCCAGCTCTAAAAGACTCTGAGGGTGTCAACAGCTATTCGATAACATGAGAAACCGAGAACAATCTAAAAATAATTCATAATGGCAATAATGCATAGTTTCCTCAGGCATTAGCTATCAGATAGTGTCCAGTAGTGGCCTTAAAACCATATATTAAAGTCTAAGTATGGTATGATGCTCACAGCTGATGCGTAGCCTGGAAGTAAGGCCAGCCTTGCCATAAACGCTCACACTGTTACACAGCTCCCTTGCATGCCTGGATTTCTCCCTCCCCAACGTTATCTCACCAGGCAGCTTTATAATGATCTAAAAATACATACCTTGAGTAGCAGCGCTGCTCTGAAAGATAAAACATCGAGCCTAGCATACTGCAACAGAAAAGGCAACGCATGTCACACGCATGTTGGCATTTCGGCAGCCCCACCGCTCGCTGCACCCCTGAAGGGCGACCGCAGCCCCTCAGGGCGACCGCAGCCCCTCAGGGCGACCGCAGCCCCTCGGGGCGCGCACGTGTCGCGCTCCGGCGATACCCCACGTGCACGGAACAGCCCCGCGCCGGCCACCGCCTCCACCGCCAAGCGCGGCCTCCCTGAGCAGGCATCTTCTCTCGCCAAGGACTGACCCGGTTCTCGTGAAATGGAGGGCAACAGGAGACCTTTGCCAGCCCAGGGAAGGGAACGTTGAGGAGCCCGCACAGGCCCTGGTCGGGTGAGTTCTGATCATTACTGAATCTCCTGGTTACTATCACAGGCCACCAAAGAAGTAAAGAAGCAATAAGTGAAGAAATGACACTACTTTGGACACCAGTCTGAAACCCAGGAGAGCCAAACTCAATCTCCAGCTCTGCCACAGACCTACTGCAGTATCTACTGCCCCGTGCCGTCCTGCGCAGACACGACTCAGCCAACCCTTCGCTGAGCAGTCCTGTATTCACCCAGCGCAACCTGGATGCTCATGCAAGTACAATGTCTTTTGTACTCTGCCTTCACATACAGTAAAACACACATCATAAACATGCATGGCTGTTTGGGAGGAGCTCAAATACATCTTTTTTTTTCCAACCTATTTACTCTCAGTAGCACATAATGCTAAATGCTAAAGCAGGGTGAATGTAAATTCCTACAAAAATAAATTGTTCAGAACATAAGACTTTTATAAGCAAAAAGGTTATATAAGCACCAAATTCCAGTTTTACAAATTAAGTATCAGGAGCAAGTACTTCACAGCTCCTCCTCCACATTACCATTCAACCAGCAGCACACTGAGCAGGCGTCCCTATCCAAGGACTCAGCACATTTCTGGATCTTCTCCACAAACTCTCCAACCCCATGCAATGGTTAGCAATGGAAAATGAAGTCTGCAGCTCACAGTTTTCATCTGCAAAATACTGGTTTATTCTTATAGATGACCTTCTTAGCAATCTTGCTCCAAGTTGTAGTCTAAGGACTAATAAGTTCCTTTCCTAAAGTTAAGTCTTTCAACACAGTTGTGCTCATTAACAATATAAAGATAGGTGGAAAGGGAAGAAAACAGAGTTCAATTGCACTAACAAAAAAATCTACAGGAAAAAGTTCCTAAATCCAAGTCAGACTCTTAAGCTTTTGTGACACAAATTAAGGGTCAGCAGATGAGCCAGAGAGAAGAGAAAAAAAAAAAAAAAAGAGGGAGCGAGAGAGAAGAGAGAGGTTTTACAGAAGTAGGTTAACAATCCAACTCAAGATTGCTTAGCCCTGAGCAAGAAAAGGGAAAGAAGATACAAATCACACAGGATGTTTGAGGCTGGAAGGAACCTCTAGAGATCATCTAGTCCAACCTAGCAGGGACACCCAGAGTACGGGGCACAGGGCGGCATCCAGGCAGGTTTGGAAGATCTCCAGAGAAGGAGACTCCACAACCTCCCTGGGCAGCCTGTGCCAGGGCCCTGTTACCCTCACAGTGAAGAAGTTCCTCCTTACATGGAGATGGAACTGCCTGTGTTCCAACTTGTATCCATTGTCCCTCCTTGAATCACTGGCCACCAATGACAAGAGTTAGTCCCAATCCTGCCTACATTCTCCCCTCAGGTACTTACACATATTGTTCAGATCTCCTCTCAATATTATCTAGGCTACAAGCAGATACTTCCAACCAAAGGGATTAGATGTTTACCTCCAAGCACCATGTCTGAACATCTTAATCTCCTTTGTGCTAAAGAAGCAAAAAAAAAAAAAAATTCCACTGTCAGCAACACACACTGACACTTTTGTTTACGGCTGCGAGCCCCAGACAAGGATTCTATTACCATCATTTTACATTTTCTTGGCTGAAAGAGTTTTTCAACATCTTTTAGAATCAAAACACAGAACAGTCGATTGCTGAGGCTGCTACAGTGATACGGTTTTTAAAAATCTAGACGTCTCCCTTTGAAACCTGGAACACCGTGCTAGGAATCAGAGGGTGAGCGTTAAGGTAACAAGGAACACGAACGATTCGCACAACTGCAGCTGTAGCCCAGCACTCCTCTCATTCAGGTGAGGGACGCGGTGGTCACCGGTGCAGCACCATGTCCAAGTGCCACCATCGCTCTTGTGGTCAGCAGGCAAGAGCTTCAGCCATGTCCCCAACCACCGTCCCCACACTGCTGGCTCTAAAGGGAGGGGCAATGGGCCCCTCCTGGGCTTTCTGTCCATGCTGCAGCAACTGGGAAATACCTACTTTGAACACAAGCGGAGAATCAGAGGATGTTCATTTAATTCTTCAGACAGATGCAACTCAAGGCAACAGGGATAAATGACTAGTCAAGGTTAAAAAAAAAAGGGGAGAATTCAAGATCAAAAAGACTAACAGCCATAATGTGGCATGTATGAACTGAGTGGTCAGTTCTCCAATAACTCTGTTTACCCTACAGAATCCTATTCCAGATTTAAGAGCCTTCAGTTACTGAATCCCATGGAAGTCTGCTTCTTTACATTATTTTCTTCTCAAGATGCTGAGAAGAACAGATGGACAAATGTCTCAGATATATGTTGTACAACTGTGCACTGCTCCTGAAGGATTTTCTTTATGTTTATACACCCTGCTTACATAAGAGCGACAATTCTGCAAACCTCAGTGGTTACTGTTCTGGGACGCTCAGTATTTTCTGTCCTGAAGCTGCAACTGCCCGAATTTCACCTCATTTTCAACTGAGCTCCCTGAAGAGCAACCAGCAATCTACCCAGGAAACTGTTATCTACAAGATGTGGTTGCACAGCTTCAGAATTACTCTTATTCTAGCCCAGTAACGTGGCTTATCAGTGACCCCCGCACTCTGCTGGACGAGGATTTTCACGGAGCGCTCCCAGGACACTGACCATGGTGGCCACAACCAAGCTGACAAATAACGGGCCGCACTGTCACACAGCTCATCTCCATTGGGGCACCTTGGGGGCAGTAATGGATGCTGCTCGATGCTAAACAATTGTGCAAACCCAACCACTCATCTTAGGTGCCCAAAGAGGAGCTGAGGTCTTTCAAAGCCCAAATACATCCTTGAAAGACAGAAACACAGTGAAGCTATGAAAAGTTCATCCTTACTTCCAAAAGGAGGGTTATCTGGTTTCTGCATGCCTATGAACTTACGAGGAATGAACATTTCTCATCATTTACAGGTCATGAGCATTTCATTAGCTCATACGAATTCTTGTGATAACTCTGTAATTCTTGTAGCAAGACTTCTATTCAATCTAACCAAAGAAAAGGTCATAGATTGTTAAAAGAACAAACACAAATATAAAATCCATAATCTCACTAAAAAGCAACAGGATTTCTGAACAAAACCTATATACCTTATCATTTTGTTCTTTTACTACTTTGGAAAAACAATTGCTTCTTGTCTCAGATTGTTCTTAAGAGGTGAGCCTCCAGGGAGCAATCAATTACTTCCCTATTTAATTTCGTGAAACAAGCTACAAAGTTTCACTATAATTTGGAACTTAATTTTCCATCTTTATAAACCACATGCAACTTCTGTCAGCCAAGACCAAATACTTCTTCAAAATCTGAGCAAATCAGTGGGCACTTCAGATGCCGCTAATCTGAAATAGGAGATAACTTTTCTAACAAACACATTGCATAAAAGAAGGAAGTTAAATAGGGGATGATTCAAGCAGCAAAGACTGCTCTCATGCTTAATTAACACCAAGCAGGCACACAAATGTTTTCCCAGGGATGTATATTACTTCTCTTTCTATATCTGCAGCAAGCTATGCTCATTCCAAGAGTCCTCCACACTTTCCCCACAACTATTTTAATCTCTCTCATTAAATAAACTGCAGCTCCCCACATTTCTGAGCACATGGCTGACTCCCCACATGACCCAATTTCTGCTGCTGATATTCAAGAAGCTGCAAATTCTCTTTAGGCTGGCAAAGCCCCAATTCCCAAAGAGCTAACTACTCATTTCTGCAGCGCCTCTATTGACAAAGTGACACAGAATCAGGTTAGTTTGGGTAGTGCCCCCTTTACCCACCCACTCAGCCACCTACCTAACAGCACAGCCTTGATGCCAACCACACATCAGTTACACAGGGATGCCAGAAACACTGAGCACATCCCCACTCCAAATGGGACAGTGACCTCATGGCACTGCCTATGATTCCTGCTACAGGAATAAGTAAAACTGCTTTTTACATTAAAACAAATAAATAAAAAATAACTAGCTTAGTTTAATGAGAAAGCAAATCTGAAGCTACTATGGATCATTTGGAATGGGTTTGCTTTTTATTCTGTATTAACAGTTGGGCAATAATCTAAATGTTAGTCATCTCCCTGTGGGGAGGGACAGGGCTGCTAATTGCTGCTCTGCTATCATGGGAAGTATTTCCATGGGATTGTTTTTCACTCCACTGCAATCTCTCATCTCAAAATTATGCTGCATGCTGGTCATTGCTACCAGCATTAGCAGTTCTATCCAGAGGGGACAGATAGCTCAAGGGACCATGAGGTTGCTGTTTTGCAGGGCACTATTTTAACACATAAGACCAGGAAGCTAAGAGTTAAGCTTCGGTAGATCTGATCTATCTTTCAGTGTTTTTTTTTATTATTATTATTTTGGCTAATAAAATGGTGTTAGCATTAGAAACAGAATGGAGGGAGATGCCTTCCAATTGCTTTAACAGAAAAACCTAGGGATTGAGTAAGGTCTCTTATTCCCCACAGAAGTTCCTCCAAACAGGGATGGATTAAAAACAACATGGAGAAAACATAACACTACTCCTCCAATAGCACTGAATTGACCTAGATTGTATAGGTGATGTCACCTAGCTCTATTGACAAAGTGACACAGAATCAGGTTAGTTTGGCATCTGGCATCCAAACAAAGCCTGCATAAGATGCCTGTTTTCCACTAAATCATAAACCAAGCCATGTTAAAGTGTTTGAAATGACCTAAGAATTCCTATTGCCACCACAGTTAGTGTCCAATATTTAGTACATTTCTCAAAGTCACAGCTCTCTAACAAAAAAAGTAGATTTTTAGTTTTAGGACTGAATTTGATCATTCTTAGTTTTTAATTGGCAATAATTCTGCCCCTTTTGAGTGTCCCTCACTGTCAACAAGGTATTGATTTCTCTTTCTGCAGAGAGACCAACACAGCTTTAGCAGAGGGGAGTTATACCTCCCACATCCACTACAACTGCCTAAAGAAATCACTGTGGGCATGTGGACATGGGAGATCTTTGTGGTGAAGTCTTACAGGACTATTAACAAATAGAACTATTTAGTTAAAAATAAATAAATAATAGAGCTCAGGAAATCCTAGGCAGATGGACATGAGAATAATGCAGGGTGGAAGTGCCAGGATGGGCTCCCTGTTCTCGCACTCTTCCTTTCACCAGGCAGCTTCACCAGTGTTCATCAGGTGACACAGGAGACTGGGCTGCAATAATCCTTAGTCTAATCTTTAAGCCTTTGTGGTCCTATGTGTTCTACTGAAGGGCTGTGTTTATAGAAACAGGCAGTTTCTTCCAACTTTGTGCAGTTCTGATAGCCAATATCATCCATGCTAATACCAGCCCCATTCCTCCGTACTTTGCCTCTGATTCATTCCTAAGTTCCAAAAAGAAAGCAGGGAGAAATGACAGAAGTATTCTAATAACTTCTTGTGTCAGTATTATGCCAGTATAGTATGGCATACTAGGTAGTCTTCTTCCTTTGCCCACTCTACATCCTTTTGCAAAAAAAAAAAGAGCGATAAAAGGACTTCTCAACAGCAGCAGTATATTATTATATGACACATGATAGAAATCAAGTTCTGTCAGAATTTGTGCAAGTATTTAGCCTTTGAATTACAGTACTGCAGCTCTCAAAATCCTTATGGCAAGATTTTGAAATGACATCACAGGTTGCAAAAAGTATCACATAAATTCCTACTACCTAGGCACTGTAATCAGAGCTTTTTTGCCACCTACCTCGTTTCTTTGCCAATGTAATGCAGAATCATCATTAGTCTTTCCAGCATGCAGCAAATTAAGTTGCAGTGAATTGTCTCCTCCAGTTTCAGGTGTGCGCAGATAAGCTGTTTTCCCTTGCAGCTCTCCTAAGGGGCACACTTACCTTTTTACTCAACAACTACAATCAGTGCAGATTTTAAGAACTTCTGCCAGATGATGCACAATATTAGTGCCACTTAAAAGAATGCTATTTAATCACCAGATATCACAGCAATGCAGAGCATGGTGCATAGGAATTAGCTATTCAAAAACTCAAGTCTTGGGCTACACATGTCCTGATGGAGGTTGACTTTGTCATTTTCCTTGAATATGAACTCAGCAGCACATGCTGCTTCACCTCGCTGTAACTCTACATATTATTGGCATGTAGAAGTCAACTTTGTGTTGCTCTCAACACAGAAATGCATTCTCAGTCTCCCCTTGGCAGAAGACATCTTACACTGACCAGAGGAAGAGAAAGATGTGATTTAGAAATTGGATCCCAAGAACAATCTACCCATTTATCAGAACTGGCTCTAAGGAAACAGACTGAGGTCAAATCCATCATAACTGGCTCACAAAACTCTTTGCACTGAAATCTGCTGGATGTCAGGAACATATTTGGGGGCATTATCACTATTTATGCACTTAGTTCATAGCTTATCAGTCATGGCCACCGTGTGCAACACTGTGCAAGGCCATATACACCTTTACCATGACTCCATACAGCTCCTCCTCTTGGTGTGACCAAATGCTCCAAGCTCTATCACCTCTCTGCCCCAGAAGAGGACACTGTGCCCTACACATCCCCATATGTCAATGCATTCTGTTCTTACCATCTTACCTCCCTCAGCATCCTATACAGTAATTTACAGGAAAGGATGGGGAAGTTTTCCTCTATTTCCTTGTACAGTTAAATTGAAAGAGAAGGATATCTTTTTTGTATCAGAATTTGGAGAGGAGAAAAAATAAACAAACGAACAAAAAAAAGAAACCACAGAAGTGACTTGGGAACCTAGAAAGCATTTCTAAGAACCGCTTAGAGCTTTGGAAGCCTCATTCTCACAAGAAATAAAATGAGACTGGGGAAATCTCAAAACTACTAGATATTTTTGAGGATATAGCTATTTGTCACCTCCAGATATTCACTTGCCTCTTTAACTGTTTTCTTTTTTTTTTTTTCCTCCTGTTATCCTCTTATTTAGCCAGCCTGTTTATCTTTTTTCCATTTCCTTCATCCTTGCAGTATCTCCTTTCCCATCTCTTTACTCAGCCTCTTCCTCCATGACTCTCGTTGCTCCCTTGGAAACCTGTTCGTACACCCGATCCAAAGCTGGTATTTTGGCTGTACGGCTTCTTCCTCCACTTGAGCAGTGCCCTGGAAGCCTCTGTTATACTGGAATAGAGAAGCAGCAGAGAAGGCCTCCCTGCGCCGGCAGTTCCCGCTCCCACGTCCCGGGCTGTGCGGGTGACACAGTGCGAGGCGCGCGGGGCGCTGGGAGCCTCATGTGGCACCACAGTCGGTGCCGGCGCCAGCAGAAACGCCGCTCCCCTCTCCCCCCTTTGCTGCAGCAGGGCAGGGCACGTTGAGGTTAATGCCAACGCCGAGGCAGCAGAGGGACAAAACAGCAGCTTTGCTGGCTGCACCTGCTGCCCTCGCAGCGTCCCCCAGGCCGGTTCTGCTTCCACTTGAACTGCCGCCCTTGCTCCACTGCTCCTCAGACGGAACGGGCAGCACAAGGCCTAGACTGACCCTGGCCAAGCCCAGCAACCTCTAGATAACCAATGAGCTGAAGAGCAGAACCCCGTTTCTGCAGGCTCTGGGAGCATGAGGGAGGGGTCCCTGGGGCCAGCACACAACTCACAGCCACTTGGCCACCTCTCCCAGCCACTGACAGATGGTTCCTTCCCTGAGGACACCTGGCACAGGAGGCAGCAACTACAGAGACACCCAAGGGCTTCAACACAATCATGCAAGACAGATGGAAAAGACCTAGCAGGTCACAGGTCCACCTACTCGCCAGCGCAGGGAGAGATTTCTGTGCTGGAAGCGTGACCGGAGCACCAGTCCTTGAACACTTGTATTTCACATCAAGCCTCGGTGACCAGCTCTGGCATTTGGCCACTGTGACGTCTGGGCTGGACTGGCTCTGTTCGCTCTGGTTCGAGCAAATCAGCACGCGGGAACAGCCGCTTTGCCTCCCAGTTCATACAGCAGCAATTAGGCACTGCCCAGGTAGACTGCTCAGCTCAAAGAAAAATATAAGAACCTCCATAAACTGAAATGGAAAGCGCTTCCTCCCCGCTATAAAGCGAGAAGTAATACAAGGATGCAGAACATAGGGTGCAGGGTGAATGCTAACACCCCTGCCAAGAGCAGCGTGCCTGCGGTTAGGCCGCTGCTGCCGAGCTCGTCTGCCCTACAAAGGTCTCTACCACCTATTTTTGCTTAGGAACAGGCTGAGTTGTTGCGACTGTTGCAGAGTATTTGTCTGTCTTTCAAACAGACACAAGCTTCAACCTTTCCTGCACTATCTTGCCAGCTGCTGCGCTGTGGGTGCAGTCCTTTTCTGCATCAACATGTACTGTTCCTAAAAAAAGATCTGATCCCTTAAAAAGGAGCAACTTCTGGTTTTCTCAGTGTTGGAGACTAAGCTGTTTTTCCTCTACAATGTGCACTTTATCATCCGTTGTTCTACCTGAAAGTCACTGCCCCGCTGCTCCCAAGAATTGCCTGTTGACAGTTACAATCCTGGCGTAAAGGAATTCCTCTCAACTTGCACACTCAGTGCTGAAAGAAGGGCCTCTTCTTACAAGATTGTGGTACCTGGGAAGAGATGTCAGATTCACAAACAGAACCGTGGGCATTCTCGCAAGCAACTCGGCCATTTTTCTACAAATATCAAAGGGGGCAGTCAGGAAACAAGAGACAGCAGCAATGTCAGACACCAGGATTAGCACTGGCAGAAATCAAACACTTCATCTGACAAAGAGGAAACATCAACTGGTTCAGAGAAGTACAACTACCACCTGGACCATAAATGGGGCCAGCCTGTGATTCTGCTCTCTGGCAGCCCCAGTCTTGTGTTTCTGAGCAGCAAGGCTGATGTATCCACAGCTGTTTGCAGAGGTCACCCGGGGAGCGCACACAAGCTGAAGGAGCAGAGAGGCTCCGCACAACAGCGGCAGCCCCCGCTCCTCTGGCCCAAGGGCTCCTTCCTCCCAGCAGCTCCAGGCCAGCGGTTTCTGGGATCCGGAGAAGGGACAAGGATTCATCATCACATGCCCCACAGCGCGTTGCATTTGGACCCAGGACAGCTGTAAAACAGAGCCCTGGGCAGCACAGCCACACGGGCGCTTTGCACGGTGCCACTGAGGTGCCAGGCACTGCTCCTGCAGCACGCCAGCTGCCCAGGCTCCTGGGCAGGAGCATAAGGAACAGGGAGCCCGTGACATACAGCGTCACTCCCACAGTAAATCCTAGTGCAGAGAACAGAGCTAAAGAGCAGCAGCATCTCTGCTCCAGCTACAAGCCTGGCTTTGGAAAAGGGAAGTCAATTTGCAACACACGCACCCTTCCCAAAAGCATCGTACCGCTAACCCAGGGAAAAAATGCAAGTGCTCCTTTGCAGAAGCACCCATCTTCCTAAAACCAAAACCAAGATTAAAAGGGTAACTAGATACCTCATTCTTCATATCAAAGGGAAAAAAAAGATTGCAGATATTTCTTTACTAGACAAAGCTACCAACTCTCTTCCAAGGCTTGCAGCAAACATGAATTAAACCTTACAGTGCAGTGTGTGTCAAGTCTCCAGTGTGCAATATCTCTTTGTGATGCAGAATGCCACTGCTACACGTATGTAGCTGCAGCCACATGCAGGGTGAGCAACCTTCCTGTATCTCTCGTCAGGACAGGAATTGCCAAACTTTACGTTGCTTCAATCTTCTACTTGCATCTCTTCCAAAAATTCCCCAACACTGGGAATTGGGCTCGCCCCTAAAAATAAAGGGGAACAGTTACTGGTTTCTCACTTCTAAGTCTGCATTTAGTGTACAAGACAAAAAAAGGCTGCACTTTGTAGAAACTATAGTGCCTTCATCTACAGAAACAAGCTGTGCTCAAAAACTGCTTAGCTTACATTATTTCTAAACCACCCACAAGCTCCATGGAATTTGATACAGCAGATATGCATAATGCTGGCTGCACTGGAGACTGCTACAGGAGATACGTCTGCTGAATCAGCCTTCAAGCCAGACTGATCATAAGACTTGGGTAGCATGAAACTATTCTCATGAGAGCACAACAAATTAAGTGTGCACAAGAAGTCTGGCTCTCGAATGGAGCCAAGGCAGCGGGCTGCGCGGATTCACCAGGAGATGATCCAAGGGAGGACAGCGGAAGAACTTTGGGTAGGCAGGAAGGGCAAATCAACCGACAGCGGAATAATCTCCGCAGCCGGGCCAGGCACGGGGAGCAGCTGCTCCATCAACCACCCCACTGCACTCATTTCCCAGCAGTGGTTAGGGAAGCAGTTCTGCGAGTTACAATTTCATAGGCATCAGCAGCAGCAGCACAAATGCGGCTGTTGCTCTTTCAGGAGCAAAGCGGGCAGGAGGAGAACGTGCACGGCCACGTTACTGAAGCTCTGAACTTTGAAGATATGCATAGAGTGACTACAATTTCGCCAATTTATCACAAATTATGTAACTTGGCCTTACACAAGTTTCTATTCCATAATATTTGGAATAGTGGGAAGTATTATTAAGCTTAAAAAAAAAAAAAAAAATTGATACCATGTCTTAAGACAAACCTGCCCTGACAATGGCAGGCCCAGTTCACCTCGCTGTGACTGAATCATTTGCTATCACACTGGTAAAGATCAAGTTTCTCTCGCCTCCCACGGTCTAGACCCAATGCATTTGAACACATACAGCTAAAATTCAACCACTGGCTGGAAATCTGTCACCCTATGGACATATTTCTCTCTGCTTAGGCTACTGAGGGAACCCAGACAGTGCTCTACACTAATAGTTACTGCTGTCTCCCACAAAACCCAGCCTAAGCATACGCACTTCTCCATCAAATGCAGCTGCAGGAAAGGCTTTCCCACAGGATGTAAACGCATTCAAACTAGAGGATATATTTAACCTGCACAACCAAAGCCAGGGCAACACTCAGGAAAATGGAGGAGAGCTGCATGTGAGCTGGTTAATGGGATACCAGGTTGCACCAGAAAATGACAGATTTTTCAAAATAATGTACTGATGCAATTGGTATCAACATAAATTCTGCTTTGTGCAAAAGAAGCACAACAAATATCTTTTGATATATACCAAATGGAAATAAAGACTATTTTTTTCTTCAAGCACAGAAGCCTACAGCGGTCAGAAAGCTACAACCGGTACCAGTGTAAAAGCAGACTGTGGATTCAAAACCCTGGTGCAAGGGTCATGAGGCCTGCACAAGGACCTGTCCATGGCAGGGCTGCTCCATAGGCAGGCAGGCAGGCATCCTTTTAAGATCCCATTTCCTCCTTCTCCAGTGGAACAGGAAGGAGCACTAGTAAGATCAGCCCAAAACGACTTAGTGTCAGGTGCTGAGTCCATTTTCCTAGTTATATTTGGCCAACAAGATGGCAGCTTGCAGAGCAGCACCTCCTGTCCCTATCCTGTACAGCCCAAGAAATCCTTTTACATCACCCAAGAAATCCTTCCATGTCTTCTCCTTCTACTTGCAAGAGGGAGATACCAGATTGCTTTCATTCTTTGTTCTCTTAAAGATACACCAAGTAGGTGGCTTCCCATCACAGCCCTGAATGTTTATTCTAATAAATTATTCAACTTATTCTGTGTGGGGCAAATTAATTTCTACAGCAATTCAGCTGCTACTCCATCTACAGCATACATACGTTCTGGAACAGATGAATTCTGCCATGCAATGTCACCTTTGGTTTTCTTCAGCACTTGCACAGAACTTTTATTCAGATAAAAGTACTCTGCTCAACTCTCCCATTCCGGGCCACAAGTAATGGCTTCTTGGAAACAAACTACCTTTATTCCTGGGAATAAAACATTTTCCAAGAAATTAACACATTTCAGCAATCTAAAAAACACTTCTACTCCACCAGATGCGTTCATTCTGATTTTTATATATATTCATCATTATAACTTTCAATCAAAGTTATACAGAGAATAGCATGTATCAAATGTATGACGATGTCATACATCAAATCCTAAAAAGGAAAGAATTTAAAAGGAACTGTTCTGAGAAAGGAAATGGAAAATGGGTCTGTATTCTACATTCACTGTCATTTAGCCATAAGGGATCTACTTATTTGTACTTGCAAACATCCGCTTACAACTAACCTCTTGAGAAGCAAACAACACAAAGCTACCAAAATGTCACAGAAATATCTGCTGCCCAGCAAAAAAATGGGGCAAAAAATCCATTCTTGCTTAGTATCAAGAGACTCTAAACTGAACTTGCTTTTTTTTGTGTGTGTAACCCTCTATTGTAGGGTTCATAATGCATTGAGCTTACCTGATATCAACACGAATATAAACCCAGCCTAATCAGGAAGACAAAGCCTCAGGCTGGCAGTTTTTCTTTGTACAAGATCAGATTGGGGTTGAGGTTTATTTGTTTAAGAAAGCCTTAAATGGATCCAAATACATTTGGCTTCCTTACTTGCTGCCTTGCCTGTATACATAAACTTCTGAACAAGACAAAATGATTTTATGTTCTGCAACATAGTTTATGACCTGAGGTGATATTTTGGCATTTGATGCAATAGAGATCACTTTCTAAGGGAAACCAAATACACTTTCCTCAGCATACATTTGTAGGCATATATAAAGCACCTCTGTGAGCCAGATATAGTGCTTTAAAAGAACATGGAAGTCTAAACTCAAGATGCAAAGGGATACGCTCCACTAAAACCATGCGGGTTGCAGAACACTCTGACTCACCACTCCGCACCTTAAATAGGTCGCACAACCCCAGGCTCATCACGACTGCAGCCACTTTTCCAAGGGCCCAGGTAACACAGCAGCTGTGTCTTCCCAGATGTCTCTCCAACTTGGCTTCCTGCAGTCTTCCTTGCACTGTGCAAGTCTTAGGCTGCTGGGGCTGCAGGTTCCAGCTTAGTTGCACAGCTCTCTTGCTACTCTCTCTCTCCATCAGACTTCAGCCCCTGGTATCTCATACATTCCACAGGGAGGCCCACTTAGGTCAATGAGAAAGCAGCTAGAAACGCTACAGAGAGACGAGATCCTGGGGAGAACAGCTCTGCACCGTTTTCACCATGGGAGTGGGGCGTTAGCACCTGCAGAGATTAGAGCTGACTGTTGTGGTGTCTCTGCACCACTCCCCTACCTTCTCCTCTATCCCACATGCAGGGCAAGCTCCATCAGGCAGGTACTGTCCTTTCCTCCTGCTTTTTCACAGTGGCCTAGTAAAACAGGGTCCCCCCATATGCCTGGGTTTGCTCCTCTGCCTACAAAGCAAGGAATAAGGCTAAGCAGAGCTGTGTTCACTATGCTTCTGCTTGCCACAGCTCACTGCAGATCCCTCTATTGTCATTTCTTCAACCCAGGCGCAAGCGGCTCTCCTGGGCAGGCACTAATGGTAACAGCTCTGCCCTACAAGGACCTTCACCCTCTCCATTCATTCTGAGGTATTAAGTTATTTTCAGTCCTTGAGTGTTCTTTGGATAACCTGCCGTATCATCATGTCATCTGCCCTTCCCATGCCCATCAAGTCATTTTTCCTTCATTTTCCAAGTTCTCCTCTTAAAATCTCTCTCATTGCTGCTCACTTTGACGACTGCAATATTCACTACCGAGCCTCCAGCGTGGCACCTCCTGCTGTACGCGGCACGGTGTGTAAGGAAGGCACAAGCCACCGGCCTCACACTGTGTGGGGCTGGCTCCATCCGCGCGCAGCCGGCTCAAAGCAGCAGTTACCATAGCGCCCCACCCAAGGCCCAAGGGTGGCCTTGCCCTTCCCCACATCCCGCTCGCGTCGTTCGGCAGCTGCGGCTGCCTGCGGGCGATGGCCATTTTAGAAGGGGCCAGAGAGCAGGCGGGAGCCCGAGGGCAACCACTTGGTCCCGCGTCCCGACCTCGTCTCCCTCCCAGAGGTCCGGCCACAGGCCCTGCAGCCAAGGGCTGCTCCTTCCCACCTCTCCTCAGAGCCTTTGCCTGGGGCCTCTCTCATCCTGCTGGTGTCCTCCTACACACTGCCACAGCACCTTCTGCAAACCAGTCCTGCACACGCTCCTCTTGCTCTAGGTTACACGTCTGCACCTATTTGAAATGCAACAGTGCAGGCATTGTTAAGATGTATTTCAGCATTTTCCAAAAAAACAGCATAATTCACCAGTTTCTCTTTTTTAATACACTTCTCTCCACAGGGACAGCATGACTCACTCTCCCAGTGGGAAAATCACTCCTGCTGTTGGACACTAGCAGTAGTTCTGGTATCTAACACTAATAGCATTATCAATTTATGACTTTAGAAGCACTACCAGCATCTAGCAGCAGTGTCTGTACATTACAGATGGCCCATTTGTCCGTTTCTTCCACAAGGCCCTCCATGTATTTTCTTACATCCCTACACATGTTTCGTGAGGGCACTTATCCTCCCTCACTTAACGCAGCTTTCAGAAAACTCACTTTGGCCCCAATTCCCACAGTCAGGAAGCTAAACTAACACACAGAGCCTATTAACTTGTCTGTCCCCCACCAGGTACAGTTACCTCTTCTCTAAGCAAGAGGTCCCAGCTGCATCCTAACTTCCTCCATCCCCTCCTTACTCCCTTCCCTCCTTTCTCTCCTTTACCTCTTCCTTCCCAGGTCCACAACATCCTACACAAATCTTGCACATCCAAGTTGGCCTGCAAGGCACAGATTCTTCCCTTCCAAACGGTAAGGCTGTGCCAAAGGAATATAAAAATAAATAAATAAAGAGGCTTCAATGGCTATGAAGAGAACAAAAGGCTTCAGATCCCAGGACTGCATTAGCAGTAGCTGCTGAGAACCACGGCGTTCCCACCTGCATCCTGAGGCAGGGCACAGGCCCTGTGCTCCGAACAGCACCTCCGCTCCAGACTCGATGGCCTTGGCTGCCAGGCTGCTCCCACGTCACCACGTCAGCAGTGGTTCCTCAAGCAGAGGAGGAAAGTAAGAAGGAACCTCCAGCCTCCTTTCGGGTAAAGGCAAAAGGACATGGAGGCAAAAAAAGCATTTCCTGTACGACTACAAAGTATAACTGTGCGGCAAAAGGCAGCCTCACACCAGATCTCTCTTTGCACAAAAATCCACAATCACAGTCTGAGCCCAACTACTTTCAGACTCAACATATATTCCAACTGACAGGGGACACTTGTTCATTTTGAGTCAACAGGCCTGAAAACCGGCAGTATTTCACACAGCTGCCCTACAACAACCACGAGGGAAGGAGCTCTCATTCTAGGCACACGCAGAGGCCCAGGTCTCCAGCAGAAGTCAGCAACCTCCATCCGCACCAATTACCCTCTGGCCTAACTACCAAATCCCAAACTCATGGCCAAAACATACATCACTTTTTGCTAGCTTAAAACTAGCTTGATTGTAATTTTTTTTTAATCTCTCTAAGCTGTGATCTTTCTTTTAAAGGAGAGTGCTGAATGAAAAACATCGCAATTACTCGAATTTTCAGTTAAGCATATTTGTAATTACTGCTTTCATTAAAAACAGTATCTAGTACTCACTGAAAGCGTGTTGTATAGGCCAACCAAGAGATTTAACTCAGCTCTGTTCTATGATTGTTTCCACTACCAGATTTGTGTTTATGCACTGAAATTACTGATGAAAGAAATGCATTTATATGTTGCATTAAAGTATAAGTCATGCTGTGATAAAAATATGTTTTTCTTTATACATCAGAAAAATAGAATAATTG
>JAUBOD010000924.1:3636226-3647903 GCA_032353885.1 Nothura maculosa
AAAATTAACTTTGGTTTAATTTCAGTTTTGGTAGGCAAATGGAACTGGAAACACTTTCAAGAGGACTAGAGCTTCTGGCCCCATCTCTGCTCACTACAAATCAGGTCTTTTAATGAACCTCCATTTTAGTGAACAGCATAAAGTAACAAAAAAATCAAAGGATATTTTCTAAGTTCTGTCTGACATTTAAAGATTCAGGGAAAAAGAAGTCATCCAATTTTTAACAACCATTTCTGGAAAGTACTGGCTAATCCATTAAGTAGTCCAGACAATTCTGGGAGTTTCTCCACTTATCTATATCTTACATAGAAAACGCTGATAATGATAATACCTCATATGTTTAATATTTTTTCATTCGAGGTCAAAGAATCACAGAGCACTTAACATTGGAAGGGACCTCAGAGGCCACCTAGTCCAACCCCCCTGCACGCTCCTGCACAGGTCTAAGAGGTTAAATGTTTTTGGTTGGTTTAGATAAAGAGATTAGAGTCTTTACCGATGCATGTTTTTGCAGCTGTCAAGAGACATGAGTTTTCTGCTCAGCAGATGCACAGTTCTAGTGTATGCCAACAAAATCTTTCCTGTGCCACTTTTGATATGTGTCATTTTGAAGTTCTTTTCTTAAATATTCCTAAAGGGAAAAGATAATGAGAAATGGAGAAGGAGGAGGAAGCGTGATCCTACAAACCTTGGAGTGTCCTCTCATCTTTAAGGAAGCAGAGACTCATTATGAGGTTCATGATAAAAATACCATCCTGCTTACATATTTGCACTGGATTTGCTGACAAGGTAACATGTCTATTTTTCAAACAGTGACAATTTCTTAAATGTTAATGTCATTGAAAATCACTTCTTACAGGAGTCATTGTCAAAATCTACCCACAAACTACCCAACATGTCAAGTACCAGACATAATAAAAAAGAATATGCAAATACTATTCATTTTACAAATAAAGAAAAAAAAATGAGTTTTTTAAACTCAAATATATGTACTCATCTTAGCCCAATATCTTCACTCTGGAAACAAGATACAAATCTGAAAAACACAGAAGTTTAATATTTCTGGAAGTATAGAGGAATTGTAACATTAACCTCAGATAATCTGTCAGATGAAGGTTGCTCCTGAGGAAATAGCTCTCTACAATACCCAATATACACCCTATTTAACAAGGAATCTCCCAAAAAAGATACTATGTGAAAGAAAGCTTGTATGAAAAAATGGACAGAAATAATGCAACTGAACACGAAAACAGTACCAACTCATACTGATGATAAATAAGAGCAGGTAGGCTGAGCAAGGCTAGATTTAGTAGGAGTAAACACATATTTGCAGGTCAAAATTTGAGAAAAAGTAGGGAAAGGGTCCAATTTTATCTCTGGCCATTTTTAAGCACAAAGATGTGTTCCTCACTTCTGAGGTCTATTTTCAAAGAGATTGGGCCGACTCCCGAAGAAGAAAACAGACGATTCCAGTGAAGAGAATATGACAGAACGAAGCCAAGTCAACAGTTTGCCAAGGGCAGAGAACATATCAACTACTGTGATTTAATAAGTCTCATGATGTTAGAGTCTGCCTGGATCCAGAAGCCAACAAATTATGAGACTTGCCTTTTCTTATTTCAATTCCTAACATTCCTGAATGCATTTAAAAGAAAAAGAAAAAGAAAAAAAAAAAGGTGTAAAGCAAACACAACAATTCAAAACCCTACAAGGAAATAAAAAGATTTTCAAATGTATTAAAGGAATTGTGCTTTTAAGCAAGCTAATTTCTAAGCTCTGGCACGGAGCTATTAAACAATTGACCACCTTCAATGGTTTATCCACTTTCTGAATGAACTGTGTTTATTTATAGACTGGAAGCTGTTTTGAATAACAGGAAAAAGAAAGAGCCAACATTTAGGGAGACACAAAAGACCCAAACACCAATGAATCATTTGAAAGCATCCCAGTGCACATCATTACCAACTCCATTAAGCAACACTCATTGCAATTAAGTATTGTTTGGCTTAAAACAGTTACCTGGAATGTCTTCTGATCAGGCCTGTTCCAATTAAGTGGCACCTACTTATTACCTTAATCAGGCAGTATCAGTTGAAAGCAGCCCAGTACCACTTCACCTTGAAGGCAAACGCCCTGACACTTGGCAACTGGAAGACCCAGACTTGGAGTTCCCAAACGAGATGCAGGTATAAAGAACCACTACCATTTGCTTTTATTTCTATAATTCTACTCACATATTTCTTAAAGCTGCTACCAGTTGGAAGAAGATCTGTTTAAAAACAAAACAGAGATTAGACACATGCTAAAAGACACACATTGTGCTACTCTGTAAAAGGAAGTGTTAAGGGAAAATATTACACAGATTCCGTAAGACATTTCACAACTTTTATTACAATTTCATTTGTAAAAATTGAAATAACTGCTCTGTGTGTCTCTCCTTCTGTTACATAACTGGCTACTTGTGTCTAAATTTCCGTGAACTTTAAAGCACATTTCACCACAGCAGAAGCTGACTTTTAGTGAGCTCTTTAACACTGCATAACTCTTCTGTTTGGGAGCACTGTTGAGATTCTGCACACTTTAAAACAACTACTTTGCACCACCTTTTATCTTAAAAATTTAATTAAGGCACACATAAACACTTATTTTAACAAATGTTATGCAGATGGCATCTTTACTGTTTGGCAGGAGAATGTGCAGTGTTTGCAGGCAGATACAAATACATCTAAATTAATATAAAACTAGGCATTTCAGTGTTCATTATGGTCTTAAGCCATGCCAAAAAAAAAGTTGTAAGATGTGACTGTCTTTCTCCTTTAAGCAACATCACCCCTGAATATTCTAACTTGGGCTCAAGAATCAAATCTGTCTTGGCAGAGATTTCCTGGTTTCCCAAGCTAGTTTATTTCGAGGCGTCTCGGCTCCCCTCACCCAGCACTAGAAGGACCCTCTCAAGGGCACCTTGCTCCTCACACCCACGGGCCCACTGAAAATGGGACTGCAGGACAGACATTAGAACAGGCCTATGCCATCCTGCAGATTAAACCTGTAAACACTGCAGGCCAAATAGCCGCCACCAAATCTTCCTTTCTAAGGGAATATATGGCCAGTGGGGCTCAAAAACCCACAGGAAGTAGAGAGCTCTACACAGCGGGACTACATAAAAGACTGAGGATATTAGATTGACTTTAAAAAAAATATATAGCTTAGTTATAAGCCTCCAAAATTCCATTTATGAGCAACAAGTCTCACACAAATACTAATAAACAGAGAGACACATCTGTTACAGTGATCAATTCCTGGTAATTCTCTGCATGCCCTAACCTAAAGAGTCTTCATACAGTTTTCCCTGCAGTGTATCCCAAACCTGTGTTTGAGATTAAATACTAGACTAGCATTAAATACTAGACTCCTGCTCTTTAAGACTGGGTTTCTAAAAATGACACCCCAAGACTCTGGAGAAGATAAAAATTGATCCTCTGAAAGTCACCCCTACTCAAAATGTCTGACAGTGACCATTCCAGAACCAGGAAACCCAGATTCACTACTTCCTAGGGGAAAAAAAACGATCACGTTTCATACGGAGCTACAAAAAACTGCATTCATAAGCCCCCTTTTAGATACATGGGAATGAATTCAGCCCTGGTACAAACTCACTGAATTTGGCAAAATGGAATCAGCAGCTATATATCACATTTATTTCCCCCTTTGCACAAAACTAAGAAGGCCAGGAGTATCCTGAAGCTGGTTTTCTTTATCCCATTTAGACCAAATCTGAGTACACTTCCCATTATTCAAGTCCTACCTAGAAAAAGATGCAAGTGCTAGGCAGGCACACGCTGTGTCACATCCCTCTACAAGGTCTTGCTCCAAGGTGATGCTTTGGTCACTGCCCCTCCAGTGCAGGCCCCACAAACTGAGCAACAGTCCCTACAGAGCCAAGTGATTCCAAGACGCTCCATTACCTACCGTGAATGTGGATGTCCCTGCTCTTCCCAGGAAAAGTGCATTAAGTATGGAGTTAGGTACGTGTGTATTAGAAGAGTGGCGAGTCATCACCAAAAATAAGTCATTTTAATTCAAATGTTTGATGGAATCACTTGCTCGGTAATTGTGTATCTGTAGAAGACTTTCTGCAAAGCAGTTGATTTATTACAACGTGACATTTGGATTCAAATGTTAGCATGATATTGCAAAAGAATATATTAAATGTATTAAGATGGGGCCTAGGCGGATACTATAAAATACTTGTCAGTGAGGAATTACCGTTAGATTTGAGATGTTTCCCATGGGTTTCAGCCAGAATCGGTGCTAGGCTTCACACTACTCAGTACTTTATCGGTGATACAAAGAAACTGATGATTAAGAAAACACTAGACAGAATAAAGCCTGTCAGAGGAGAATAGAAAGATGGAAAAAAAGGAGAAAAAAAAAGCTGTTTTAATGAAATATGTGGGAACGAGAGTGGTGAGGTGCAGTGCAGTGAGCAGGAAACGTCCCGCGTGTACAGAATGCACAGGCTGGATCCTGGATAACCAGGACTCAGCCGCAGCGGCTGCGATCCGCAAGTGAGGCCGGCGGTGCAAACTCTGCCTGCGCTTCCAACGCAAAAGGAATTAATCCGAGCCTTGGATATACGGGAGAGAGGCAGAAAAGGGGATTCTTCTCTGTAAGGCAGCACTGGCGACACCAATGCGGAAGTACTACATCGTAATTCCAGCAAGGAACTTCCTTGAAAGGAAGTCAAAAGGTGGGAAAAGGGAAGTTGCACAACTTGAGGTGTGCAAAAAACGGCCTCCAGTAAGAGCCCCAAAGGGCTCCCTCCAACTAGCTGAGCAAAAAGAAGGTTCAGCGGCGACTTCTGCGCTTTATTTATCATTATTTTCAGAGGGAGAAAACAACAGATACTGAAGGGCTTCCCCAGCCACCAAGTGTGACCACGAAGAGAACTCCTGCTTGGAGGACGGATCCAGAAAAACTACATGGCATAAGCAGGCTTTCTAAAGAAAGCCAACAAGAATGATATACACACCAAGGGAGCTACTCACTATTTTAATGGCTTCCTTCTGACAGACATATTAATTTTTGGAAAATGTTTTGGTCAAATCCAAGTTGGACTAATCAGACCTGTCAGGTCAATACAGGAAAAAAAAACTCTAGCCAATATCTAATGGCAGGAGGCAGGTGGGAGCTCCTATCCCATCCACACTGTTGCACTTTGCAGTCTGGAAATTTGAGCTTTACGCTATAATCTCTGTAAATTTGCAGCGTTACAAAATCGTATTATTCTCCAACCCAAATTTCTTCCTTCTCCTCTACACATGCAAATGCAAAACATGCAAATTACAAATAGCACCAGTGTTTAAAATGATTCTTGAAAAGGCATCTTTAATTTGCTGCATAATTTAGCACTAAGGACAAGACAACTAAAGAATTCATCACCTTAGCTACCTCAGCTATATCATTTCATTCAGATGCCGTTATCTCCTTGTCTCCCACACTAGAGCCATGCTGTTATCAAAGTCTTTCTCACTAAACAATTATTCCCTTTTATGATTTCCTCTGGTTGGTCAAAGATAAGGGCTTACCCTGAGCTTGATTGGTGCTGCAAACAAATATAAGAGTAATACTAGAACAGACAGAGCTAAGCTGAAGCAATCAGCACTATTAATAACCTTTTGATTTCTAATCAAATCAGCTCTGACTTTTGCTGCCACTTTCTTTTACATCTTCAGAACTACAAAAAAAAATATTCTCATAAAATATTTCTGGATCTGCCAGCTTTTATTCCTACGTTTGCTTTTGGTCTTTATTTATTTTTTCTAAGGAAAAAAAAATCTTCTGTTAAAAAAAAAAAAACAGATCTACATTCTGCACTGCCTCCCCTGGTGACGAGATTTAATTATACATCATAGTGTGGCATTTCACACTTTTTTTTTAATCTAATGGTCCTGAAAATGGTAAAATCTCATTTACTGATATCTGATTAAAAAAGCCCCCAGCTTGGGGGTGGAAGGGAGGTCTATACAGGTAGTATCTGGCAAACTGATCCCCCAAACTAGGACGCTAACACGGCAACTCTGTGGAAACTCCCACTAAACACAGCTCTGCTTGAGCCCGGGTGGCCAGGAATCCAAAGAGAGCCCCAGGCTGCCACCAAGGAGCCTAAGCCTGGACGTTTTAGGTCTCTGATGGGCAGGGCTCTGAACTGTTCCCAAGCTCCCCATGTCCTTATCAAGGAAGGAGCACCTCCCGGCTCATTCCCTGCAGCAGTTACCAACCCCATCCATTGTGCTGGGCATGGAGCTTCTTCACCCAGACGCTCCCACAGGGAGCCCATCCAAAGCACGAAGTCATTCCCACAGCCAGCAGCACAGCTCAACCAACCCGGGGAAAAATATTCCGCGCTTTCAGGGGTTGGGATCTCCACAACTACTTTGCTAGAATATAGTCTCTCCATGATCTTTTCAAATACACCTTTTTCCTCATAGGAAAAGATACACACATGAACTTTCTCCTTATTTGTACTGCTAGTTTGCTACTTGTAGCAGACTAGGTTGGAAATACTGAATGCTGCTGAGAAAGATGACAGTTTATTTAGGCGTGAGGGTTTAGTGCCAGCTCTAGAGGCCCACGTGGAGCGGTGCTGGGCAGCACACGGTGCCTGTGCCCGCTCTCCTGGTGCCGCTGCTCCGACGAGCCCCTGGCCGTTCCACAACACGCTCGGTGGCCACAGCAGCAACCAAACTGAATGAGCTGCTGCCAGCTGGATTTTCCATCCTTCGCCGTTTTTACACAACAATCAAGATTAGAAGATTAAAAAAGAAATCACAAAACTAAGGGTTTTTTTATATACAAAAACTTTCCTTTTCCAGAACAATTGCATTGTGCTTGCCAGCAGATTTAAAATGGATACACATCATTGTTAGTAAAGATACAAATCACCACACTGAACACAAAAGAGTAGAATATCTCTGAAATATGGCAAATATTTTCTAGAGTTTTCACCTAGAGAATTCCTTTGAATACAGACAAAAGCCAAAGATGAAAAAATGAAAAATTAATGTGATGCTTGTAAAGTGTTTGTCCATACAGGCCTGAAAAGACTGTGAGCTGCCTTACAAAATGGCCAAATGATAATATTAATATATGATATGCACTGAGAAAATAAACTCACCTCTCATATTTGGTCTCCACTTTAGTAGTCACCATTTTAAAGGCTAACAATTTCTTCTCTAATTATTAACGTGTCCTAAAAGGTAAGAAGGCGGTAGACATGTTCTTTTGGTTACAGGTATGCCCCACATACCCCATATGAGCAATGTGTGTGTGGACAACCTACCCAATCTCACATTCACAAAGAAATCCATTCCTTTTCTAAATGTATCCTCTAGACCCAAGCACACAGCTCAACAGGCCAATCCACAAACCCACCTTAGTTGACTTGACATCCCCAAAAGCCACACACACACTTGACTTTACAGACCAAAGAGGCTCAACCACCGGTGTGAGCAGGGAAGGGCCCCGCGTGCTCAATTCAAGGCAGCCGGTCCCGCGAGGGCGCCCGCTTTGGCAGCCGCTAGGGCACAAGCTCCATCCATGGCCAGAGGGGCACGCGGTGCCCGGCCGCACAGACACCGCTGGCTGAAGCCGGACACCGGGCAGGCCCCATGTGCAGACACCACGTGGGCCCCACGAGCACCTCAGCGCGCAGGCCGGTTACAACCTGCGCGTGACAACTGCCCGGGCAGCGACCCGCCGCCTACCCGCTTCTCTGCCACGGACTCTGCGGGCCTCAGCTGCTCAAAATGAAATTAAAATGAATCAAAAAGATGCCTTTGTAAATTATTTCTAATGCAACTGTTATTATGAGGGTTGGAAAAATCAATTAACAATGCTGCCCTAACTCTTTAGAAGAAAAGGACTGAGATAAATAGAAAAAGATTAGGCCATTTCTTTTACAGAATTACTTTTATTCTTTACTTTTATTCAAAGAGCTGCAACCTCCTCCCTTTTTACTTCTTTTGCCTTTGACATCACACAGGGATAAAAGTATTCCTGGCACTATTCCTTGGGCAGCAGGAGCAACCAAGCTCCCGCACACCGTGAGCATTCGCTGTCCTCCAATGCAGAGTATTTTGATTTTCTAGCAATTAAGTCTTCTGGATAAAAATAAACAAAATCCAGACATCTAAGCTCGCTTCTGCTCAGCCTCTTTACCTGGGGTCAGTTGTTCATTTACTCATTGTTTTACCTAACCCAAATACCTGAGCCTGTGTGTCTGTGTACATGCGTGTCCTACTTAGGTTTTTTTTTTTTTTTTTTTTTTAAACCTTTGCGTGTTTTCAGGCCTCTTTTTTCCTTTTTTTTTTTTTTAAGCCTTGCTTACACTCCAGAAGGAGTTTCCCATCCGTAAGTATCTTTAATGCATGGCTTTCTGTCACTGCACGTTATTTTCCGTTTTAAAACCTGCTCATTCAATCACAGGGCTTTTTCTTGGGGGGAGAGGAAGAGGAATCATCTTTTATCTGTCAATACATCTAACAAAGAAAGCAGCTGCATGGCAATAGCAAATACAATAAACACTGCCAGGATCCCTCAATCTCTTCATTACTTTCCTCTTCCCATTGCCATAATCACCACCAATACCTAAAAACACTGGGAACAGGGTAATGCCTAACAAATATGAAGAAAGTTCTCTGTCCTGAAGACGTCGCTGTGTAAGGGCCCAATGCAACACAGGTCACATTTGTTTCCAATCCGGAAGCGGTTCCCTCGATGCCAAGTGTGTGCAGCTGAGCACAGGACTAAGCAGTTCGCTGCACCAAGGCCCAAGCAGGTCAGCTCAAGCTCTAGAGGCAGCAGGAAATACAGCCCAAATTGAACAGATACCTCAGCTCCTATCATGTTGCTTGGCTCCGAGGGGAAAGGAAAGACAGAAGGCTGCAGCTGCCTTGTTGGAGTGAGCTTTGGCAGTCTACAAGACTAGGATTTGTTCTGTCCAGGGCCCCACGGACAACTCTGCACATTTCCACACCCCAGGTACCAGCAGCCTTTCGGTAGCCACTGATCCAGGCCCCTTCCAGGACCTGAGCTTCACCAGGCCTCGCTGGCCTTGTGGAGGAAGGACAAACAGCTCCGGGTGGCAGACGTGGAGTCCAAGGAGAAAGCAGCTCGGGATGCAAATTTTCACCTCCAACAGCTGCCCTCAAAAAACAACATTGTGAAAAAGCTCCATCCAGGCAACCAGCTCTATGGCATCAAGAGAGGGATCCAAGACCAAAATAGCACCTTTACTTGCCAGGTATGCATTCATCCTTGCAAGACCTTGCAAAGACTGCGTTTTATCACTTAACTCTTCTCTTTTTAGCCCTAATTACTTGAAGTGTTTGCTCCACTGGAAAACACCTTGTAAGGCTAGTAAGAGACATGGGTCACAGAAAATGCCCCATTAATATCTCTTAATTATTACAAAGACAAAACCCTACTGTTTATCCAAGCTACCAAACTGATTTGTCAGCATTTACCAACCTAAAGAAAAAAAATCCGAGAATACAGTGAAACTCAATAATCGGGGTAAAGATTGTTTTGTCTCCAGCTTGTTTCTTAGTTTTCCAACCACGGCGCAAGTTCATTCCTATTTTAATAATTAGATAAAAGAGGCTTTCAGGAGATCAGGAACAGAAGAGTTTAGTTAATGCTCCTCAGCTGCCTCACCAGTTGACTAAATAAATGCAGAAGTGAGGGAATAGCCAAAAAGGGCTGCTGAACAGAAACACTGCAACCCAACATCTAACCCAGCATCAGTAGGAAACAGAAAGAGTTGGTAACACAGATAAGGGGGAAGAGCTCAATTATGTGAAAGATTCACAAGGACAAGAAGACATCTTACATCTGAAGCACCAAATACAAAGGCCAACTATGGATTTTGATTGGTATTAAGTAAGTGTAAGATGAGAGGAAAAAAATAATAAGACAGGATGTTCAGTCAGCAGCTATCCTGCACATGCAAGCAGTGAGGTCTGTCTATGAGAAAGATGCTGCTGAATTCAAGTACAGAGCTGATGTGGGCCAATGAGTTTAGGTGGTCAGAGCTTTAGATGATCAAAAATGAACATCCACGTAAACGTTATGTGGGAAATCATCAGAATTTAGACAGCCTCTGTAACAAGGAAGGAGTCGAAAATGCCTGAATGATAACCTTAGGTGGGATGAAACAAGTCTCTGCAAGCGACAGAGAATAAATGAAAGTCTGGAATGTTTCTCACATTCCTTTTGGCTGTGGACTGATATTCCTGCAAGTGTAAATAACTTTGTATAAACAGAAACATATCATAGCAACTAACAGTGAAAAGTTCTTCATGAAATTCAAACCAGTCAGCTCATTACATTAAGGTACCAGATATTACCTCGCCTCCAGCAGAGACTGCCAGCATTTACTCACTCAGGCAGTTATAATAACGCCTCTCCCTCCTCTTGCTACCTCTCCAATACTGGCATCTAGATTAGAAATCGAGAAGTGGAGGAGAAATTCCCCCTCACCTGCAGCAGGCCCCGGTGGCTGCTCCCAGACTTGCCGCTCGTGTCTCTTCTGCCCTTGCTACCTGAGTCTGCTAAGTCCAGCATGAAGCTCTCTGCCCTCATCATCATCATCACCTGTGTAGTCTGGGGCTCAGTGTCCCCACTCTGACACGTCTGTCCAGGTGACCGCCATGCACAAAGCTTGTTGCAAAGCCTATAGAGGCCAGCTGCAATTTATAAACGCACATATTACGTGGCGTGTGTTTTGTGAGGAGGGTGGTTAACTCTTATATAAACAATTACTAAATTGTCAATGGAATTCAATAAATGTTGGGTTTTTAAAAAAAACTAATTATTTGTTACAATAACCAGCTACGATTGCCATTTTGTATGTGAAGGTTTGTAAACTACTTCCATTTGAGAAGTAATTGATTCCATTTTTATCATTTGCTCAAGTTTATGTGGTTGTTCTCATCCAAAGAGATGATAACATCTATTTGCAGCAAATTATACATTATAATTCCTCATTCAAAAGCTGTAATGGAAAACAAAATGCTAATTTATGCTGTAAACGGAAGTACAGAATCATAATCACTCATTGTTAACATTAGGAACTAAATTGCTCTTGCAAATAATAAAATGGGTTAAAAATGTGGAGGGCTTTTGTGAGCCAAAATCCTAGCGCTCATGTGCTATGTTACAAGTGATCAAATGAACCTTTTCTCTTCCTGCCAACATGAACCACCCCTTTCTGAGGAACGGAATAATGGTCTTGTGATTGCAACACAAGGATGCAAGTCAGGTGACCGGTTCCTACTCCCAAGTCTCCAACGAGACTCCCCAATATAGGATTTCACGGGCTCTCTGCTAGGTAAGCTGATACATTCGCTGTTTACATTAGCCAGTAATGCAGAACGCGGGGAGCGCAAGGGGAGCTGGCGCCGCGGCCGGCACGTCAGGATGAGGCTTCCTTTGCCCCTAGCTCTGGTCTCTCTTGAGCCCTCATGGGCTCAAGGTCCATCTGTGGTTCCAGCACGTTGGCGTGCTCTGGGAACACAGCTTTCCATTTGGTTCCATCCAGAAGGAATTCACTTCATTTCCTAGACGGCCAATTCAAACCTGAAGTGAAGTTGGGATGGGTGGAGGCTTGCAGCGT
>JAUBOD010000924.1:3648003-3659616 GCA_032353885.1 Nothura maculosa
AGAAGGAATTCACTTCATTTCCTAGACGGCCAATTCAAACCTGAAGTGAAGTTGGGATGGGTGGAGGCTTGCAGCGTGCTCCTGGAACCAAGAGTGCTCGGTGCCTGCCCAAATCATGCCCACGATGTCCAAAGTGACATGCTCCAAACAAAGGTCACTCTGCTATTAACCTCTCTATCCCTTAGCTTTCCCTTCTGAGTCGCAACAGCAAGGCCCAGCCAGCTCAGAGGTGGCTGCATTGCCACCTGCAGCCTAAGCCATCACTGCTAATCGCACCGTTGCTCCCTCCGTGGCAGTCAGTATCTCACCATTTGCTGCAGGGGATCTGCTCACGCAGCAGCGGCCGCGCGGGAGCCCCGACATGGCCGGGCTGGGCGCCTGCTCCCGCACGGCTCTCCGCCTCGGAGGACGGCAGGGTCTCTGCTCTGTGCATCCGCTCTGCTGCTTCCCCTCAGTGACACCTTCTGCTCACGGCGCGACAGGCTGGAGCACACGCAGCCTCCGCAAGAAAAACGCTTAAAAAAACATTAACTTGGGGGAAGTCAGGCGAGATGGATTATGACAAATGCCACATCATCAGTTCAAAAACAGAGGTATATTTTTAAAAAGGCTGCCATTTACAAAGAAGCATCTCCTTGCTTCCAGCGTTCAGGTAGAATCCCTTCACAATCGCTTGCTTGCCAGCTTTTTGGCGGGTACTCGTTGTAAAAGAAAGCACAATTATGTTACCAAAAATGAAGATTCGTTGTAAGGTGACCAAAAGAAAGTTCCGCTGCTTCATGTAGTAAATCATTTTACTGCTGCCCTTTTATATTTAATACCCTTCTACAGTACACATTTATCTCTGCACTCACAAAGTGTGCTCATTGATTTCCTATGGTCTCTCTGGAAGAAGGTTCTGCTTCCCTGATGATGAGTACAAAGGGTGGGTGACCCCATTCTCATTCCAATGCAAACCCTGCACTTTTACATTTCTGCTTAGACCACATGAACATCTGACCAGCTAAGAACTCTCTGCCCTCTTCCTACAAAATACACTGCTAGAAGCACTAACAGCTTTTTCTGAACAAAACTCTATTACTGAGAATCCCTCTTACGGGTAATGTAGTAAAATGCATTAATTCATCAGACAAACCTATAACTTAAAAATCACACCTAACCTTTCCTCCCGAAGGAAGATATTTTAATAACACCTTGCCCATGTGCATGCTTTAAGCTCACATTACTTGTCTCTTCTGCACCATTATTCAGCTGTTTGGCTCAGGGGTGCCAGGGAATGGTTTGCACCCCGTTTAAATGGTGCTTATTTGCCAGATGGGACTAACATGAGAACATACTCTGGATTTGCTTCCAGACAGGTTTATTGAACAACAACCAGAAAAATACTACAAAAACTGGACAGAAAATGTATTTGGAAATCTATTGTCCAAGTTCTCCGCAGTGATTCTGACAAGCTTTGGAAATAAATGATAATGTTCAGTCCTGATTACAGAAAGTTTCCGAAGCTACTGTGTTGAATAGCTGATGAAGACATTACTCCTGGGAGGAAGAGAGCCAAGCTTACTTAAATAATGTCACTTGTTTCATTATTGACATGTGAATTATTTAGGCTGAGGTCTTTCCAAACCCAAACTCCATCTCCCTCATAACCCTCCTGTTTATCTCCTGCTCAGATGCCAAGAAAATAAAGCTATTTGGTTTCACTTTCATTTCATTGTGTTCCCTTTTCCCAGCCTTGTGCACCAAAACACAATGCCTTTTGGATACAGCAAAGCCAGGCAAATCTTCAAATCCAGGATTAACTTCTTTTTTAATTACCACATCTTTTCTGCTAATATTAAATTGGGGTTGCTGTTTCTTCTTATCTCATGTAGTTTTGACAATATCTTTTCAGTTGCAGAAATGTTGTTAGAGGCTTTGCTAAAATATAACTGAAAACAAACATTAATTTTATTCCATTGATTTTCACAACCAAATGATGTACAACAATTGACTGAAACGTTTTCCATTAGAGAAAAAGGTCCTACATCCCCTAATTCTGTACAAAAACTGATAGGGCATCTCCCTGAATTACTGTCAGCATCCTCATATGCCTAGGTAGGCAGACGCACGCTGTACTCGCGCATTGACCTGACCTCATTGAACACATTTTAATTCCAAACAGGAAAAAACAGAAGTCTCTGAAAGCAATATTAAGTCAAAAGGTTTGACTGATTATGAGTCAAACCAGAAACGGAGCCACTGAATTTGCTCTACTTACAAGAGGAAGATGCTCAAGACCGATGCACTGGGTCCAATCCGGCACCCCAAACATACGGATGGAATGGGGTATTCTTGTCCCAGACTGTGGAACAAGTAGAGGAGCCACAAAACTTGCTTTTCTGGCAAACCTTCCCCCACGCACCCACGTTCAGCGAGAGCATCTTGTGAGAGCCCTGCTTTCACAAGGCAGGACCAAGAAAGGTCTCTGAAAGGCAAGACCAAGAGAACTGGTACCAAGGCTCAGCTGCGCCTTGCAAGGAGGCTCTCTCAAATACTGGTGCTAACCAGGCAGCACCCAAACAAATTGCACATACCTATTTGTCAAATATGTTCACAAATATGTTCACGGGGACTTTTTGAGGTCAAAATAAAGTAAGTGTGCAGATTTATGCCTTAGTCATGGTATTTCATCCCTGATCATTTCAAATATTCTAAAGTTCTTCCCATCCACACATACTAACACAACAATGCCACCAATTCTGGAGTGGGGAGTGAAAATTCATTAGCACAAAATGCTGTCAATCCAGTGAGGAAAAATAGGTTAGGTCCAAGAATATATCCAGTGCTCTTAAAAGCCTAGCTCCCTCTTTGCAATACTTAGCAATTACAGCTCTTTTCTCATCAGTCCTAAGTAAGAAACAGATGCAAAGAGAATTTCTGTAAAATCAGAAAATTCAGCCAAAGGAGAGACTCGGGAAGTCGCAGTGAGCCAATACCCACCAAGCAAAGCCCTCAAGTGCCGTGTTTACTGACAGCCTAAAAACAGAGAGCATGGAGTGAAACAACTGGGAATCTGCTGGATATTGCTTAATCTCGGGCTTACATACCTTGGCAAGAGAACACACATAAACCCGGGCTACCTCATCGTTCTGCAAGGCTGTCCAGTCTAGAATTTAGCATAATGTTTAAATCCCTGTGTGAAACTAACTGTAGAGAAGATACCCAACTTCAGAGAGTAGCTAAGATTTTCGGAGCTCACCTTAGTAATGCTAGGGGGAATATGGAGGCAGAACTATCCATATCCCTATTTTCCAGCAGACTGTCTCAGAAATGGATTCAAAATAGGCTTCATGTAGTCTCCAGACATCATTTCTCGAATAGCAGCCTTTCTGCGATGGCACTTCTGAATTTAATATGCAATAGAAAAAGTTCTTCCAAGAACATTACCAACAAATCACTCATATAATCTCCCACTTAAAAATGTACTGCAATAATGCACTGAAAATAGAAGAGTTGAAACTCATAACTCGGCTTCCCTGAATTGTAAAGCAAATGTCCTATCTCTGTTTCAGAGCTGTCAGAACCACATTATGCTTCTGGAAGAAATCGCTCTGTTCTCTTTAACTTGACCGGTTCCACTATTAAGTGTTATTTGGATCACTTGTACTTTCATTAAAACATGTCTTGAGAGGCCAGGAAAGAGATTTTTTTACTAAGCCACGGCTAAACTGCTATTGATATTGTACAAGGGATCCTTTTACCTCGTATGAGACGCTGAGAGTGCATCATATTGATCCGAGAATAAAAAACTATTTTCCAGTAGTCAACCCATCTCTGCATCAGCACTTCATTTTAATTTTTTACCGTTTGCTGTTTTGTTTTAAATCAAGGCTACAAAACAAATTCTATTTCAGCTATATTGCTATATTTAGCAAGAAGAAATGGTTTGCAAGCTTTTCTTTTTTCTTTTTGGATGCATTTCAGGTAAAAACAAACAACCATGAATATGGCTGACTGTCAAATCTCAGGCAACCCTCCTTCCCGAATCTTAAAAGTTGGAAGAAAACTCTATTTGCAGCCCAAGCCCATGTTCGTTTTGATTTCCTGCTCAGACTAACACGCCCCGCTAATCCCGGCTGGTGACGGGGAGCGAGCAGAGCTAACGCAGGAGGCCAGGGATGGAGCGGGAAGGAGCCCGGGTGCCAGGGAGGAGGCAGCTCCCAACAATTCTTCCCTTCCTCGCCCCACAGTCTCGCTCGCTCCCCCGATGCCGCTGCTAGCGCTCTACAATGATGACACCTTCCCCGTCTCAACTCCCCTCTTCATCACGCCTATTTAATTCAACTTTGTGTCTATATCCTAGAGTTTAGACAGCCCTTCTATAAATAGCCCCTCTGCATCCCAAATTATCTCCCGTTTTCCCCTCCGATCCCACTCGACATTGGTCTAAACCCCACGGCGGAGCCGCCCGCAGTCCGTCCTGCTCCCGCCGCACCGGGGACTTGTTCAAGGCAAACGAACGAGCACAGCGAGGAGCGGGGAAGGCGCCCGCGCTCCGGCCCGGCCGCTCCGCGCCTCCCCGCAACTTTGGTGGCGCTGGGCGCTGCTCGCGGGCTCCGCTCCGCGCTGCGCTCCGGGGGCCCCGCCGCCCTGCAGAGCGGCGCCGCTCCGGGGGCTCCGCTCCGCTCCAGGGGCTCCGCTCCGCGCCGCGCTCGGGGAGCAGCGGGGGCTCCGCTCCGCGCCCGCCGCCAACTTGGCAGGTGCAGCTCGCGGGGCTCGGGGCTCGGCGGGGCTCGGGGCTCGCAGCACGGGCTGCCCTCTGCTCGTCTCTGTGAAGAGATACAGAGGGACCCGCTGTTCCACATCCACCACGCCGGGATCTAGCCGTGTTATAGACTGTGGTTTAGTGCTTTACAACTGGAGAGTAGGGAGAAGTAGTTGAGACAAGGGATTTGTTTCTTGGAAGTAAAAAAGAAAAGAAAGATGAGAAAAAGAAAGACATGAAAGATAAGTGCAGTGGTCCTCACATGTCTGAAAAGGTGGGATCTGTGGGCAGGTCTGTGGCCCAGGCTGTGGAGAGGTTGAATCCACGTCAGAAATGTCCCGGGAACGCTGACCCCGGAGGGACGGGGAAGGGAAGGCAGCCCCTTGGCAAGGCTGCCCATGTGTCCCACTGGGAGCAGCGCCAGCAGGAGCCCTGGCGTGGGGAGCTGCTGCTGCTGCTGCTGGTTGAGCTTGAGAGCTTGGCCTCCAGGTGAGCAGTGACAGTCCCTGCCCTGACACCAGCGCTGCTGGCGAGCCGTGAAGCTGGGGTGTTGCACAGTGACTGGCCGCCAGGTTCAGCAGATAACAGATAACTTGATCGTTGCAAGCAGAAGCCTGGTGTGGCAGAGGTGTTTTGGCACTGCCCTTTTTTGGGGTTCTGTTTTGGCTTGTTTCGCTTGTTTCTCCAGTGAGTAAAGCCCCACATAAAAAGAAAGTTCCACCAGAGATGAAGAAATTGGTACAGAACTGAGTGCTGTTTAGTGAAAGGGATGGAAGGAGATGGATGTTTTCTGTGTTTAGTTATTTCCATTGTCCATGCACTTCAGAATGTTGTGTAGAGGAGTTGCTGGGGCCAGGACCTTTCTGTGGTGGGGCTGGTGTCATCGCTGCTCCCTGCTGTGGGACATGGCTCTGATGGTGAAAGTGGAACTTGGGTGGTCGTCTCTTAAACTGGCACCTTTTCAGTCATTTGGTCAGTAATGGCCAAGCAGCTCTCACACCTCTGGAGTTAGAGGTGTGATGATTCATCATATGTTATGTACCTAGTATTAATTTGGGAGTTGAATTCTTTGTTGGAAACAAGATTAAAACCGTATGAAAGGTGCTTTCCATCATTACTCGGAATAAATATCTGCATTGCCCTTTGCATGAAAGGCTGTTTCTGTACCAGCTTTGCTCACAGGTTGGTTGTTTTCATTTGAAAGCCAAGTTGCTGCCGCTCTGTGCATGTGCTGTGGGGTTCGGAGTTACCCGGCTTTCCCAGAACGCCGCCTGGTGCATCCGTGTAAGGATTCAGCCAAATGGTCAGTGCTCTGCTTTCTCCATGGAAGCACGACACAAGGAATGCTAGAAGTCCCATATGATCTAGAGATTCCATAAGGTGGTTTTGCAGCATGGGAGTCACGTGCCTGGCTTTACTGAAGGCATCTCAGCATTTTAACAGTTGCTTATTCCTCTCCAAGATAACTCGGCTTTTGTGAGGCCAGGACTGTCACTAGTTGTAGCCCTGAACTGTTGGAGTTGGGAAGCATTTTGGCAGACTTTGACCCTGGCTGCTTTGGCAGCCCGAACTCTGAAAATAACTGGAGCTTCTAACCAGGCTCCTCCCCTTCTTTCCTGCCCGTAGCTTTTTATCCTTTTCCCTTCGCTTCCCATTGTACCTAACGGGATGGAGCTAGAAAACTGTCCCACTTAGTGCTCCACAGCAGCTACGTGGCTTAGATAAGCCCTGCCTTTCACTAACAGCACAACTGAGCTAGAGCAGTGGGGAAGGGTGGCAGTTTTTGTTTAAGCTTCTGAGCTAGATGACTTATTGGACCTCATTTTAGCTTTGGGCTGAATTTCTATATTAAACTGCACCACCATGTAAAGGGAAGGTGGTTTTTCTGTATTGTCCAGTTGTTGGGAGCACTGCTTGAGTTTTCTGTTGTCTGGACTTGCCGATTAGCTGATGTCTGAACTGGCTGACCGGGAACAGTTGCTATTTAGCAACACTCCTTTTGAAGGAGGGCATGAGCCTTGGAGCTTAGAGACACGTTGTGTCCAGGGCTGCTGGGGCTTGCAGGTTTTTATTTATTTGGAGTAGTAAACGTGGGCTTCAGCAGCCAGCTCTGTGAGGTGGCGTGTGCCTGCGCCTCCAGGTACTTGTTACCCCCTGCCTTGTCTATAACTTTCATCTGAGTAAGATACATGCAAATGTTTTGTATAACACTACTTCTGTACTAGAAATAAATTTCAGTTAAGAGGCAGCTTGTAAAAGCCAAGGGCACTAATGATTGCTATTTTTTAATAGCACACACTAGAATAGCCTGCAAGTATCTGCCGTCATGGTGCAAACCTGGGTGGCTTCAGTCTTATGACTGACTAGGTGAGCACAGAGATAGTGAAATACCTGAAAACAGGTTGAAGAGCAAGACCTGCCAACTGGGAGCTGTAACGGGGGGCTGGGGTCACAACCACGTGCCCCCTTGCTGGGGGCCGGGGCTTTTTCAGCTCATCTTCCAGTGCAGGAGTTGAGGCTCGATTCCCAATTCTCTTGGCCCTTCAGGAGTTAAGTCTGGTGAAAGAACACTGTAAATTGTGGAGGATTTTTCTCATCCTGGAGAGGAGATGGGCAGCTTCCCAAAGTGCAGAGCAGTGGTGAGCTTGGCCTCAGCTTCTCCTGTGTAGATTCCAGAAGAATTTTGACACGTCCAAGAGCTGCGGTGCAGTCTAGAGGAGGGGAGGAGTAGAGGTGGCATCAATTTAAAAACATGGAGTTTTATTTTATCTCTTATGCCAAACCTTGTGCAGCAGGGACACTTATTGGGAGTTCTCTTGGTTTTTATTGTATTTCTTGCAGTGTTATGTACCTGTGACTCTCAAAATATATTCTTTTTCTTGTGTGTGTCATTAACCTGAGCCACACACAACTCTAAGTCAAAGCTACTCAATGCGAGTTTTGAGTAGCTTTGGGGATATATTGTTTAACCTGAAATAAGCTATTACCAAAACCAAAAGGAAAACGTTTCCTAACGGTGCAGTATTTAATGTGATGGCTGTGTCCACTAAGCTAATGTGGCACCAGTCATAATGCTAAATGCTTTTTCTGTGAGGAGAAAAATGCTGCATTGAAAGTTCTTTGTTACAGCTTTCACATTTGAGAAAGTTTATCTGCTGCTGCTTGAGAGTTTGGGGCAATTAGTGGGTAAGTGGAGCTGTTTATTTGCTGCCCTGTAGTTAACTTCAGGATTCTCAGGAGATTTAGGTCTTTCTGCAAAAACAACTTAAGTAACCTAATGAGCCTTGCTAAAAGACATAGGTTTTATATTCCTCCAGCTTCTAGTAGTAAGCAGTGTGTGTGCTTGATGCTTAGTCAAGATCCTGAACTAGTTTTCTGTTTATGAATTTCACTTGGTGCACGAGACCTTGACCAACAAAGAATGGGCTCATTCACCAAGTTATTCAAATCTGTGAAACCAACTGGGACTTGAAAAAGCAGAAGGATGGGTGAGAACGTAGGTTTCGGATACTGAAAGACATGACATTTGTAGTAAGCAGAATTCATTTGGTTTAGTTCTCTTACAGTATGCCTGTAACTTGTCTGAAATTCCTTGCCATTAAAACAGTCCAATCCCATGCAGTCTGGAGAGGATGCTTGGCAGTGACACCCACACTGCTGGGAGGAGAGGTGCTCATTGCCCTGTGCTGCCTGGGTCAGCAGACAAGAACTCCTGACTGGGGAACCTTGGCGCCCAGAGAGGGCCTGGCAGCTTCTCACTTAATCATGACCAGCACTTAACGATGACCATTCTAACCGAGGGATCGGTGTGAAACTCCCACCTGGAATATCTTACAAAACAAACAAACAAAACAAAAATAATTATATGAAATAGCGTGGCATTAAGTTGCCTTTTTTTTTCCTTTCACTTTCCTGATAGCAAATGTTGCTAATAAATTTTTGCTTTCAGAAGGAAATTGTGGAACTAGCTTGAACTTAGTGACTTGCCATTCATTTTAGTATGCTTGTAGTTGTGGGGTTTTTTTTGTTAATTTTAAACATCAGGCTTTTAGCCAACCTTTTTCTATCAGAGTGGCAGCTTCAGAAGGAGATTTGTGAGGTCAGTGAAGGTGAGACTTCCATGAGGCAACTCCAGAAGCAAAACTTCTGTGGATCTTCTTTAGCTAGAGGTTCAGGCATAAAGCCTGGCTGCAGGACTAGTTTTATGGCTGCTGTAGGAGTCACAGCTGTTCATTAGTGTGCCTGGCTTATGAAGATGCATCTGGGGCTGCTTAACAAATGCAAGCTGAAAAATGCAGAGGGGCTTTTGTGACTCGAGCACACCTGGAAAGGAAGCTGTTCTGTGGTGCTCAAGGGTCTCCAAGCTGTCTTGTAGAATTCTCAAAAGAGAAAATAAGTGAGCTCTGCTGCAGCATAGAAACCCTGTCACACATGGTGTTCTTTGTTCCTACCTTTTAAGGAATTGCAAATTCTCTTGCAAGACTTTGAAGAATTAGATAATGTGTGTCCTCCCAATAGGCAATGATTCGTGTTACAAGCAGAGTTCTTCTGGGTGTATGTCAAATCACTCCTGTCAATGGGGTTTTGTGGTGATTTTTCTGAGCCTTATGGAAGGGGCTTCAGTGATTTTAAGAGCAGTAGCTTAAACAGTTGAAATGGCTTCTTTCTGTTACAGGAATTCTGCGCAGCATGTTTTCTGGGTGGAACTTCGTGGCCCAGGGCTTGTATCTGTTCTTGAATTTTTGTTCTCTTGAAGGTAAGACTTCTGTCTAAAATATGAGACCTGTAGAATGGTAAGAAAACCAAGCGTTAAATTTTGATACTTCTCTTAAGTAGTCTACATAACGAGATAGTGGAGATGGCTTAATTCAGTGGAAGGCTGTCCTGGTCCCACTGGCATTGCTAGATGAAAGTGGTCAACTTGGTCCTGTGGAGTCAAACTTGAAGTGATACCATGTTTGACATACGTGAAGTTCAAGTATCTGTGTGAAAGCCTTTCTTGGCCAAGCTAAACAAAGTAAACTACTAATGAGCTTGTGTTGTGGACTCCCTAGTCAATGTTTGGGCCACTTCTATTTTGTCGCAAGTGATAATCTAATCTTAGCATGGCTATGGATTCACGTCAGTAGCTCGGCCAGCTCACTACTCCTTAAAGCTTGTCACTAACTACTGCTACACAGCTACATTTACATTTTGAAATTGGTTTTGTTGAAATTTCATTAAAAAGAGAATAGTGCTAGCAAGTGTGCAGCGTTCAGTTCAATTCCCTAGTACTCTCAGACTGAAGCTTGCAGAATGGATGATGCAAATATTAATTGTTAGTGTGTGATTTGTTAACTAACCAGCAGAAGTGCATATTAGTTCTTTTGGATGCTCGAAAGAGATTTTTTTTTGCTGAGAAGAATATAAATATAATAGTAACCTCAGATATGTTACCTTCATCCAAACACTTAGTCCTGGATTCTTTTTCATGCTCTATACCTAAGAACCCTTGTGATTTGTGACTTTTTTTCCTCTTTCTCTCCCTCTTGCTTGTTAAAATATTCAGGCAAAGTCAAGGGAAAACTGCACTGATTTTTCCCCTTTAAATCTGCACTAGGTGATTCACTAATGCATTTCACTCTTGCAGCTGCCAGGTAACTCAGTAATTAATTTCCTGCTTTGGCACACGATGCAAGACTTTTAATCTAGAAGTAATGTTGATCCAGAGTATTGATTAGTAGCTCTCTCATATTCAAAAGAAGAATGGCAACATTTTTCTTCAGTTTCAGGTGGACTTGTACAATCATGTGGCCACATCATCCCAGAGTCTCCTGTGCTGGCCCTCGGGTCCAACTTCACAGCACTGTGCATCCTCAACGAGAGTTGTCTGGACTTTGGCAATATTTACGCCAACCAAATTATCTGGAAAATAAAAAACAGACTGGTACCTAAAGAGCAGTACCGTGAGATAAACAGGACAGTCTCCAGTGTCACGTTTAATGACACTTCTTCACTTGCTACTCCGCTGACGTGCAACATTTTGGCAGATGGACAGATTGAGCAGAACATCTATGGAATTACTGTTACATTAGGCTGTAAGTACCTTTTTCTTGCACTGCCTTTTATTTTTGTGTAAAACACTAACTTCTAGGGGGAAAAAAAATCACCTATGAATGTAAATCACAATGTAATTAAATGTATACTGAGAATTGTTTTTTTTTTTTTTTTTTTTTGCCTGAATCTCAGTCTCCTGAATCACTGCGGGGAAACTCAATCAAAGTGTGTGTATTCAAAGCAAGAAAATATACCAGAAAAAAATGCTGTTTTTAAAAAAGTACAGAAAATACCAAGACATATTTCATATATGGAAATAGATTGTAGCAAGAAGACTAGATTTTGGAAGGAACATTAGCTTAACTAAAACATTCAAGGAAAGAAACCAATTTTTCCTTATTTCCAGGTTGCATGCAAAGAAATAATCAGGCAGGCTTTTTCCACAACACCCCTGTAAACCTCTTTTCCCTTCCTCAAAGGGCTGAGGAAGATAGACAGGCCATAAGAAATACTGAAACAGAAGCGAGCTGCCTTAAAACTGCAGCACTCTGAATTGCTCTACTTCTATACCTTAGACAGTATTTTAAAGTAATTTTAAACTTTTCCTGTTTGAGCACTACATAACTTGCATAGTTCTTAGCATTTACTGCTTGATAAAAGTAGTCTACTGCTGAGTGAGTTGGCAACAGTATAGAAAATAAATATGTTCATAGGTGTCCTTTATAGGGTGTGAAATACTAATCAATTTTATATCTTTTGCCACCATTAAAACACTTTCAGCTGTCACATAATTGGTATGCAATAGGTGGCCTTAAATTCACACTTTAATA
>JAUBOD010000924.1:3680546-3693959 GCA_032353885.1 Nothura maculosa
GTATAAGGGATGCTTATACCCCCATTATATAAGCAAAGACCTGAATTTTCTGGAAATGTTTCTGTTTCCATCAGCACGAGCCTACTGCTCTCTTCACAGCAAGAACGTGTAGCTCCAACTCCTGTGCAACACAAGAGTTTTATGGGACAACTACACAAAGACTTGCTGAAGAAGGCAAAGTTACATACAGCTTACAGCAGGATTTTGGGATACCCTTACAAGGCAACTTACACAGAGAGAAAAAACAAACTTCAAAAGGAAGGTCTGCGACCATTTTCTTATTTGTCCCTAAGCTTTCTTGCCTCTAGTACAGGCTCAGAGACTAAATGTTGGCCAAGGAACCAAGGCGGCCTCCGGCAGCCGGGGCCCAACCAGGTGGCTGGGCAGAGCTGCCTCCCCTTGCAGAGGGAGTCACCAGTTCTCCAGCATAAACACACTCCTGGGCTTAAGGGTGCCAAATATATATTGATCAGTCAAGAAGTGCCTTTCCCTATAATGTGAAGGGAGGTGAACACTTTTTGTTCAGTGCACGCTGTTGATTTAATGGCTAAGGCATACATAACTGGATATAAACAGCATCTATGGAGTTTTGGGAAGTGCTAAAAACCATGCTAAAAGCCATGAGAGTTCCCTACAAGAACTCGCCCTTACCTGCATGAAATACCCAGTGACTAATGCCTTTCTGATATTGATGTAATAGTCTCGGCTGGTGAAGTCTGTGCTTCTGCGAGGCAAATTAAATCTATCCATGATTCGTGACAGCTGCTGGCGTACATTGTCTGCAGACATCAGGGACCTGTAGTTAATGAAGTTGTCGTAACACCACTGAACCGACTCATGATCTGCAACGGTAGAAAACATGAAACAAAAATGAATATTTTATCCAATTAAAACAACAAAATAGCAACCGATTAGTCAGACGAACCAAAAAAATAACCGTGAACTTTTATAGATGGAATAGCTCTTAGTCTGTTCAATACATTTCCTGCATTAGTTAACTTGCCTAAATTGTTTTCTGTTCAGCAGGGATGGGGGCAGAACATGCAAAAGTTGTTTTTTTTGTGTCTATACTAATTTAGACACAAGCACTGCTGTTTTGCTGAAGTACTAGATCCAGGAATTCCCCACAGGTTGAAAGCACTGGGCAGCTAGGAAAACTGCCTTCCAAAGCTGCAACATGAAGGATAACTGGACATCAAGAGCCCTCTGTGTTATTATGTACAATTTTGTGTTTGAGAAGCCAAGATAAACACAAACAATCCTTACATTAACCATTCAAATAAGTGTTTAAGAGCTAAGCAAACATACTAAATGCTACACGTATGCACTTCTCAGAAGGTTAGGTGCCTTGGCGGACTGGTCCAGCACAGACTCAATATCACCCAAGACCTTCACGTGTCATTCACTTGAAGTTAGACTAGATACGACAACTGATTCACTCCGTACACATTTCTGTTTGAATTTAAGAGATGGATGTCAATGAAAATAAGTTTCTAAAAATCCATCTATCTTGAAAATGCGCAAAGATCGAAGTGACCATGTTGGATTCAAGGTTCCTTTTGCATTACTGATACCTCAAACAAGTCTGGTAGGACAGCAAGTCTAAGCCTTTATTTCAGTATAAAATTAACACTGAAAAACTTGGTTCTCCCTATCAATCCTGCTACTCTTCAGTATTACTCTTCTAATCTTGGTCACTTCATTAAATCCGAAAAATAACTCTAACATTATTCAACTTTAAAAATGTATTCTTGCATGGAGAATTTATTTCCATTAAAACACAAAAAGGTTAAATAATTTGTGTTAATTTTAAGTTGTGGCACACCATGCCACAGAAGGTATTGTAAATAAAGGATGAATGCAGACAGTCTTATAGGTCATATAGCAGAATTCTTATTCATTAAGTCCCTAAACAGGCTACTTTCTCTGCCATTGGAACCATGCACTTCATATGACCCATAACTAGTATGGTATTAGTTATGCACCATAACTAGTACATCATTCTAGATAACATTAAGAATTGGTATCTCCAAATCTTCCACATCAGAAGTAAATTTAGTTTCACAGTTACAATGTTAGACTGTTTCAAAGCAAAATTCTCAGATCAAAGCAGTCGTGGAGGGGAACACCTGGATTTTTTTTTTTTAAAACCCGTGATAAAAGAATACTCCATTTTGTTTACTGACATACGTGTAGAGTGTAACTGCACATCCAATTCCACTTTAACCTTCCTTAGCTGCGAAGAGCAGTCTTTTGACTTACAGCCAAAGTAAACTTGAGGTAAGTCACTGTTCAAAAGGCCACTTCTATAGCCATTTTTCAGGAGAACGTAGTTTCACCTGTAAGTTTTTATCATTTGGAGACTGCTAAAAAGCACTTGAGCTCTGCCATAATAGCACATTTCACAGCAAACCCATATGCAGAAGTAAGGCAAGTCAAACAACATATGGAGCCATACGATCAATTTAATTTCTTGTTGATGCATCACCTTTTTCTCTCAATTTATCTCAAGGTTATATTTCAGAATTCCAACTGCAGTTCAAGTTAACATTTGATCTCCTTTGCATCCAAATGCTTTTTTCACATTGGTCTCCCTCAGAAGTTAAACAAGTGCAGATTTTTCTGCAACTAAATGTCAGATAGCAAACTTCCAATATTTCTTAATTAAAAATAAGTTTACTTCTTTCTATCCAAGGTTACCCAGCATTGACTTAAAAGCCTGGCTTGCCTCCAGGCTCAGCAGTCTGTGTGTTCTGCCAGCTAGTTGAGGTGTTTCCTCTCCCTCCCTAACCCATCCCTCTTTTTTTCTCCCAAGTAAAAGGTTAAAAAAAAATAGCAAGGAACTTTAATAGCACTGGTCATCATTTTTTCAATTTCAGACTTAAAAAGTATTAAAAATCTTCTGCTAGAACAGATGCACTTACTTTGTTTGAATGCATGGTAGACGTTGAGCAATGTCAAGTGATCTCCATCTATATGGGCAAATCTCATCTTGGCTTCATCTGCTGCTTTCTTTGCTTCCGTGGGGCGAACAAAACACTGTGGGACTAAACAAGGTTGGTATGGGCCCAACACAAACGCCCATATCGATGAGTCACGCATTCACAGACAGAGGAACAAGGCCTAGCTAGGTCAGTTCACAGAGCATAGGGCAGGGCAGGATGGCCTCCAACTGCATCTCGGGCTGTTTACTACCTTGATTTGGTACATCAACACCTAACCATATCTGTAAGACAAGAGGGTTTCAAAGCTACAGAGCACCTCATTATTTTTACTAGAACTATAAGCAGGCAAAAATCTCTATTCTGAAGGCCATCGAGATTGCCTGAATATACTGGAAGGCTCAACAGATCTTTGTTCAAGACCCAGTGCTGATAGCTCTACCAGAAACTAGCACCACGTAATAAGTACGTTAATTATGAGCTCGTTTTCTCAGTGAGCCTCTGTGGACAGAGTGCAGAAGGCAGCTCGGAAACTGCACTGCACTAGTACACTCGAAACAAACGGTCATTTTATTACAAGTCTGCTGCTAGACAGAACACACTCAAGGTAAGTCACCTCCCCCAGATGGTATCGTTATCAGCACTGGGCTACGGCACGATATGTGAATGAAGGCATCACGAAGGCTAAAGGTTGGGATGGCAGCGGTAGTGGTGGAAGGTTAAACCGTCCTTCATCGCTATTTGCAACAAAAACATCCATGTGACAAGCTCTGTCTGCATTATATTTCTCTGACATAATCAAATCCCTTCTTACACTAACTTGAATCCAAAATTAAGTTTTAAGATTTCAAGCTCAGACTATGAGAGACCACAAATATCATTAGAGCCAACTTAATTCATGGTCTGTCAACATTCTGATAAGTTGCAACATGAGTATTAATTAACCAGAAGTTGTAAGTGGTTAGGAAGGCTCTTAACCACAGAGAACTCAAAAAACACACAGCCAAAAACAGTCCAGCTCTTTATGTAAACCCCACTGCAGATATCATTTAAGAGGTTTTTCTGCACGTATTACGTTTCAATAAATCTAATGCTAAGATGCTATAAATCCTGGATTTTTCTAGCTCCTTAGGGCTATGTTAGGCTTACCATAATCAAAGCTTGATCCCATTAGAGGACTACTTTGCATCCTACCTGTCCCTAGTAGGTGACAGCTCTGATTTTTTCCCCCCTTTTTCTAAATTCCTCTAAAAGTCCTCCAGAGTATACCTGGAGCATAAGCATATGCCACATGAGCTGCAGGCTACATGGAATTCTGGTGAAAACACTCACTGCAAGAGGGAACCCACATCAAGAAATCACAAAGACCAAAGCACTAAAGAAACTGGATATGCAGGTGTGAAATAAACACCTTGTATTTTAGTCTGGTACTTGAAACAAAAGGTATTTTGATTTCAAACTCAGGTTAAAAAAATTAAAGTCATTTCAAGTTAACTGTCTTGACTTAACAGCACTTGCTGTACGAAAAGCTGTACGTATGTGAAGCTGCACAGCAAGGCACTATACTGAATTAAATAACTTCTGAAAAAATAATTTATAATAGGAAAAACTCTGACAGTTAAAAAAACCCTAACACACCCTAGAAAACCCTAGATTTTTTGCAATAACTCAACCCCCATATGATCCCTTGGTCTGGCTCCACATTCAGTGGCATCTTTCCCTCCTTTCTGGCATTTGGCCCAAACCACTAACACGTGAACTTCTGCTCAGAGGCAGCCAATCCTTGTGTGTACTTAAGGGAGCATAACAGGCCATATTAGGTCATGCCATTGGAGAAAAACAATAAATAAAACCATCAATGGAGGGATGTTTTACTTTGGAAAACAGCCCTCAGGAATAACGTGACTACTTTGTTTTTAAAAGAAAAATTTTAGCTATTATCCAGATGGTAGCCATCTTTACATGAAGTTTCAAGGCATTATTTGCCACATTAATTGTGCCTCAGAACACATCATATATACACACCAAATATATTACAGGTTGAGAGAAGATACATAGAGAGGAGTCAGCTAAACCAGTTGAAGACATCAGGCTAAAATATCAAACTTGTTGTTCCTTAAGTAAATTTCTGTGGTGAGAGAAGTTGGGAAGGAAGAGAAAGACAGGCACCAACCTACCACCACCTCCGCAATTAAGCCTACTATTTAATCACAAAAGTGTGTGAGATTCTGCCCTGCCCATCTGCTCTGAGTCTGAACAATAACTCTGCAACAAACATTTTAGCTTGTTCTAAAGAACTTTCTTTATAAATATACGGTAAGACTAAACTGAAGAGATTTTACACTTAGTCAAAACATTGTTTCTAGTCGTCCAAGTTAAGCATGTAACCCATAGAACATCTGCATTGTGAAGAGCCTCCTAAAACAGCATACCCAGAAGAAACAGGAATTACGAATATGATCCCCACTTTCCTTACGGACTAAGCCCTGCTGTGTGTCCTATAAGGACAAAGCAGCAAGTGAGGGAGTTCCTGTGGGACCTGGAACTGAAAGGCAAAGCTTGCTCAGCATCAAGATCTCATGGAGATCTCCCTGACCACAGTCCAGCTTTGCACACAAATTTATGGGCTCTAACACAGCCCTTCCCACAAGGGAGGCTTGCTTCCCCATTTCCTGTAAGGAGAAGGGCTCCTCTTCAGCCTCACTGCAATATGAGGTTGAATGCAGTATTTCCTGGGTACTGTGCAAGTGCAGCAGTTTGATATAAACTTTACTGTTGTCCTTTGGAGGATACCAGGACTTCAAGTGCAGAGAAATGCACAAAACAAATTTCAGTCTTAAAAACAGAGCAACTAAACTGACATTTCTGGTCCTGACTATGAGCCTAAAAAGGAAATTTCTGTTTCACTAGCCTGAAATGCTTTCCTTTATCACCTCAGAATATACACTTTCCTTAAAAGGAAAGTTAAGATCAGACTGATTATTTCATGCATGCTCATTCCTCAACTTTACCATCTCTAAAGTGCAGGTCAATATATAATAACATATTGCATAAATTCCCTAAGCTTTCAAAATGGCTCTAGATTTATTAAAAAAAAAAATCTTTTCACTGCTTATACATTTTGTCAGGAAAAAACCTCAAATGTTCCCCAAACCAGAGATTTCTATTTTGCTTAGCATCTCTTTCCCTGCTATTACCTGACAACATGGCAGTAATAGATAGGACCTCATTAGAACAGTTGTAGTCACAACTTGCAATAACCATTTTAGCCAGTTGTGGGTCCAGTGGAAATTCCGCCATCATGGATCCCAACTCAGTCAAGTCTCCATCATCATTTAAAGCAGCTAGATAATTCAAAAGCTCTAAGGCTCTCATCAAAGTCTCAGGAGCTGGAAGAAAGAAATATATTTATTATGCATGTGTAGACATGTCAATCAAACTGCTTTAAGTAGAAAACATGAGGAAAAGCAGACTACTATAATTTTTTCATTGTCCATGCAGCTAAACTCCAAACACCGTTACCAAATTCATTTATAAATGTTTAGGGATCAGCGAGTTCTATGGTAAAATTATTTCTTTAAAAAGAGTTCTTAACTGGACCAAAAGCCTTGAATACTGAAGAGTAGGGCTCTTCAAAATGCACACAGGAGCAGCACCTAAACATGTGGAAAACTGGGTACTGGCTCTGTGCTGGAGTACTCCAGCACGCTCCCTTGTTTCCTACAAACCAGGCTGAGTAAAGTGCTAAGATCTCAACCATGTGCTTTAGATGCTGACATATCATTAGAAAGCTGATCATGCAAGGATGTTCTCCTCATCTTCCCTTCCCTGCACCTGAGTCTGTCACATACGTAAAACCTGGAATGGAATCCAAAAGGCCTCCTGCTCCAGTATCACATGCACTGTCGAGCAGGAGCAAAGAATGCAGGTTTTTAATACTAGCAATACTTATCTCTAAGTGTTTTATTTTTTATTCTCGTAATAACACAATTTATCCATACAAGGCTGATCTATGTTTTTAATTAGCAATATGACCCAGCTATTTAAAAACACATATGGATGGTAAACACTGTTAGAGGAGAGGTGTACATTACCTTTATAGCTTCAGCAAAGAATACATGTTTAATTTGAACATGTATTCAAACTAAAAAATGTTGGCCAATTTACATACAATTGTTAATTGATGTCTAATTAGAATGTGTAATCAAGGAGGTAAGCAAGAGGAAAAAAATCATCAAGTAGTAGGTTGTCTAACACACATAACAGTGGCTTATCCTCTGCAGGTTAGGGACATCCAGTAGATTTCTTGGTTCCATTAAAAGCTTGCGTGCAGACAGCGATAGAAAATACTTTCGTTGGTAAGACACAAAGCACAATTTCAGGGTAAATGAACAATTTCCTTAAGAATTATGACAAAAGCATAAAAAATCCTCTAAAGTTTATTCTATGCTGATACTGATGCTATATCATTCACTGAGGTTCAAGTTTTAATCATAAAAACAAGATGCTCAAAGAAAACAAGAAAATATGAAGCAAATACCTGGTGGGTCCATAAAATCAAAGTGCACCAAGTCATCTATACCAAGCTTCTTGAGCTGCAACACCACAGATCCCAAGTTAGATCTCAAAATTTCAGGGTATGTGTTGTCCTAGGGAAAAGGAAAGAAAGACTCAAGTATGTAATGCCTGTGAGCTCAAGCTCTCCAGCCGAGGTGGCCGCCCAAGAGCACGAGGCTTGCAGGCGAGGGGGCCCTACCTGCATCTCTGTTTTGTAAGCCTTCTCGGTGTAGAGCCTGAAGCACTTGCCGGGCCGGGTGCGGCCGGCGCGGCCGGCGCGCTGCTGGGCCGACGCTTTGCTGATGGCCGTCACGAGGAGCGACTCCACGCGGATGCGCGGGTTGTAGACCTGCGCCGAGGGCAAGCACAGCACAAGAGCATGAGCACACGGACTAGGGAACAGGGAAGGCTGTAGACACTTTCAAATACCCTTTCTGACAAGGAAATCACAAAACAAACATACGTTCTGGAAGGAAAAGAAAAAAGCACCACCCTAACTCTGGCTTCGAAAGCCTCTGGATGAGTGACAGAAAGCTTCAAACACAACCGCCTGCAGAACAGCATTTACTTTCCTTCGTTGGTTAAGATCTCCTCCTGCCCGGCTCCCTGGGCTCTTTAAATGTGTATTCTTAGATAAGATTTTCATGGCAGAACTAATATGTCCAATTTGTGCTAAACATACTCTTGATACTCAAATTATTCCATGCAAAAAAATCCTCTTGATGGAATTATAAGGTTGAATAATCTTGTTCTGGAGGTCAGAAAAACCTAACATTAAGGTTTGAATGCAACTGTAAAATCATACTGATGACAAAGAAATTCTTTATTTCAAGGATACTTGTAATCTGTCACAGTACAAAATATCTCCTGGAACTGGCTGAAACTTTCCAGTGAACACAAACATCAGCCCTGCCAACAAATTAGGGCTTAAAGAAAGGAAGATATTGTAAGAAAGACTCTAGTCAGAGAGCTTGAAAGCTTCCTGTGGTCCATATTTTAATCACTATTCCCCTAGTGTGAACTAGTTAAAAAACGAAGAGTTCAGAAACTGTTTTTTCCTCAGTGAAGATTTTCTTCTAGCCTAAAAAACATCATGGGGAAAATAAAAAAGCTAAACCAAATGGATGCAGCCTGTGTACAAAGATTCATCTCTATTCACCTCCTGCCACGTGTCTCATTGTGTGATAACTTAAAAGGCTGACAAAAAAGAACAGATAAAGGAAACGTCTAATAAAGGAAATGTCTAGAAACTAACTCAAAGATCACAGTTGTTTAAAGATTTCAATTAATCTAAGAAACATGTAATCTAGTCTTTATTCAGTTCTTTGTATCCACCAGTTTTCTTTCAGATGATTTCAGCATATTTCTTGGTTTTACTTGAGCATTCTTAAACACAGGCATACAATGCAAAGCCATCCTCCCAAAAATACTTCAAAAATCCATATTCCAGGCCTAACAAAAAGGCCAAGGCATTTGTGCAACTGTAGTGTTCTAGGCAGTGCAGTAAGCTTGCATACAAAGCTCAAGCCTACAGCAAATAAGGAGAAAACGTACACTAAAGATTTCAATAAAAAGAATAAACAAGAACTATCGGGGTTTACATGAGTTACCTCAACAAATCAGTATTTTCTACTCGAATGAAATAGTAATTTAAGTTTTATTTACCTTTTGTTTTGCAAAGCCAGGATCAATCACAAACACAACTCCATCTATAGTTAATGATGTCTCAGCGATGTTGGTGGACACAACAACCTGTTCAATACAATACACACAAATTTGTCAGTGAGGCATGCCCACAGATCCCCAAGTCTGTCTTTACACTAAGTCTTCAGTATTTTATTTCACCTCATGCACAAACCAGAGCTGTGCTCCAAAACTTTTACAGATGATCAAGACGAGGATGATGACAAAAAAACCTGTATGAGCTTCTAATGATGGCATCATAAGGTCTATCCACCACATATCTGCTCCCCTAATTCTCCATTAAAACTAACCCTTACTATTTAAGCAATTATTTTACTTCATATTTTACTCTCATTTTCAGTACAAAGTGACAAGTTACATTACATCCTTGTGACTCCTGATTTTCAACTCTTAGTTAGGACAAGCTGGTCAAGTAATATGAAAAGGACTAGATAAATACACTTTGACTGGTTTTATACAAAGATGCTACTACTCAGCATTCGGTAAAGCTTGTTTTACACAACAGATATTATCAGCAGCCAAAAACCATATCTATACCTTAATGTGTACCTTACATTACATAGATTTTTTGGTTTTAAATAAAGCTAACTATATCTCCTAGCTAAAATTGTGAATGTTTATCTTTAAATTATTTGATATTCAAATACCTCCATATGTTTTGGAGGTTGCACTTTTAAAGTAATACTAGACTTTAACCTTTGGATATTTTGTGTATCAGGTAAAGGCAAATGATAGCCGCGTTCCACAGCATCACTCATTGCCATTTCACAGCCACAGATGTCATGTAACACTCGGCAAAAACCCCGTCCTCATCCAAATACTGACCACATTAAATTGCACGTTAACAGAATATTTAGATCAACTACCTTAAGGAGCACTCCAAGCTAGTCCAGTGTATGACCTAAACTAATTTGCACATCTCAGAGTACCCCATTCTGACTCCTTGCATCAATTGCAAGTTTCTAACAGTTGGTTCAGAATTGCAATAAAAAAGTGGCCAGATTAAACTTTTAACCTGTTATAAACCACAAATCAGTCAAGAGAAGAGCCACACACATTTTAACACAATTAAAAGCTGATGCAGCAGCATGATGACAGTGTCCAAAGAAGAGCACATCATTGAAGACCCAAGCTCAACAGCTCCATGTTAAGAGGACGGGCCTACATGCCTAGCACTGTATATATGCAGGCCACCAGCTTACTGTTATAAAGCAGGGAATTTTATCTCAAGCCTCTCAACTTTTTCTTGCATGTACTATCATGAAGCATCCATGTCCACAGTTTTCAAGTACCAATTGCAAAGGAATATTAAAAAATGCTGGTCCTACTTAAATCGTTTAAAAGTTTTCAGCAGTGCACTTCAATAATAAAAAGACCACATTTTGGGCCACAAAGGGCCAACAATTTAAATTACATTTAAACTTATTTCACTTGCACTTCAGTCAGGTGACACCTTCACAGAAGATCAAAAAATGGTTATTCACTGAAGACAAGAGTGTTGTAACATAAAAAGATGAGATGTGTATAGACATTGCTTAAAAACAACCAAACAGAAAACCACACACATCAGACACAACCCTCCCCAAAAAACCTTGGGGAAGATTCCTCCCATCTTTAGAGTCTAATCCAGAAAACAGTTACTTAGAAATCAGAGGAATGAAATAATTATGTAAATAATGAATTTTACCTAATTAACTAGAGCGCTGCAATTAAAGAAGTTACAGAAATGGTTACTTTGAAAAGGTTCTTAAATACCAGATTAGCAGTCTGATATTTGGAATCTAAGAAATCACATGCACATACATGCAACATCCTTACTAGTAACTGAGGCTGATGAAGCACACACAAGTGCCTGGGAATTCACCCCCCCACATCCACTCTCCTGGTGGGGCATCCCACAGCCAGAGTTTTGCCCCATCTCCGCCAAATAGGGCAACACAACATTCCCTCCTGCTTTGCATTGAGGAATTCAACTACCACAGCACCGCAATTCAAGGTACCTGCAACAGCAGCCACCACCCTCAGATGAAGCACAAGAGGTCCCAGAGTCAAAAATCAAGATTTCTGCTCTCCTCCTCCCATCTCCCATTTTTAATGGATATGTCAACCCAACATCAAAGAAGGAAAGGCCAATGCAACTTGGGACTTAATACTGACTTAATACCACTTCTAGTTATTTTCTCCCTGCAGTCACAGCCATTATTGGGAATGTCTGCCTTTTGGATGTTGCATGCAACAAAGGCTTAAAATACCAAATTCAAAACTTTAAACTGTTGAAGTACAGGTAATTAGGTAGCATCTAATTAGCTTTCAAAGCCTTGAGGGAGAGGGAACACACATCTAAGTCTGTCAGCCTCTCCCAAGTAAAACAAGTTACATCTGATTAAGTAACTACCAGTAAATTCTTTATAAGACACTATGGGGACAATTCATTTCTTAGAAGTTCCTTTTAATAACTAAGGGAAAAAAAGTCTTCAAAACATGAATCAAAACCTAAGCAGAGCCGCCAGCCATTCTAGAAAGTTATTGCAGAGATACAGGAAGGCATGACTCACTTGTAGACTGTATAGTAAAAATAATTGTGTCCATTCGTTGTGTTCATATAGTTATGTAACTGCATAAACAAACAGACTCATTTGTATCATTAGATAAATAGTGATGACCCAAACTGAAGGACAGGAGTGCCCTCTAACAATTGAGGGCCGGAACATTTTTAGAAGAGTATCAGAAATCCAGTAGGCAAAAACTCATACGTAACAGCACAGAGGGGTAAAAGCAGAGAAGCAGAAGATCAAAGCAGGCAGCAAGGTCCCGAGGAAAACAAGAGACTGTTTTCAGGAGAGTAGATGATACACAGTCTGAGGAACGGAAAACACTTCCAGTAGATAATCCAAAACGATACACAAAATTATAACCTCTTATATGGCAGCCCAGTACTGTGAAGGTCCTGGTAGATGCCTACGTCAGTTCCAAATCAAGAATAAACAGATTAGTCATTTGTTGGTTAGTTGGGAGAGGGGAGAAGAGGGGGATGCAACAGAAGCAGGAGGAAGGCTGAGTCTTCATCTTCCTCCACAGGAAGAGGGTAACAGCAACTAGCTGCAATCAGAAGTAGTATTCATCTTTTAAGCTTATTTTTTCTTTTTTTTCTATTTTTCTCCCCTCCAGCAATTGCTGATCTTCCCTAGAATGTCTAAGGAAAGGACAATAAGCCAAGTAATCAAGCTACAGTATTAGTTTTTACCAATATTATTATTCCATGATGCTATACAACTTCTAGTATTTTGCTTTTCTTTCACATAGTTAAGTCAAGAGATATGTATTCAGATATTACATGAGCTTAACCTTTTCATGACCGTTACAGATTTCAAATTATTCAGTCTAATTCTTTCCCTTCACGGTTTTAAAAAACACATCTAATCCTCACAGGAGACAGAATAAAAGCAGGTATCTTTTTAAGACAGCAGAAGCTCAGTAATCTAAGATCCTACTTAAACACTTAATCAATTGCATAAACAAATGGGGGAGGAGGGGAAGAAAGAAGAAAATCAGACTTTTCCACTCAGCAATCTAGTAAAGAGGTAGTAAGAACCTTCCTCATGCCCCTTTCTTAAACACATAATGGCTTTGTAGCTGTGAACCTTTTACTTAAAGGTTCTATGATGCTTCTTGCCAGCGGCTTAAAACTGAGCCCAGCAATTTGTTTTCTCCCCTCTGGTCAAGAGGGCTGCTACACTGAAGGTCTTGTCAGACACTAGCACCGGCTCTGCTACTTCAGCGCAGTGAAAGCTACGCACTGCATCTGTTGAGCCACTCACCAAGAAAACCAGAAATGGCCTATTTCAAAGCTCTTTTTTTAAAAAAAAATATAAATGGAAGTTGAACAAAATACACTGCAAACGCTTGTTCATCACTGAGAAGCAGTTTCATTCAAGTCATTTGCTAATACAATCTTGCTGCAGTATGACTTTCATGATTTTGGATGACACGCTTTCTACAATCAACTTCAATATAAAAAGATCATTCCATCCAATTTAAGAAGCGATTTTTTTCTTCCAGGACACTAGGAAATTGTCACCAATATTCTGCATGCTGCTGAATACTAATCATTAGTATTTTGTATCTGCATTGTACTACACACACACACACACACACACACACACACACACACACACACACACACACACACACACACACACACACACACACA